>OZ007498.1:182213611-182814978 GCA_963931805.1 Microdon myrmicae
ATTTCTCCGCGGGGAACAATAAATGGGAAGAAAGTGAATCAAGTGCCCGTGTCCTGGTGCAATACTTTGTGGGGAGGAAGTATTGTGCCTCCGTTCACTTCCTCCTCCATCATAAATTGTTCGCCGCGTAAAACACCGAACCGAAAGAGTGAAACGCCCCCACATTCGTTTACAACGAGGAGAAAAGTAAAAGACTCGATTTGGTTATTATTAGTTATGTTCTGTTTATTTATTTGATTACTGCCACTGATAAAACACAAAAACTGGTCCTATATCGTGTAGGGTATTCAACCGCTTCCACCTAAGAGGGCTTACAAATCCGTATCGTCGCGGGCGTAGAAGATTGCCTTATCGGGGGGATCAAGGAAACTGTCACGTTTAACAACACTCTAACTTCACGCACTGTTGAGAATTTGAATTTTATGTTAATTGCAGAAGGCTAAAAACTTGATTCGCGACAGGTTGACTTTCGCGTCCCCGTGTGCACCGGCGAGCGGGCGTGAACGCGTCCGACTCGAACGGGGGTAGGATTAAGACTCAAAGATTCAATTCGCTGGCTAAGGAAATTCTGGGTGCATTCGCTTTCAGTGTGGTGATAACCGGATCTCATAAAGGAGATCGTCATGGTACACATGTATATGTGTACGTCGGTTCTTTTCATGGGTCGAAGTCATGATAGCGAATCTGAAACACCAAGAAGGGGCATAATGTGCATCCAGGAGATGTGTGTTCATTGAAACAAACAAATCGAATTTCGTGGGATGCTAATGGTTTGTGTTTGATTATGCGTCGAGGTCATGAGGGATGGATTCAGGGCAATTACAATACAAGGGGAAAAGCGACACATGTATTGTTCGATAATGGGAGTCAGCTGGATAAATAGCAGCCACTCATTAAATGAAAACTGCGTTTAAGATACCGCAAACGATATGGATTGTTGATGGTATCGCCAGGAAGCCTATGGTGGAACAGCGTTCTTTGTTTGAACTTGATGCGAGTTAGGGAAATAGTCTCAATGTGGGTGGTGCTAATTACACGCAGCTGGTGTTGGACTATTTATCGCGGGCTAAAAGGGTTGACAGCCGATGTGTGCATAGATAGTTTTTATGTACACATATTGAGGCTGGGATTAGCCAACGCAAGGGTAAGATTCCCTGATATGCGGTCGTATGATATGCGAACCGATGAGTTTTATTACAGGGAATTTATGATAAAGTAAGAAAGAACTCTTACAGGAATTTGTATGCGAAGAGATGCAAGAAAAGGTAAGAATTCTTTTACTGAAGCTTTTTAGATTATACCTTAGATAATCCTAGATGCGTAAAGCATTTAAGGTGCTAATGCGATTGCATTAGCGAAATTATGTGATTGGGTGGAAGTTATGGGGGTTTTTTTTAGGTAAGTGAACCGTGGGGATTGGCGGAACCGCCACAACTTCTTCTCCCCCACACGTTCCACTTCTTCCACAAACTGTTTCGCATGTCATGAGTCTCGAAAGAAGTGAACATATTTTGATTATATGAGATGGACTATTGGAGATGGTCTGTCTGACGATGATTATAATATATATATAATATATATATAACCTTTGTCCGCTCCCATCTTGAATATGCTAACAGGTCTGATCTCCTCACTACTCGTCCCACATTCACAGGGTCGAAAGTTTGCAACGTCGTTTTTTATGTTTCGCCCTCTGAGTTGGCAAAACCCTCGGATTCTACCCCGATAAACAATCCGTCTCCACCCAATTAATCTTAACAAACTTGAGGAGCGAAGAATTCATGCCGACAACCTCTTCATCCACCGTATTCTCTCAGATTCAATCAGCTGCCCAAGCCTGTTCTCCTCCATCACATTTTACCCAAACCCCCGAAATCTGCGAAACCCTCGTCTCCTCTATTTGCCACCCATCACACTTCTTACGGCTCTAATGAACCCATTTCGCGAATGCTGCGGTGGGCAAACACTTACCCGATCTTCTTTAGCTTCAATCGCATCTCTTCCACTCTCAAGCGTCGGCTCCCCTCTTACCCCTCCTGACTCCACCCCGCTCGTCGCCCGCACTCTTCCGCACTCATACTCATACCGTACCCCGCGGCTTATCCTCGCCTTTCCCTGTCCTACCATTTATACTATTGTCTATCCATCTTTGTTTAGTTCCCCATTCCCCAGATTTTAAGTTACTTCAAAGTTAACCCACCCCAAACCCCCATGCCATCGGTTTCAAGTTAGTTCGTAAGTATATTTATGTTTATATATTTATACCACTTGCACTACGCGATATAAAATGGGGGCCTGCCCTCAGTTCATACATTCATTCATATAAAAGAATAGCGTTCTCCGGGCGACAAATTACTTTGTACGTAAAGTTGACAGATAAACGTATAGTGAGCTAAATGTTATTTTACATGCAGCAAAAATAGATTTTCACTGATGTAGTGGTAAAAGTTCCGGTTGCGACTTTGTTATTAATGTGGGGGGGTTTCGTCATTCCGTTTTGGTGTTCTACACGAAACTGTCACTTATCTGGTTGTCCACAGTCCGTGAACGGCGCAGCTATGCCACTTATAGTTTAAAACCAAAAGGGAGTGAAAGTCACTATTCAAACTTAAACGGTTTCTTTATTGTTCTTTCTACAAAATTTGAAGACTCCATACAAATTAAAAAAACACAATTCAAAGCCTTAGTTAATCCAAAAACCAGTGTACAACCGATGTAAATAAAAAAATATAAAATACACTTATTCGAATGATTAATATGAATAAAAAGGTTAGTGGCTTGTACTCGATTCTTAAACTATGAATAGGCTTACAATATCACTTAATTAGATTTACTCCACTATGTACAGTCGGTGTAATTAACACTGTGTAAAATGCACGTATTCGAATGATTAAGATGAAATAAAGAGGTTACGGGTTTGAATTCAATACGGCGCACCACATTCACACGCCAATACATTAAAATAAATTTACACTTTTGCTTCCAAAGCACGACCGATTACCTCAAACACCAGAACTAGACTCCTTATTATTGGGTTTATTTAACGTGGAGGCCGAACATGCCTCCACGGAATCTAAAACGCTATTGAATTATTTCATCGAAGGGATAGGATACCAAAATCCCATCATCGCTTCGATGACCAAATTTGGTAATATGTCCCTTTTGCGTTTGGTTCAACACAAAAGGGTTGTAACACACACACGATGATTGCTTTTGGTGTTATCGTGTGTATCCGCAAATATGCAGATACAGCATACATCCCATTTCAAGTTCGCAGCAGGTGCGAGTATCTCTGCTACGAAAAGGGTTGAAGTATTTGCACGATCAACGTGTGCGTAAGGCATTATTGCTGATCGTGTACTTTCCTCTTCCATAAATGGATATGTTCCTTCGACATCATTGTGTGGGCCCCACGCTGCTGGGGCACGCTTTTACCGGCGTCCCATGGTATAAATCGCCATGCGCGTGTATGCGAAAATGCGTTTGTTCTATGCGCATGGAAAATGTAAGGGAATCATATCGAACACGCGATGTTGTATCGATCCGTGTTTTCAAGGGCATTTGGCTGGTGCCAACAATTTCGCTTGTCGAACGGGTGGTCGATCGGTCGTTTGTATAGATGACCACAAAAAGGAAGAAATAAATCCTGTAGTATGCGATAAACACATTAGGAGGTATTTCTTTGATACTTATTGGGCAATGTTGTTTGCTGCATGTGCACCCGGATTTTGCCTTTAGGGAAACATGGTGCGATTCGCACGACTACGCCCTTGTAGGGAATGTCTGTTGTTGCTGATATATTTTTCGTATCAGCAGACATTATGCTTCACAGGTTTTTGTGGTTATTGGTATGACCAATGCAGGTAAGTACACGCTTTTTATGAATTAGGACGCGCGTGGAAACGGTTACCTGGTGGTAGCTGAGCAGGTAAGTAGTGGCGTTTGCAAGAACTGCCACAAGTCTAGTTTCACACGAATATAAATACTGTACCATGCTAATAGCGCTAGCGAACATAATCGAAGTAGTGAACATCACGAATTCAGTGTCAACAAGTATAACTAGAATATTGACCTTCCGCCCACACCAAAAACTCGATTCCCAAAGCCGCAATTCAACTTAATCTCTGCAGAAAAGTGATGTACAAGCCGAATGGTCTCTCTCCCAAAGTTAAATCATTTATTTACAAACAGATATTCAGACCCACTCTCACATATGCGTGCCCGATATGGTACCATATCACACTCGCCCAAATGGAGAAGCTACGCATTTTCGAAAGGAAATGCTTCAGACTTATCACTGGCCTCAACCGACATCGCAACTCCCACAAATATTACAACATTAGTTCACTCTACTATGCCGCTAATATTGAACGTATAGATCGACGCTTCCTCGAGCTGTCCATCAAATTTATTCAAAATCTTCCCAATAATCTCAACCCGATAATAAATACGCTCGCATCGACTCCGTCAGATAACCGAACTGCCTACCTGAACTGTCTCCACATCAGAACGTTCTTCACCTCTGGCAGGTTGGTTAATACGAGGGTTGCCTTTTATATTTCGGGATTAGAGAACAAAAACAAATATTGATAATCGAAAATCACTTTATTGTTTTTCAAAATATTCCCCATGAAGATCTATACACTTTTGCATGCGTTTGAACCAATTGTCGATGCACTTTTGCCACTCTGATTGAGGTATCTCCAACACATGCATTCTGAATGCAGCAACCGCTTCTTCAGGTGTCGAAAAACGTTGACATCTCAGTTTGTTTTTTATGTACGGGAATAAAAAGAAGTCATTCGGTGCCAAGTCAGGACTATACGGCGGATGACCCATCAAATCGATGTTTTGGGTGCTCAAAAATGCAGTTGTCGCAGCCGATGTGTGAGAGCTCGCATTGTCGTGGTGAAGAGTGATCCGTCTTTGGCGGTTGGTTTTCCTGATTTCTTGGAAGATAACTGGCAAACAAATGGTTGTGTACCACTCAGAATTGACTGTTCTGCGTTGTTCTAGTGGTACGGTTCCGACATGTCCAGTTTTTCCGAAAATAACAGGCGACCATTTGCTTGGAAATGCTTCGTGCGCGAACAACTTTTGTTGGATTTGGCTCATCTTGAAACACCCAGACAGTCGACTGCTGTTTACTTTCGGGCTCATACGCGTAAATCCACGACTCATCACCTGTCACGATGTCATAGACGTGTTGCGAAGCACCGCGACCGTATTTTTTGAGCATTTCTTTCGACCAATTGACACGAGCCTTTTTTTTGGCGATTGACAAATTGTGTGGGATCCAACGCGAACAAATTTTTTTGACAGTCAAATGTTTATGCAATATTGAATGTATGCTGGTCCCACTAACGCCTACGGTTGTCTCAATCTCACGATAGGTCACATGACGATCTTTCAATATCAGTTCGCGCACAGCATCAATGGTTTTCGGAACAACAACTGATTTTGGACGACCTTCACGAAATTCATCTTGGAGTGAACTACAACCACGATTGAATTCACCATACCATCGATAAACACTGGTCCTTGATGGAGCTTCATCGCCAAAAATTGAATTAAGTTCATTCATGCACTGTTGCTGAGTTAATCCACACCGAAAGTTGTAAAAAATAATCGCACGAAAATGTTGACGATTTGATTCCATTTTTGGGCCGAGATGAATCTTTTAAGTTACTGTAAACAACACAAATAGCGCTCGTATGTGAAAGCGTCCTGAGTGCGTATAACCTCAAAAATGTTCAACTTTACGACAGAGCTGTCAATTGCCGGATTGCAACGCTAGGGTTGCCAAATCCCGAAACATAAAAGGCAACCCTCGTAACTCTAATGAGATTGTATACCACAATACAGAGCTTTCACCTCACCAATTTAAATACAGTAATATTCAACCCTTCTCCAATATTTTGCGTTTCAACGAACAAACGGAAAGTAGTTCCCCAACCCACATCCCTGACTGACAATATCCTCACTAACCCATAACCTACCTATTGATCACGACGCTTCCCCCTTCCACACCACACTAACTTATTTCAATAATAATTAGGTAACTAGACTAAGTTAAGATAAGTTAAGTTAAGTTAAGCAAATTTGCATAGGTTAAGTGAATAACTATATCCTGGTTTTCTGACCTTTTCCAGGAAGCTCTGCCCACTACAATCTTAATCCATAATCAATATATAACTCCTATCATATTGTTTGAAAAATATACTAGTAAGTATATGTAAACAATTATAGCTAAAGTATCATAAGTTATCTGTTTTGCTTATTGTAAAACTTATTGATGGTCAATAAATCATCATCATCGTCACTACAACCGGACACCGGTCTTGGCCTTATTTAGCAAGTCCTGAGGCATGTTAAATTTTCCATAATGACTTGGTTATTTTTTTTTTTTTTTCGGGCAAGGTCATTAGTCTTGCGCCAGAGGCTCCCCGACGGGGAAACGAACCCCGGTCTCCCGCGTGACGGGCGTGTATACTAACCAGTATACTATCGAGGAGCCCCAATGATAAATACAGAAAAAAAAAAAATTGACCAATACAAATGTAGTGAAAATAGTAAACTGCCTTAGTCAATTAAGTGATACGGGAGGAACAAACAAAATTACAGGTTCGTGTGTGAATCTGAAAACTGTATCCTAAGTAATTAAGGACAATCAAATTGTGAATTCTGTGCGTGGTAGACAGCGAAATAGCTCTTAAGAAATCGCCACGCGCGTCAAGGGAGTAAATCCTTGAATCATATAAAAGAAAGAAACAAAATAAAAATTCAAAATAAAACAATTCTTGTCGTGGTTTCATTTGACATTGTTTTCGCTCCGTTTGTGTGTTTTGTTGTTTTGGGAGTAGTGTTCGGCGCAACACTTCTTGCGACGTAAAGACACGAAAATCCGCAAAAGTGGTGACCCCGACGTGACGTAAATGAACACCTAGAAAAGCCACGCCAAAGTGGTGACACCGATCCGTGAAAGAACAATTAAAAGTGAACCCACGCCGAAAAACAAACACACGCGGAGAATAAAAAATAATTTAAAAACGGAAACACGCCAGTAGCTTGATGTGTTACGCTTAGGTTCAACTTTTGGTTATATATAGCGTCAGTTCGAATCACACGTTCTTCACTATCATTCCAAACGCTATAATTGCACGTTTGCTTAATTGGGATTACACATAGAAATTTCCGCCCAAAGCTCAACAGGGTATCCGTGACGTAAGAAACTCGAAATTTTACCTCACGGACGGTTGGCATATGTTACAACTGCTAATGGATACTGGCGTCACAATCAATGGTAACAAACGTTCGCGCCAAAAGTGAGAAACATCTAAATAATGTAAAAAACTTAATATAACGCTAACAAAACAATTGCCGAGGGCGTTTTAATTGTACAGATGTTACATGTAACTCGACTAGCTGTCCACCAGCCATTTGATTTGTGCATATGTGTGTGTGTGTTTTTTTTTTTTCTCATTTTTTTCTAGAAATATTTCCCCCTTTTTGTTCAGAGGCCTATAAGAGCACTTTAAAGTTTTCACCTAACGGAATGTACTTACATCCCATGAATTTGGATATGAAAATACTTGGCTGTTTTTCATATCCAGAGTTGAAACTGCTTGATGCCGAATATCTTTTACTATGGCATAAAAGTGTTTGCATGTAAGGGTCATTATAGTGTGTGTTATAAAATCCCAACCGTCAGAAATGAGTGCCATCCTATGTCGACATTATTACGCTAACTTATATACGTATCTATATAAAATGATAATGAATGTAGGGAAGGAAACTTGATTTTTTAGCACCGATTTATTCAGGACGTGGATGGGTGACTAGCCCATTGTATATGCTTGCACTAAAGCCGCACGTCTCACGATTATCAACAATACTTATGTCATTGCAACTTCCTAGTGTAAAATGATAACGTTTGTAAATCAGATGAAATGAATGTTCCTTTTATTACTTGGCAACGGGAGGAAAGATAGTTAGAATATGATGGGTAAAAGCTTCGTAGAGGGTAATAAATTCATGCGCAAGTTTTATGGCTGTGGTAATATTAATATTAGCTGTTTTATAGCTGCTGCGACATGATTCCCTTTTATCAAAAACCAAACACGCTTTTCTTGGCTTACACTTGTGTTCACCTCTTTCTGCATGCGATTCACAGTAGCAGATAAGGTCGCTAAGGACATGCATTCCTACAACGACCATTCCGAGCTTCCTAATAGCTGTCGGTTCTAATTCGTAAAGATTTTTTCGCAACCTTTTAAATAAACTGCTTTTAATTTTAAAAAATACCACAGGGTATAACAAGACCAACTTTATTGCTAGTTTATGGAATCTTGCCTCATTTGCAGATCTTACCACATGGACTGTGCCTTGAAGAACCGCGATATCATTCGGCGAACTATGATTTATTTGTACTCCACAAAGCGTTCCAATGGTTCTCATCAATCTGCGGTTCATTTCGTTTCTTATAAAACGGGAAAACTATATAACTTGCCACCGACTATTCGAATATAATTCCAATTGTTATCTTATACCTATTAGTTCGTTCATTTTCATTTCATTTTTAAAACATTTTTTATTTTTCTTTTTAAATTCATAATTTCTAAATTAAACGCTAGACAAAAAATGCTTAAATTCCAGCTTAATTATCTTATATAATAACTTACTGGTCCTTCGCAGACGCTCTAAGCTAAACATTACTAAACATTTGTATAATTTGCCTTTCGGCGACAGAAGTTTGTGGCAGTACTTATAATTATTTGAAAGACAAAGAAAATTTGAAAAACTTTGTGTCCATTTTTTTTGTTTTTTTTTTTTTTTTCTTAAAATTTAACTTACTTAACTTACCTATTTTATTTATATATTTTTCTTTTTTATTTTTTATTTTATGTAAAAGCACTTAACTTAACTTAACTTAAATCTTATACTAGCCTAATTCTAGAAAAGCTAAGTCTATGTAAGCTAGCTGATGATAGTGTGATTCTATACCGACTTTGGTACCCAGGTCTTTATATGCCATTCAACCACCAGAACTGTTGACGCTGTCTAATACTGTCGTCCCGGTCTCTGTGGGAGATAGCCCTACAGAAGCGCAGGAGCTCTTCTTCGGTGCGCGTTACTTCCCGGTCGTAGTACAATCGCCCGTCTACGGATGATCTACTTACATGATAGATCAGCGGAATTCCGGATCTATCCTCTATAAGCCCTTTCATGTCCAAGTCAAGGAACGCCTCTGGTGGAACAAAGCCGTTGCGACGCACGCTCTCATAGTACAGAGTGTTTGGATAATAGGCCCCGAAAATTAGGTCATTGGACGAGCTTATTGCTCTCGCAATATGTCCTCTGATTAATTTAATCATAAAATTATCCACCCTATTTATGTACGCTTCATTATATAAAGTCTCATTTGAATAATACTTTTTATAGTCCGATTCCGGTGTCCGATATAATCTGAGACAACTTCTGAGACACTTCCTTTCGAACACCCGAATCTTTTCCATCAAATTTGGACCTATGTTAAACCATATTGGACAACCATATATGAGCATTGGCCTGATTAGCGTCATGTATCATATGACTTTTACCCTGTTGTCAAGTTGGCTACTGTGAAATAGCCTGCTTGTCATAGCAAAAGTTTTCCTCGCTTTGAGCAAAGCAGCCTCTACATGTCTGTTGAAATACAGATATTGGTCTAGCCAGATGCCAAGGTATTTAACTAAACTCTTGGTTTCCAGTTTATCTCCATCCGGTCCCACGATAACTAGCTTTCGCCAGTTTTTTCTTGTGTCGTTCGTGGCTTTATATAATGGCGTTCTAAATAGGATGGCTTCACATTTCTGGAAGTTGATCTTAAGTTTTCAGTCATCGCAATAGCGCTGCACGTTGTTGAAATCTCACTGTATTAAACTATTTATGATCCCAACTTTCGGAGCTGTTCTGTAAATTATGAGATCGTCTGCGTACGCAATAGCCTGCGGAAGTGCATCTAATAAGTCGCTAATGTAAATGTTAAAAAGAATCGGAGAGAGTACCGCGCCCTGTTGCAAGCCATTCTTGATATTTTACGTTTTATTAGAGGTCACATTACCACTTTTGACCACGAACCTCCTGTCCTTTAACATATCGTAAAGTACATATAGTAGAGGCTTATGTATGCCATGTCTGACCAGTTTGTAATACAACCCTTCGATCCAGACGGTATCAAAGGCTTTTTCCAAGTCGATCAGGCAGCCACCTGTGCATTGGTTCCTACATTTATTCCATTGTATGTCGGAGACCAGTTTAGCTGCGGCATGTGTGGTTTCATGACCCGCCCTAAAGCCAAAGTGGTTATTTGGAATAATGCTGTTGTCGTCTACCCATTTTAGCAGAGCTTTGTTAATGATTTTTTAAAATACTTTACTGATGCTTGGGAGTAAACTTATCGAACGCATGTTCATTGGCTTTGTACAGTCTTTGCCCGCCTATTAGTTCGTCGCCTCAGCACAATGTGTCAGCATTTTCTGAGAAAGTTAAAAAAACGATCGTGCTAGGATCGATTTCCCTTTACCGTGACACCTGGTAAATTAATATATTCCTAACATTTATTGCCCGGGCCGCTCATTATAAGCTGTGGCACTGAACATTTTTTTCTTGTAAACGTATTATACGAGGATGGGCTGAAAAGTTTGCGACCTAACAAAGATACAAGACTTTTTTTCTTAAAATTTATTTCTACTTTTCGACATAGCCTTGTTGTTTATTATTTAAAGCTACGCAAAGAACCACCCACAATTCCAACCCCAACTCCCTTTGCCAACCTGCAGTTACCTGTAAACATTTCCTTCCCAAGGACATTTAATGCACCTCACCCAAAATCCCCTGTAAAGAATTCGCTAACATTTATGCATTTAACGCATCATCAAAATTCTCTGAAAAGAATTCTTTACATGCAAAGCATCATCATAAATTAGGAAATCTTATCGGCGCCCCTGTCAGCCAGCGTACCCCGCCACACACGTGCGCAGCACATTTTCCTGGTTTGTACACAGTCTCGGCAGCCTTTTGTCCAATCGACAAAAGCAGTTTGCGCATCTAGCGGCTAGCCGCCAAGAATCGATTTCTCCAGCATGTAAACATGCATACGAAGAGTTCCACCCTTTCCGCCAGCAAAGATACAGTGCACAATCACCATAGTGTACCTAAGTTCCTTTTTAGCACCCAGTTTTCCTAATTGCATGCAGACTATTTATAAAGCTGCATCCATGTCTTCAATGATGCCCTTTGTTCTGTCTTCCTTTCTCCGTTTCGTTTTTCCCATGACCTCGTAGCATGAGTAAACAATGGATCAATTAGCACACTAGCTAAAATCGACCCAGAGAGATCCTCTCCAATTCACCACCACAAAGAGAAGCCTCACGTCTCTTTCAAGGAAAAAAAACTCACCCTCAGCTTAGAGGGACTCACCAAGAGTCTCTCGAAGTTATTCCTTGAGCACTAAAGTCGTTTTTTATCCACCGTAGAGTGAAGTCGTCAATTGACCACCATATGAAAGAGTCGAGTTTGATCCACCGCAGAGTGCGCACACCCCATTTCGTTTAACGGGTTCCTACACCCAAGTCGAGTTTCAGACACCGTGAAGTGCACACGCGTGTCGCCGTTAAACGAGTCAGAGTCGGACGCTCGTGATACAACATAGTTCTGTGGGGGTTTAAGTCGGTGTGCCATAACACGGGCACTAATTTCACTAAAATCGCCAACGATTGCTCAAAGAGATTAGTTCACAAAGTAAATCCAAGAGGACAATAAAAGTTCACTGTAGTGGTTTTGTTGTCTTAGTTTAATTTTCTTTGTTGATATGATCCTTTACTTTTATTTCACTTAGAACTTATTATTTACTGTTATTAAATTGTTTTTTTTTTTTACAGATATTATACAAGTTAAAAAAATAAAAAACTTTCTTTCTCGACACTGTGACCGCGGTAATTAAGTATTTTACCCAAAAGCATGTGAGCACTTTGGTGTTGATATGTGACTCGCGCTACGACAATATTCAACTTAAGTAACGTGGGTGTGCGCTACGAGGGATGATTTTAAATTTGGTGCGGCGTGACCAACTGCGGTAATGACTGAATGGCGACTAATCCCAATTAGGGATGAAATTTTGATTTTCCAATACGCACGGCTATTAGCCAATCATCATTGCGCTGTTCTCATGAATCTTCTCATTTGCATATCTCAGTGAGGTGAATAATACCCGCACATCATACGACCGACGCTGTGCATGCGAAGGATGCAAAGAACAGAAGAGAAAAGGCAATAACTTCGGGGTTGGCTTAGCTTGTGTGCTTGTATCAATGCACCATCTGAGGATGACCTGCGATGGCAGTGGTGATCTCAGAGTGCATTGAACTGTAGGGAACAGAATTGTGCAGGAGAGGAAAATGTAGCTGGTGCTATTCACCTGCGAAAAGAGAACGTTGATCCCCAGCGAATGGCATGTCTGGGGAAAGTGAATAGGACGCCGAATTGGCTAGGGAAATCTGATAATACTTTCCCCAGCGATTGCATGATTATGCAACCGCCTCGCTTGATAAGACTATGCCGTTGTTAACCGACATGATGCGATTTCCGGTGGAAATCTCATGGGTTAGCGAAATGGAGTTGCCGTATGGTGAAAAGATAGCTAAACTCAATTATGCATTATCTGCATAGGATAATGAATTTAACTATGTGTCCTTTTGTTTTGCAGGTGAATTACAAAACGGTGGGATAGGGGCTGATATGACGCGCCGAAAGCGGTCGAAATAAGGCGGAAATTGTGATGGCAATTGTGGGTTAGTTCTCCATGTAGTATAGAGAATCCCCACAGTTCCTTTGAGAGAGTGTGGGGGTAGAAGTATGATTGCCAACGTATGGCTCGTTTTCTTCAATCCCCAACGATGTTTCGACGAATAGTCCACTTTACACAAGTATCCAGTAGAAATAGAAACGCACTGTGCTGGTTGTTTAATTGAATAATTTGTTTTTTTTTATTATTGTTTTGAATTAATTTAATTTGGTTTAGCCTATGTTTATCTCTAATTATACAGTCGTAACATTCTGTAGTTCAGCAACAATATGATCCTTCCACCGAGAATATTTTTCTCGTTGCTCTATAAGCATCGAATTTAAATAGTAAATTTCGCGTTTCGAGTTAGCTAGTGCACTACGAAGATCTTGATTATTAAGTATTAACTCACGGCTGATTTCACGGCACGTCTCCGTTCGTAAATAGTGTTTTTTTTTTTTTTTTTTTTGTTAATCAGATTTTCTCCAAAATTTTTGGCTCGAGCGTGTGCACCCGCGTTGGTGATTGAATAGCGAGTCAGGTTAAACCCACAGGAAATAAAATTATTCAGAGTGGTGGCGTGATCAACCGCGGCTGTGACTGTGTAACGACTGGCTTGAATTAGGGATGAAGATAGGTAATTTTATTTTTGCACACTGGACAACCAATAGGGATCATACATCTGCTCTCTCGTTGCCACGCCCGTCGATGTGTGGTGAATACATCGGTTAATTCGATAGTCGACGAACATGGGAAGATGAGAGAACAGAAACACAAAGTACTATGATCTCGCGGTGGGTTTGGTTGTGTGTGCATGAACCAATGCTGTTCTGATGATAACCCATTGACCTAATTCGGTGAATGTGGTGACCTCAGAGTGCATTGAACTGTGGGGAGGTAAAATTGAGAAGGAGAAGAAAATTTAGCTGGTGCTATTCACCCGCGAAAGAGATCATTGATCCCAAACGAATGGGTGATCTGCGGAAAAGTCGAAGTGACGCCAAATTGGCTAGGGTAATTTATCGTGCGAACTAATTAAATATTTTGATAAATTCCCCAGCGGTTTCATGACTCTGCGACAGTGTCGTCTGCTTCGACTTGTTGTCGCTAACCGACATGGTGTGATTTCCGATGGAAATCTCATGGCCTAGCAAAACTGGAGTTGGCGTATGGCAAGAGGTAGCTGAATTCAATTATGCATTATCTGCATAGAAGAATGAATTCAATTGGAAAAAATGATATTTCAGGCGAATAGCATGAACGGTGGAAAAGAGGTTGATGTGACGCGCTGTTAGCGGTCGAAATTAGGTTGGGATTGTGGGCTGGTTCTCCATGTGATATAGAGAACGCCCACAAGAGTTTAATTCAGTTGACGAATCTTGTGGTCGATCTTTAAATTGAATACGTGTGTGTTTCATCCAATATATCAAATTAGAACTGTTACCTGTTATAAGCAAACTATCAAATTGAATACGTGTGTGTTTTGACTGTCCAAAGTGTTTCATCCAATACATCAAATTAGAACTGTTACCTGTTTTAAGCAGGCTATTAAATTGAATATCTGTGTGTTATTGACTGCCCAAACTGTTTCATCCAATACATCAAATTAGAACTGTTATCTGTTATAAACCAACTATTAAATTGGGCACGTGTGTGTTATTCACTGTCCAAATTGTTTCACCCAATAAATTAAATAAAGACAATACATGTAATAAGCAAACATCTACAAGTCAAGATCAAAACAATAAAAAAACGATTACAAACTATATCTGTGTGTTTATTTATTTGCCATTGGTGAACGGTTGGAGGCGCTATCCAGAGTTTAGCAGTGGGTGAAGACGTTGGGGAATAGAGGTGAACCCGTGCCCGTGACGGCATCCCGACGTTTTTACCCCCACAGGCCCCTTGTAACTCTACACATTTCTCCCAGCGATGCTCCCATCTCTTTAACACGTCGAAATAGTACTCGGTGTTTTTTCTAAAAAATAGCTGTGTCCACGAAGGTGATTGCCCCCTCACTTCACGAAAATCTCTGTCCTCCGAGGGCAATTTTTAGATTAGGGAATAAAATGAAGTCGCTTGGGGCTAGATCTAGTCAGTGTGGCGGATGGTCAAGCAGGTCAAACCGTAATTCGTGGATTTTCGTCATGGCAACCGCTGAGGTGTGAGACGGCGCGTTGTCTTGATGCAACGGGATTTTCTTTTTCTGCAAATGTGACCATTTTTCCGAAATTTCTGCCTTCCCTTGGTCAGGTAATGATGCGTAGTATGCTCCTGTAATGGTTTTTCCTCTTTGAAGACAATCGATTAAGATAACTCCATGACTATCCCCAAAAACAGTCCCCATCACCTTCCCAGCCGGAAAAATCAGTTTTTTCTGTTTATTTTTTTGTTGAGCCAATTCCCCCTTTGCAGTCCACTGTTTTGACTGTAGTTTTATTTCAGGCGTATAATGGTGTATCCAAGTTTCATCCGCAATAATTAATCGGCGCCGAAACTAGGATAAATTGCGCCTAAACTGCGCCAACAGAGCATTGGAAATGTCGATTCGAACACGTTTTTGATTTAACGTGAGCAAACACGCCACCCAACGCGCGGACAGCTTTCTCATCCCTAAATATTGATTTAATATGTGACAAACACATTTTTTTGACATTTTCATAGCCTCTGCTATCTCTCTCGCTTTAATTCGGCGGTCGTCTACCTCCATTTGGTGAACTTTAGCGATGTTATTGTCAGTTGTTGCAGGTTTTGGACGTCCCGAACGTTCATTGTCTCCCAAGCTCTCACGGCCACGTTTAAATTCAGCTGCCCAAAATTTCACTGTGGTAAATTATGGTGCGGAGTCCCTATACATAGAGTCCAACTCATGTTTGATATGCGTAGGCATATTGCCTTTCAAAAACAAAAATTGAATGACAGCTCGATACCCAATTTTGTCCATTTTCACAAAAACACTCACATCGCCTCGCTCAAACGACTGTCAAATAAAAACTACGCATCCAAAATGGCTGAAATTTTGGTGAGTAACTGACAAAAGATGCACAACTACATTCACTAGCATTTTCACACATTCATTTTATTGACGAGTGCTGCTATCTTCACGCTAAGGTCGGAAACCCTCCACCCCACCCTCGTATTGTATCTTCTTAGTGTTGAAATCAATCAAATTGGTCTTTCTACATTGTAAGATCCTGTCCAGATCACGATTTAGGCATTCGACGAAGTTACATCGTAATTGGTGTAACGTTAATGGGTAGCCGGTCGATCGTTCGAAAATCAGAAAATCATTAATATTGTTGTATAAATAAATAAATACATAAATGACTAACAGTTTGTCCGAAGGACGTTTTGGATCTCGTCTATCTTTCTTCCGGGGTTGCCCTGGTGATCGCTGGTGCTGGGGCGAAGGACTATGATATGCGGCATAAAGGAAGTATCCTTTGAACCACACTAGTTCAATCACTGACTGTGCTTTGGTTGCCTTTTTTCTACATTGACGTAGTTTTAATGAACCTGAAGCATCTTTTCCTCTGGTCTGGATCAGTAGTTTCCCGCTTGTAGTGACAGTTGCAAATTCTAATGATTCAGGTCGGAGAGCAGTCCACTCTGTCTGGTTTTCCATGTTGAGGCAGGAATTTACTGGGAGCACCACACCGTCGACGATGTCCTAACTGACCGGTAAAGTATGCGGCCACGTCAATGGATAGATTAAAACACAATATTGATGATTTAATTCTTAACGATTTTATTTAGTCTGCCGTGTAGTTGATTGTTTTCTTCATGCATTGGGAATGAGGCGAATGTCATTACAATGCACTTATAAGCTTTTCCGGATTATAACAAATGTATTTTAATCACGTATTGTTGAAACTCTTACTTGTTTGAAAACTTAAAGTCCGGGTGGTTTGTATGTAACAATATGAAGTAAAAAAAATTGTAGTTGAACGTATAGACCCCTAAGCCACTTCAGTATTTAAAAAAATGAAATTAGAAAACACACCATATACAATAATTCATAGTGATCGGCTTACAAGGAAACTTTTTGGGAAAATCTATAGGGTTGCGACGATAGTGAAGAACGTGTGACTCGAACCGACACTATGACTGTTAGAACCACTAAAAACTGAACTAATGTTCCAACACATCAGGTCACTGCGGTGTGTACGAATTCGATTCCTAAACTCAAGTACAGTCAACTGATGTGGAATTGTAGTGTTATCGCTATGGTATGCGGCTCTGATGCTTTGTATATTCGAATTTCTTTCAGTGCCCTTCACTATTTGCTTGTATATTGTCCGTGTATCTGTTACAAACGCCACAAGTCCATAAAAATGAAGCTTATTTAGTGAAGCGCTATGTCAGGTGCGATATAGATGTATTAGATATATTCAACGCGACCTCTCTTGACCCACTAAGTGATTCAACTGCAGATATACAGACGTAAGTCAAATTTTTCAAAAAATCTACCATGGATCATCTGCAACGGAATCCGTATTGGCGATCATTTAGGAGCTTAATGCAATCTATATAATTAAATAACTTCTAAGTGACGATTTTTCATCAGCTTAGACAATATGGACTGTGGGGGACCGATGTAGGTGCGCCAACGTATGGCACCAGTTCGCCATCGTCCCACTAGAGAGTTGTTCACCAGTGCACTGTCCGCAGACGCAAGGAAAAATGAAACACACCGAATAGCCGTAAGGATCTTTTATTATGCAAGGCGAGACGAATATCGTTATTGTGAAATTTGTACACTATAAATTAAACATATCCATTTCACTGCCGTGTGGTCGCGGCGGTAGTCAGGGGACTCCCGATGTGCGCGTGGCGGTTGCTGAATGGCGATTGACTAATGAAAGCAAAAGTTCATCGCGTCGTGGCAATGGCGTCATAAACTCACTGCCACTTACTAAGAGTTTAGTGGAAGAGTTGCTATGCCTGCATAAGAATTTTGTTCCAGCGAATCCTCGCCGTATAAGCTGAGTTGGATTCGTTGGTTGTGTATACTGGGAAATTGGTTTGGCGGCATAGCCAAGTATGATCAAGGGCCTTGGTTGTTGTGATCGTTTCGTGGAAAATTGGCTGCCGCTTGGTCGCAAGCGAGAAGTATAATATAAGGAGGAAATGAGCCGAAGTGGTTTTCAGGGAAAATTTGAATTGCTTGGGTGCAAGCAAGGAATATCGTTTAGATAAGATATTGACCGAAGCAATTTTGGGAAAATGTATATGATGTAATTGAGGGAAATGATTAATATTCCGTTGTAAATTGGAATATGCATTTATTTCAGCTTGGGAAATGGGTTCCCGGTAAATTGGGGAATGTATGTAATTGCGGATTGGGGACGGATGCTGTTGCATATTGGGACGGGTGCGCTTGCAGATTTTGCATGATTGCGAATATGTGTATTGCAGGTTTGGGATGGGGAGTTGGGTTGAGATGACGCGCTGTTAGCGGTCAAGATTGGTTGGCATGTGAGTTGGTTCTCCATATGGTATAGAGAATCCCCACAGGACCGTAAAGTATTTCGGGATACACATTTTCCTTTTCTTTATGATTGTTTGAATTGAGGCAATTTGAAGGCTTTTCATGCATAAGAAGTGACAACCGTTTTTTAAGGAATGGTGCTGGTATTCCAGGGCAGCTCAATAATAGTGGGCTCAACGACATGTGGGTTAAACTTTACATTTATAGAGATTATGCCATACCAAAAGTTTAGCATCTGAGGTTGAATTTGTCGAAAGAAAATTGCGCGAAAACATTTGCTCCATCCTTAGTTAGATAGTTCCCAGATATCCGTGACTGAATGTACGAAGGCAATCATATTAAAATTTCTAATGCAAACCGCAGAAATGTTGAAGGCTTCATATGTCCATTCTTGCGGCGACTGATTAACTTCATTGGTGGTTTGAGATGCAAGAAAATGCACAGCAGATATCAGACAACGGTCCAACTGTTCCAATGAGCATACCTTTTGTAGGAAATATATGCTCCACTAGGATGGTAGAAACAGATCTAAGCTGTTCCCAAAATCACTCTGGTTATCAGGCGGTCGCGTAGGCTCTTCCGCTTGCTGAGTCAAATTGCGGCTAATAGCAAATGTTGCAATTATACGTTCGTCATTGTCTGTTCTTCTAGAATGTACTTCAGTTATTGTCGTGTACGAGGGTTGCCTCTTATGTTTCGGGATTTGGGAACCCTAGTGTTGCAATCCGGCAATTGACAGCTCTGTCGTAAAGTTGGACATTTTTGAGGTTATACGCACTCAGAACGTTTTGACATACGAGCCCTAAAAGATTCATCTCGGCCCAAAAATGGAATTAAATCGTCAACATTTTCGTGCGATTAGTTTTTACAACTTTCGGCGTGGATTAACTCAGCAACAGTGCATGGATGAACTTAATTCAATTTTTGGCGATGAAGCTCCATCAAGGACCAGTGTTTATCGATGGTATGGTGAATTCAATCGTGGTCGTAGTTCACTCCAAGATGAATTTCGTGAAGGTCGTCCAAAATCAGTTGTTGTTCCGAAAACCATTGATGCTGTGCGCGAACTGATATTGGAAGATCGTCATGTGACCTATCGTGAGATTGAGACAACCTTAGGCGTTAGTGGGACCAGCATACATTCAATATTGGATAAACATTGGACTGTCAAAAAATTTGTTCGCATTGGATCCTACACAATTTGTCAATCGCACAAAAAAAGGCTCGTGTCAATTGGTGGAAAGAAATGCTCAAAAAATACGGTCGCGGTGGTTCGAAACACGTCTATGACATCGTGACAGGTGATGAATCGTGGATTTACGCGTATGAGCCCGAAAGTAAACAGCAGTCGACTGTCTGGGTGTTTCAAGATGAGCCAAATCCAACAAAACTTGTTCGCGCACGAAGCACTTCCAAGCAAATGGTCGCCTGTTTTTTCGGAAAAACTGGACATGTCGCAACCGTACCACTAGAACAACGCAGAACAGTCAATTCTGAGTGGTACACAATCATTTGTTTGCCAGTTGTCTTCCAAGAAATCAGGAAAACCAACCGCCTAAGACGGATCACTCTGCACCGCGACAATGCGAGCTCTCACACATCGGCTGCGACAACTGCATTTTTGAGCACCCAAAACATCGATTTGATGGGTCATCCGCCGTATAGTCCTGACTTGGCACCGAATGACTTCTTTTTATTCCCGTACGTAAAAAACAAACTGAGAGGTCAACGTTTTTCGACACCTGAAGAAGCGGTTGCTGCATTCAGAATGCATGTGTTGGAGATACCTCAATCAGAGTGGCAAAAGTGTTTCGACAATTGGTTCAAACGCATGCAAAAGTGTATAGATCTTCATGGGGAATATTTTGAAAAACAATAAAGTGATTTTCGATGATCAATATTTGTTTTTGTTCTTTAATCCCGAAATATAAAATGCAACCCTCGTACACTAAAGTCGTCAAGGTATTGAAGTGGGTGCTGAAGGCCATACCACTTTCGCCGTATGAGAGGTACATGGAAGAATGGATTTAATGTTATCACATTTGAATCGCAAACAATGGAAACCATTTTGAAAGTGCAAAATAATTAACATTTGATGAAAAAACTTAAATTTTTATTTTCTCTTTTTTTAACGATACTAGGCAGTTTTTATACAAAAAGGTATATGCTGTACTTCATTGCCAGTGTCGGAAATGTACTTATAGAATATTTCAGTTAAGGGGGTATTCTGGTATAGAATTTTGAAAAAATCGATTTTTTTTCTTTTTATATTTTCTTATAGTTTATACTTTTAAGAATATGCTGTCCAACGGAAATTTTAAACTTCCAATAATTGGAAAAGTTACAGCTGCTTTAGCAATATTATGTCACTTGAAGCTGCTATACCCTAAAGTTTTTAAACGCGTTTTTCTCGAAACTGTCTTTTTTAAAACAATACCCACGATTTTTCAAATTCTACTAAACCGATTCACCGCAGATTTAGTACGTGTCTTCTTTATAGGCTTTTCTATTGCATGAACTATCCTCATCTTCAAATTTCAATGTCAACTATTTTTAAAAAATTCGAAAAACATAATAAAAGTGGTACAAAAGTAAATTTTTTTCCAAGCAGCCATTTTGTTAAAAAAAAATATTTTTCAACTTTTCTTAGTTCCAACGATAGAGGCATTTCTGTAAATTAATAATCTTTTTTTTTAGACTGCTAGGACGGTTGAATCGTGGATATGGTCGCGTGCCAACTTTTTGAGATCCCCCGCTTCATCAACTGCTAACTTTTTGAATTTTGAATTTTTTAAAGCACTCAATATTTTATTATACAGAACGAAAGTTGTCAATAGCAATGAAATACGACAAAGATTATCATGAACGATTCTGTTATTTTTAAATTATATATTTTTAACGATTGATTTTGCTATACATATAAAAATTCGTTTTTGTCGTAGCATAAGTATTTAATTCTAACATCACAAAATAAAGTATTTGTTTCTATGCAATCCTAATTCGATACCACCGCTTATGTTAGCACCCATGGTATTTAAAATGTTTGAGAAATATGCAGAAAGGTAATTTTACCTCAACTCACTTTTACTTCTATGCTTCACTAAAACCCCTAATTGGAACTTATCACACTTTACCAAATAACTCCAGTTAAACCCTCAAGTACAAAAGAAATCATTCAAATGGCGACTTTCGTCATATTAAATCTTAAAGACGCCTAATCTTCAGAAATGCTACTCGACCATATTATACGATCGAAAGAGATGCTGGCTCAAACAATTATTCCATAGTGAAAGCCAATCCTGACAGTTTAGTACCATAAATCAGTTTATGTGCGCTCGAATACACTAACTAATTAAGTTCGTTAATGAAGGATGTTAATATCCTCTAGGCAAGGGAAAATTAAACCAAATTGTGTCCCACCTGGTTAGTAAGCGGATCAATAATTTGTCAGATATCAACTTAATTTTGTGCACAGCAAAGATTAGGGTAACCGCAGAATACGCACCGGTTGTCATGTCAATATGGAATGTTGTCAACGGGCTGCGTGAATGGCAAACTTGTGGTTAATCTACTCATGGTGCGAGTATATTATAAATTTATCGTCCTTCCTCGAAGGATTTTTAGTCAAAGATTCAATTATGATGAAGAATGCATAATTAGTATTGAGGTGAAAACGATATCAGATTGTGGTGCGCGGTTTGAGCCGATCGAAAGAAAGGCAAATAACATAAGTTCGAACTAAGTAGCGAATTTAACCATAGCAAATAATTATTGATCCCTCACTTTGACTAAACTTTTAAATACCGAAACTCTTAATTAATTTGTCGGCAATTTAGGACCCAGAAAAGTTGTATAAAGCAGACATCACTGTCACTAATCTTATAATTTACTGATATTCCTAGATGCTCATATTGTAAAAATTAGGCGCGCGTCTGACTTTAGTATTACATATTCTGACAACTCGGTCGCTATCAAAAAGCAAATGCTCCGCGTACAAACACAGACACACGGAGCAATGAGGTTCTTTTCGGAGTTTTACACCCTATATTTTGGTACAGAATTTCGCTGTGAGATTATGTATCTAGATATTGGTTGATCACGCACATTGTCTGATGTGAGAATAAAGACGTGGATCTACAATGTGGTGGTAATTCGTCTATATTTTTCTTTATGAGATAAAATGTAGATTGAAACTCGATTTCTATTTGGCAGATCTCCGTAAAAGAAAACTAAGTGGCGTCGCATGCAAACGAGGATCGCAATATTTGCGTTCGTTGGATGCGTATCTTACTGAGACCATATCGTCTGCTATTTTCTGAGAAGGCCAATATCCGACGAAAATGCGTTTAACCACCCTATACTGATTTGTTGTAATCAGTTATCAATTGTTGTGATGTCCTAATCAAACTTCAATTAGTAGAAAAACTTTATTCAATGTACTAATCACTTCAATTGGTCGAAAATCTTTATTCAGTTTCTATATGTACTACAATCACATGAAAGGAATGACTTGCTTTCATGAAAATTCAAGTCTAATTCAAAAAGAAAACTAATCTGACGTCTGTTCAATGAATGTCAGAGAGAGGCGACGCCTTCTGAGGTTATTTTATTTTGTATATTTTTCTTTTTATTAACTTGTTGGGAACAAATACACCCCTTTTGACTGAACGAGCTCAATCAATATTCGGGCCGCCAGACAAGTTTGTTATAAGGAACTATGTGTCAGGAGGCAGCTGCACAGGCGTGGGATACATGGGAGTATTGTTACTTCACTACGATTCATAGAACAACTCCGAAGGATATTAATGATGAAACTTGAGAGTTATTCCACTTAGAGAAGGTGAAACTTCATGAACTCTGGATGCCAAGGCCAGAGCGAAACTAAACAGCACCACGAATGTATTTGCAATGCCTAAAAAATCTAACGGAGCTAAGTAAATATATCGTGAAGAATGTCCAAGATATTTCATACTCGTAAAAGAGTATGGCCTGATTTGCCTACTCTTGATCTTGAGACGTGCAATACTGTGAAAGAAAGCTCAAACAATGCATCACACAAATGACATTAACACTATCAAAGAGGAGACAACAATTTTTTTGAGATACCTGGGAATTAATATATTAAGAGATTCGAAGACACGCCGTGTAAAACAACCCAAATCGATTTTCGAGGAAACTCGTCATCCAATCGCAAAGCTAATCAGAAAGTCTGTTTGAGCGCTTGCTTAGTAACGCCCCGTGTCGAAGGCGGTCGAAAACATTGGAAGTATCCAATGCGATCGGGTTTGATTTACAATATTTTTCCGCTGCAGTTGTCCAGATGTCTATTACACAAGTAAAAATGTCTCCCGTGGATCGCCTGCCACGGAATCCGCATTGGCGACCATTTAAAAGTTCGTTGCAGTCCAAGTATTTAATCAACCCGGTATTTATGACCTTTTCCATTACCTTGGATAACAGTACTGCTACTATCGCCCGGTAATTTTGTGTGAAAAACGTTTTTCGTTTACTTTGAAATTGATAATTTCGGAAGGTTTTTAAGTGCGTAGTAGAAAAGATAAGCACAAGAGTTTGCTAAGAACCGGTGACGGTTCTGAAGGACAGTTTTTAAGGATTATTGCTGGTATTTCATTCGAGCCGGCTGCTGGCTTAAAGTCCAGTCCATGCAAAATTCACTGTATAGCTCGTGGGCGAAATCTCACATCCAGCATCGAAGACTGCACCAGCGCGATCACAGTGGCTTCAAGAGACCGATGACGACGATTGAATTCGTTGAAAATAAATTCGCGAACATATTGGCTTTATCCATTGAATTGGTGACCAATCCCCTGCTGCCCGTTGTAGTGTTCCAAAAAGCCCATTCCTACATCCAAATCCTAGCTATCTTAAGCTAAAACTAAAAAACCGATCAAAACCCACAAAAACCCAAACATGATCCAAAAATCGCAATAAACGAATCAAACATTCGTTTATAGCCTAACATTTGCCCCCACGGCATTATTAACTCAAAATCCGAATTAAAATTAAAAGTTACAATAAACGAATCTAATATTCGTTTACGTTTCACATTTGGCCCACAGCATCACCAAAATCCAAAAATTCAGAGATCATTATCTCTATCTGAAAATTTTCCATTCAGGAAAACAAACAAAAAACCAAAAGCAGATACATTCCCACATCTGCGCAATAGTTTCGTAAGAATTCAAGAAATTGAATTCTTATCTTATGCAAATACAACATCTAGCTCGAAATATCCAAAAATCGAGATTGTTGCACGAAAATGTGTATCTTTGGGATGCAATTTTCGATGTGCTTTCCTTTATAAAGGAATAGTAAAACGATCTCGAGGCCGCAGTATGTAAATCCTCATGCCACAGAGCAGTAATTTTTCTAATTCTAATTTTACATCTGCTGTAATACTCTAATATAAAATCCACAATAAAACTTTAACAAAAATTAAAACTAACTTCTTTTAAATGCTTTGGAAATTGTCTCTTGTCACCAACGCTGGATGATTCTTTCTTTTATGTACGAGGACGACTCCGAAAAGTAGTACAGGAACCGGTACTAAGGTTGCAGAGCATAAGGACGTTATCCCCTAAGTTGCGTCCTACAAACGATCAGGACGTTGCTCTTCCCTCTGGGTCAGAGGAAGCAAGGCAACGACCCCTTGCTGGAGGGTGTTGTGTCAGGAACTATCAACAAAGAGATCTAACGTCCTTTTCAGGACAAGAAAACGCGCTTCCTGAGGAACAACCCCCACAGCAGCGGAACACCGTCACTAACGGAAGAAAAGAGGAGGATTACTCGAGCCAGTTGGGTAATCAAGCAGTTTGTTGGTCTCTTTCTGATTGTGAGCCTTCTTCGTGGCATCAGTCGCGGGGCTGTACGTGTTTCTGATTCTGAAAAAAATTAGTACTGTTGACCTCCGCGGGATTGGAGCACCATTTCTTAGGGGCTTTTTTGCCGCTAAAACATGTTCGAATTTTTTGTCAAACCAAGGTTTATCAGATGAATTTCGTTTGATGTAATGCGGAATGTAAAGCTCCATCCCGAGAAAAATAATCTCCGTGACAGACTCGGCACATGCGTTAACATCGGAGTCTCCAAGGTACACCTCTGACCACGAAAAGGATCCCAAGAAACCCCGTACCTATGTGCTTGGCGAAGCATCTTATGATGGTTATTCGTTTGAAATGTAAGTGATTGCGGAGTCGATATCAAGCAACTGTTTCCATGGTATAAATGGCTGGGTCGGATATTAGAAACAGAGCAAAGGTGTTCGCAAAATCACTTCGGTCATCTGGCATTCGCGTTGGTTACTCCACGAGTTGAGTCAAATTGCAGTTAACAACGAAGTTCTCGGCCAGCCTCCTGGCCGTATCGGTTCTGTTAGAATGCACCAACCAGCCGGCGTTATGTACATTAAAGTATAAAACAACGACAATCTCAGAAGTCGGGTGGTTCATTTGTATCCAGTCGATGGCATGTGAAAGATCGTTTAAAAGTGTCGTTAATAGATGATCATTCGGGGAGTGGCATAGACAACAAAGAATTTGACCGAATTCTTCACCATTATTTTCATCCAAATTCTGTCGAAGTTATTGGATTCTCGTCAAGCTAAATCGGGATCGAAAGACGCAGACTTTACATTTAAAAGGCTATCTGAAATGTAAGCTGCATCCCGAGCACCGAAGATATGTCGGGTCAGTTGATACGTCAACCTGCGTCTGTCAGGTTTCGGTGTTGTAAATTTTGATTGGTGGCGTTTATATTCGAATTGGTGCAGCTAACATCTCTGATGTTACAAAACGTCGTTGCTAGTTAATTCGGACCATGTATGGCCCGGGTTATGACGACCACACCTACCCATAGCTTGATGGGGTGGTATTTCCGAAATCATTTTAGGTAAAAACGTCCACTCGTTTACTGAACAGATGATCGACTCCCAATTAAATAAAAAAAAATCGACCAATAACATCTTTCGACGAAAACAAATGTGTTTGTTTTTCTAGAATTACGGTAGTATAAGATTTAAGTTAAGTTCTTTTAAATAAAGTTAAAAAAAAAATAAAGTAAGTTATATTTTAAGAAAAAACCAAAAAAAAATTCAAGGCTAAGTTTTCCAAATTTTTCTTTGTTATACAAATAGTCATAAGTACAACCACAAACAAAGTTCTGCCGCCGAAAGGCAAATTATACAATAGTAGTGTAATGTTTAGCTTAGAGCGTCTGCGTAGGACCAGTAAGTTATAATATAAGATAATTAAGCTAGAATTTAAGCATTTTTTTATCCAGCATGTAATTTAGAAACTAAAATATAAAAAGAAAATTAAAAAATGTTGTAAAGATAAAAAACAAAAGAAATTAAAATGACATATGTTTTTGATTCTAACATAGATGTCGTGGAGGACAAGATTAGAAACTAGAATCTACCATAATCATAACTTACCGGCTCTTTGCAATCACTCTAAATAACACAATATGTAGCTTTTTGTCTATGACTTGCGGCGTACAATGACTTGTAATTTGTTAATTGTGAATAGTCAATATATAAGAGCCGTTTTTTACAATTTTGCCAACGCAATATACATACAAGTTTTTATTTAACTTTTTTATTATTTTATTATATATATATATATATATATATATATATATATATATATATATATATATATATATATATATACATGTAGTTACTACGGCAGGAGTAACATGCTGAGTTCAAAACAGGCATGGTCTGTACCAGTAAGTTATAATGGTATTCTCTGTGAAATGATGTACACAGTATCGACGTGATGAGCGGAGTAACAGGCAAACTCCGTCCCGCCCCGCGATGGAATATCTAAAAGAAAGTTCCGCGGGAATCAACGGGAATATGAGCCTAGCGTTAGTTGGTTTTAGTCGGTAAAAACCCGGCATGCCACTGGATCGGTTCAGAGGTATCTTTTGAAGATTTCCACCTTCCTACCGAAACCAAAAAAAAAAAAAATTAATAAATAAATAAATTTAAAAAAAAAAAACAAAAAAAAATATATGTATATATATATATATATATATATATATATATATACGTGTGTGTGTATATGTATGTATATGTATGTATATATATGTATATGTATGTATATATATATATATATATATATATATATATATATATATATATATATATATATATATATATATTCCTTAAGCATTCCCGAATAACCACCCATCGTCCTAATCCAAGTCCCCGTCTCCAACCTGCAAATACCTGCACTTACCATAAGCAGCTTACCTGTATACGAGCAGTACAAAAGCTCCCTTCAACAATTTCGTACCTGAAAATAAGGCCACGGCAAGATCATCATCTTGCCATGGCGTCATACGAAAACATACACCAATCCTCCTGTGTCTTCTTGTTCCAACAATCCGTTGGTCTAAGAGGACACGACGGGCAACTTGCTTGCTTGCATGTCTGCAAGCCATTTCCGATGATCGATCGCCTAAGCCGATAACGATCATCGAGTTGCACACGACCCATGATTGCTATCCTAACAACCGTACCGTTTTGCTAACGCAAACAATCTCACCACAAGCCCTTGCCATGATGAACAAATTTTCTGTTGACTTATCATCATCATCATCGGCACTACAACCGGGAACCGGTCTTGGCCTTATTTAGCAAGTCCTGAGGCTTGTTAAACTTTTCCATAATGATTTGTTTTTTTCCGGGCAAGGTCATTAGTCTTGCGCCAGGGGCTCCCCGACGGGGAATCGAACCCCGGACTCCGGCGTGACAGGCGGGTATACTAACCACTATACTATCGAGGACTTAATGTCACAGAAAAATCGATTGCCTACAACGGCCTAGCTTTAGCCTTCCTGTACACGCATTTATTTGTACAGCCGCATGACCGATTACATGATCCGTTGTCTTATCGAGGAACGATCACCGCATTGGTCATGTCTAATGGATTCGTTGTATAAACAACGAACAGCCACGATTCTCACGCTGGCTATTCGAAACGAAATGATTCTGTATATTCAACGTAAACAGACGAAGCTATTTTTGCCTGCATGGCAACATTCCTTTGCATTATCCAATGGCTAAAATAAACATGCACCCAAATATTGTAGCCTTTGCCATCGCAGCGAAGTTCTGTTGACATAACATCTACAGAAATACTTATTCCCTATCGCTTATGATGCCGGGGCAGCCAGCCTCCGTATTCGATCATCTATTTGATCAGCGGGATATTCGGATTTCCTTTTGTGCACCTTCGCAACTCCGTTGATCCTCGCCTTCACCGAATGGGTTTTCAACCTGACCGTACGGTCATATGGGAAACTCTTCCATTAAACTCCAATTCGATCGCTCATTGGTCATCACCAAGAAAAGATCGGATGGGCTCCTCCCTTATCGATGGAATTCCATCACGATGGCCGCTAGTGGATGTTGTACACAACGGTCATCGAGGAGTCAGATTTTAACCTTTCAACCAGCCACACGTTTGGGGGACGTCGCGTTGTCGGAGTCACAAGTATAGTTTATGTCCGGTGTTTGATCTTGGTGTAGATACAATTACTTCGAGAAGTCCATATTTCGAAATCCGCTTTCCGTTTGAAATTAGTGTCGCAGTTCGTCTTTTCTCCCACGTCGCTTGACGCAGTTGACAATTAAATATAATTAAAGTAAATTACCTTGTAATTCACCACAGGAGTTGATTTTATAAACAATATCGATTAAGTGTGTGACCTGTGAAACATTTTGACAACTAAATATAATTAATTTATAAACAATATCGAGAAAGTGTGGAACTCTGTGAAACATTTAGTAATTTAAGAACCGCTCCGCAGAGTGAATAAGGCTGTGTGCAATAGATGTAAGTTCGAAAAGTTGAAGTAAATAAAGGAAGCTTTTTGCTAACTAAACCAGTGAGTTATCTTCTCTTATATCTTATTGGTCGGAGAACAAGTTTCAGTGTCATGTAGCGGAATTTTGCTTGGCCACGTTGATAAAGAACTTAGGAAGTGTTTCGTCTTTTCCTCTGTGAAAGTTTAATGAACCTAGCGCCCATGCCGGTGCATCGACTAAACCTTACCCACAGGCTCTCACAAAACAGGAAGAAAACAAATTCCGCGTATTCGAGAATAACGTGTTAAGGGGTATCTTTGGAGGTAAATATGACGAGGAGGCAGGACAATGGAGGAATCCACAATCACGACTTGGAAGAGCTATACCGCAGACCTACAATAGTGAGAGTAATCAAGTCGCGAAGATTAAGATGGGCCGGACAGGTGGCGCGAATGGGCAACGATAGGACCTTGCGTAGAATTCTTGACGGTAAACCTACGGGGAAGAGACCAATAGGACGGCCGCGATGGATATGGGAGGACAATGTAAGGTTTGACCTTGAAGATATCGGATCAGATGGTCAAACGTTGAAAGAGAGCGTACAGAACAGGGAACGATGGCGGAGTCGAGTCGGCGAGATTCTGAACTTCCGGTTTCCTACAGGCAATTATATAGAAGAGTAGTAATATATATATATATATATATATATATATATATATATATATATATATATATATAAGTGCGCCACCTCTCATGTCAGCATGAAAACCCTGAAAACGTTGACATCTTTTCGAGATCTAGGAAACACTGCTACCTACCAAATGGCGCTAAACTCAGTATGTTGTTATAACATTTTGGGTGCACTGTGGGTAGTTTTTACGTTGGCATCAGCAAGGATGCAGGTTGCATAAAAAACACCACAGATTGTTCACCAAAACTAAAGAAAACAAAACCCACTGGAGTGGTAGCTGAAAATACATTTATTGTTCACGGGTGACTTTTACTATTTGTCGAATAAGGGTTATTAAACTTCTAATTGAAACACGTGTGGCCCATAAGAATACAAATTTTAACCGAAAACGGTGTTGGAATAACTTTAGTCTATCCCGGCACATCAATATTAATTAATTAATTGTTTCTCCGCGCGGTGCTTTTTTTTAATTCACTTGTCCTAGACACGAAAATGAAAGTTTAGACTTGGCACTGAAGGTAAAATTAGCTTCATCAGCGCACGCAACTCGATTCCGACTTGACACCGATAAAACTCGACTTCACTCATTGGGTGGAACAAAAAAAAACTACGAGACGCAACGACCTCGACACGTCTGTCTAGTTAGGCGGATAAGATTTGACTCCTCTTGATGCAACTCACATCCATCCGTTCGATGGCCGCGAATTGCATAGATAAGGGAGGATTATATATGTGGCGTATAGGACAAGTACAATGCCCCGCGATGAGGACCATGATCGGTGGACACCTGATCAAACAGAACATCGTTGGTGATGTATCTCAGAGATCGAAATAGTTTTCTTGTTTCAAAGTAAACAAAAACGATATTTCACAGATCAGTAGTGTATATGATGATGATGATGCACAGATGATGTATATGATGTGCCTATGATAGAAAAGGGGTCGTCATGATATTTGCCTAAGATTCCTTGGAAACACCGATGTAGGCCATATCCAATCTAGTCATATGGCTCCAGTGCACAAGGAGGCAAATTATTTTGTTGACATAAGTCAACAGGGACCTCGTCAACGACGGCAAAGGGTCAGACAGGATGGCTATATGTTTAATTTAGGTTTTCAGGCGGGTCATCATATGCATGGCATGGGTAAGGTTAAATAAATAATGATCTTTTCCATGCCAAAATTCCAGGATCGGTTGATAACCGATGAAAAGGAATTGTCGCAAGTGTTGCGGACCTAAGGGTATAGGCGCGATATTCACTCATGAATCGTAGCAAGAATACCGGCTACAGCTATGTCAACAATTACGCTGGCCAGCGTGTATTTATCTTTTATAATTGCTGACTAGCTGAGCCGATTGTCTGGCACGGTACATGTATGAATGAAATAATTTGTTTGGAGAGCATGGTTGATAAGATTCAACTTTCAGGTGAAAGAGAATGAAGGGTAGCTTACGCTGCCCCAAAACAGTGGTTAATTTAAGAGGATGGGCGGTTCTTTGGGAATGTATTAAAGAGCCACCACAGCACCACCGTGCTTCCGGTTTCCGGGAAGAGTGGGCTACCGTGGTTGTCCTTCATGATGTGTCGAACTCGTCTATATTTGTTTTTCCGAACAAAATCCCGAAAATGTTGCCGCACGATTATATTGAGCCACTAGCGACGTACCTAAGTGTCTTTACACACGCGAGAAAAACACTGTTTGGTAAAGAAACTTTTTGTTGAGTCGTAAAGTAAAAAACAGACTGATTCTTTTTAAAAACTAATTTATTTTTAAGTTTTATTCTTAACCTTTTTGAGGAGGTCTTCTCCTCAAGCGCGCTACTGACTGACTCCGTCAAGCGACTTCTTCAACTCTCGAAAATTCAAATCCTCAAATATCTTTATCTTCTTTGAAGGTCAAGATGCATCGCCACTTATCGTTTGATCCTTTATTGGGGTTTTTATTTGTATTAGCCATCTGGCTAATGCAAACAAGAATTTTCGTGCATTTCAAATAGGTAGCACAAGATCCGTGGAAATTGGTTTGTTAGTTTAGGATCTGGGAATCCGTGTCTATTAGCTAGTCATGAAACATCTGGTATACGTTTGGACGTTTATTATTGCAAGAATTGTGTGTCGGCGTATCGAAAAGATATGCCATTGTTTGGACACATGCACTTTTAGGTTTTGGATCTTGTAGGTTTTTTAGGTGCTAATTGCTTTTAGCATACCTGAGAAAATAATGCATTATGCTGTTTGATTTTAGGAAATTGAATCGAACAAAGGCATTAAAATGAATAAATAAATGTGAATTCAATAAATGAGAATTTGAACGTTTAGTTCGATTTGGTTACAATGTTATGGTTGGAATATCAAATAGATTTTCTTATAGGTGGGAGGAAAATGTGATGTGGAAGGAAATGTAATGTGAAGGAAAATGGTAGGGCTTCTTGGAGCACTACAATGTGTGCAGTTGATATTGATTGATCCGAAGACTGTAGATATCTAGGTATTATTCCAGATAAAAAACTTATCTTTCAAAAACACATCACTAGCACAATAGACAAAATAAACAAAGTCGTAAGAGTTATGTATCCATTAGTGTGTAGAAAGTCAAAGCTTAGCATCAAAAATAAAATTATAATATTTAAAACCATTTTTCAAGCTATACTCCTGTACGGCGCCCCTGTATGGTGTAATTGTGGTCGCACACACAAAATAAAATTGCAAAGGTGTCAAAATAAAATATTGAAAATGTTGCTGTATTTGCCATGGCATTATTCGGCACATGAACTACATGAAAACGCTAACGTTAAACCGGTAGAGTTCCTTATTGACAAAATCAATCAAAACTCCTTCGTCAATTGTTCTTTTTCTGACAATATTCTCGTTTCCCGTCTTGCGTTATCCTAAATCAATACATGTGTACTCTGTCTATGAAAATTATATCGAGGTGATTATTACATAAAATAACCGGAAACCTGTGCAATATTAGTCTTAAGATTCAAATAAGGGTTTTTTCTTGTAGTTTTCCCTTAATCATTTATTATTTATTATTCATTAAAATTGTTCTATTTTCATTATATAGATTTAAGATTATGGTTGTAAAGGAATTGCTGTCCTAAAACTCTTAAATACTAGTTGTAACATATAAATGTACCATATTATCTACCTAATAAAAATTGAATTGAATTGAAACTTTGACATTTTTCAACCGATTGTCTTAAGTACATATGTTTTTGAAACATAAATTCAGCACAATTTTAACTACGAATCGCTTTACACCGAGATAAGGGGCCGAAATAGTGCCGCTGTACTTAAAAATAGTCGTTCAGTTGAATTAACTCAACGTGCATATAGTCGTAAATATCATGGCCAACAATCACCGCCGCTTGGTGTCGAATTTTTTTGAGCACGGAACAGTGGGTGATCGTCGAAATGCCATTCATCAACGCCAAAGACATTGCAATGAACTGTTGAAGCGGTAAGACCGAGTGTTGCCGAGAACCCCATGTGTCGTATCGTGATCGCGCTCAGCATTTTGTCGTCAGTTGCCCCACCTTGCGGCACATTTTAAAGGATGATATGCATTTAAGAATAAAGTGGAATTGACTCAAAAAATATTGCCGACACATCGTCTACGCCGATGGGAGTGTGCCGGTTCCGCCAAACCCCACGGTACGCTTTCCTTAAAATCCCCCATAACACCCGTCTTCCCATATAATTTCCCAATGCAATCGCATTCGGCACACAAAAACGCTGCACGCATGAAAGACATCAAACCCATGATCTTAAATTCCCTGTTAAGAAACCTTCCTTCATGCATCCCTTCGCATACAATTTTCTGTAAGAATTCTCCATGACCTTTTTAGGAATTCCATTACTCCCATTGTTTCCCGCCAATGCATTTGCATTTGTACCAGAAAACATTTCCTTGTCCGAGGACATGTAATGCTTTCAAGCATTATCTGAAATTCCTAAAAATAGTTCCTCAATGTGCATATGCACCATAAATACACAACATTCGGCGCCCATTGTTATCTATTGAAATGCACGCCGGGCGGTTGTTTTTACAGCTGCAGCAAGCCGACCGGCGACTCACCATCAATAGACAAACAATCTTCAATTTTGTTCGTCGCCACAACACGAATGACCTAGCATATACAAATGCAAGCAAGGGATTTGTTTCGTCTCCCAACCAATTAGCACATTTTCACATCGGATCGTTGTCTCTTTGTGTAGCCGCACATGTTCCAACAAAGATTCCATTGGCATCCGACGATTTCGGTTTTATTTGCTTTACCGAAGTCGTATCCTAGGAACGCACTTTATGTCTTTCTTTGTTCTATGCACACATACCACCATGCTCACGATGAGCGAGTGAGCTCTGAACAAACAAGATATCGTTGAGTCGTAATTAAATCTCCGTAGCGGTCGGGTCACAGCCGTCCACCGTACCGGCGCTGGTACGGTGTGATTCGAAAAGTTAGTTCGGGTAGAGCGCGTTTAAAAATAAAAAAATAACTATTCTTGTGCCGTTAAGAATCATAATGTCCTCCTCAAGGCTCCTTGCAAATTGTCTACTTGCCAATTAATGTGCCTAATCTACATTAAAATAAGAGAATGTAACCATGTATAAACATATCGTAAATGTATTTCAATCTGTGTACGTTTGTCTCCTCAACAAACAATTGTTAAAGTTAAAATAAAATAACATGGACCAAATAAAATTAAAGAACTTACTGCGATCAACACAACCCAGTGTGTTTTAATTAATTACATCTTGTGGACGGTTATTGGCGGAGTTTGGCTGTTTCTTTTCGTGATCTATTCTTCCCGGCGTATTATTATTGGTGGTGTTTCCGTTGAATCAGCGTCCGTGTTGACGCACTAGCGGAAACCACCACAGGAGTACGACCAAACAGTCGCTCGAATGGTTGACACTGAACCTGATTTCTGAAAGCAAATTTTGATGGCCGTCGAGGCTCATTTCACACTCTCTGGCGCTGTTAGCAAGATAATTTCCATATTTGGGGAACGGAGAATCCGTACGAAATCCATTAAACACAAAAACGACGGCTCGAACAAATATTACTGTTTAGGAAGGCGTTTGCGCCAAAACCACCATTGGGCCATTTTTCTTGAGAGAAATTATCGTTGTACCGCCCGAGATGCTCGACAAAATGATAAAAAACACACCAAAAATGGCACACATTGCTTTGGTCAATAGAGGCAGGTACCTGATTGATGCTGTATTCAAAAACGAGTCCAAATAAGTTGTAAAGGACCAAATTAAATAAAAATACTTTATATATATATAAATCGGTTTTTTTTTTCTTTAGGTTATTCAATATTCACATGTCGACGAAAATGGCGCACCCTGTATATATATAAGTTAACAAAATAAAATACAAAACACCATTCAGCCAAAGCAGACAAGTCGAAATCAACACGCACCACCGAAATAAACACGCGCCGCCGTACGTTGCTAACAATTCGGGAAACCTCGAACGTAGACGATTTTCACGGATATTCACCTGAAACCTTGACAGCTTATCAAACGTAATTGGAGGAAAGTAGAATTGTAGCGTTTTTGGGATATTAGTATTTAAGGTAGTCGGTAAATTCAAAATGAGTGCAGTAGTTGTTTGAAGGCGAAATCGCCGCCAAATAAATAAATATTTTTAACAAAACCAAAAAAACTGAAGTTTATAAATAAATAAATAATTATATATATATATGTATATATATATATACATAAGTATTTTTTTTTCAACAAAATCAAAATATCTTAAGTTTATAAATATATATATATATACATACTTATATATATATATATATATATATATATATATGTATTTACTTATTTATTTATATATATACATATATATAAATACGTATATATATATATATATATATATATATATATATATATATATATATCGCGAAGATTAAGATGGGCCGGACACGTGGCGCGAATGGGGAACGATAGGACTGTGCATAGAATTCTTGACGGTAGACCAACGGGAAAGAGACCGGTAGGACGGCCGCGACGGAGATGGGAGAACAATGTTAGGTTTGACCTTGAGGAGATCGGATCGAATGGTCAAGCGTGGAAGGAGAGTGCCCAGGACAGGGAACGATGGCGAAGCCGAGTCGGTGAGGTCATGAACTTCCGGGCTCTTACAGGCCAATAAATAATAATAAATAATATATATATATATATATATATATATATATATATATATATATATATATATATATATATATATATGTTTATTATATTTATTCGTGAAATTTATATTCGAACATATTGCAAATTATTAAAAATTTAAGCCATGTTTTTAGAAGAGTCGTCAATCAATATAGAATCATAGTTATTGTTGAACCTTATATACCTCAAATATGATCTACCCTCGTATTTTCACAGCAACGGTTTTATTCAACTAAACGGCAAAACCATTTGCAAAAGATTGCATCTTAAAAGCTACAATTAGCTCTTTTCCGGACACAATTTCATTTATGTCCCAAGGTATTCTCCATCAACTTCAAACGTTCAGATGAAATATAATTACAGGAGTTACACGAATATTCCTCTCTATGAAATTTTCTGAGTTCAACATAAAAATTACGTTGCCTGTTTCTATGCTTTTAACGTGCTAACGTAGTTAAGGTCTACTCAATTTTTCTAGTATGATGGACTGTGTTTTACACCATCAAGAAGCCCTAGAGAAGCATTGTAGGATCAAGGACACTTAGAGCGCTATATGTACCAGTAATTCATTTTAAGTTCCCGTTTACACGTAGCTACGTGTATAGTTTGTGTTTTGTTTATTTTTAAACAGATTTTAAAAATATTTCTTCATGCATATGGCCTAAGCTATGATTCGTTTAAGGATTGGTGCAATCTTAAAAACGTCTTAACTGTTAGTTATACCTAATGCCATACGTCACAAGTGCTTCGATCCGCTTGCATCTTGACGGCGTCGACATGTCGGAAAGAGTATTGGGTATTGTTGAAGAATTATTTTATAGGATACGAATCCAGGCATCCATGTATAGTATAAATTAAATAAACGAAAGATTTAGCACGATAAATGCCCCTCAGGGTACTTTCATTTTTTTCACAAAACGCGAGCACAACACGGATTTTGGGTCAATTATTTAAATGGGCTCATTGTGACCGAAGAAAGATTGAAAGTAGATTAAAAAGTATCGATACACATTGTTTTTGAATGCCTGGATATTACAATGCCGAGAAAACACATGATCAGGCAGAGCATTCCACATTTGCGTCTTGTCTGCGTTTAACTGGAGTTAATTTTTAACATGAGCTAATGCGAATGATAGGAAGAATTTACAGGTGAAATATATATACAATGAACAATGACGATATGTACGGTGTTTCTATCTCCATCAAATTTCACGACTCATCTGTGCACCCTATAGAACACGCATGTTTTTAATATGCCAAATGCGGAAGGACAACCATGTAGTTCATCAATTGTGGTCGGGTTGGACGCAGTGAATTAATTCTTTCATCCATTAAGAAGTACACTGCATTTGGATGCGCTTTTCACAGTTTACAAAATGTGGCCGTTCCGTTTAAGAGTCAAGTTAATTGTAGTACCAAGAATTACCACTTCGTTGGCTTTTAAATGGATATTGTGCCCTTATTGGGATCTGTCCTTAACGGCATGAGGGGCTCAATGCTTTAAAGGTACTGAATGACAAGTAAAGTACGAGGGTAGGTCAATAAGTCCTTAGAAAATCTAAGAGATTACGCTCGGAGTATCGCTAATGGTATGTTTTTAGTAAGCATCATACCGCACTAGGTATCTATCAAATACAATATATAAATACTTTGTAGGTATCTGATAAATTGGGAATCAAAAAAAAAAAAAAATCTGCGAAATGAGTGCCGCATTTGCTCTCAGCTGAGAACAAACGCAACCGCATGCTCTTTTCTAAGGCTCTTTTGGAGCGCATGGGTCGCAACCCAGATGAGTTCCTGCACAGATTAGTAATTAGTTAGATGAAACATGGATATACCACTACAATCTCGAGACGAAAGAGCAGTCAAAACACTGGATTGTTAAGAGCTAACAGGCTCCAAAGAAGAAATCAGCTGGAAAGGTTATGGCTACTGTGTTTTGGGATGCACGTGGTATTATCTTCATTGACTATTTGAAAAAGAGAGTGACGCAGTATTATGCGTCATTATTAGGTCAGCTAAATGAGAAAATAAAAGAAAATCGTCCGTATACGTGCGCAACTTCAATGGCTGCATTTAAGGAATTGAAGTTTGAATTGATAGACCACCCACCCTATTCACCAGATCTGGACCCGAGTGACTTCTTTTTTTTTTCAAATTTTAAAAAATGGCTCAGCGGACAATGGTTTACATCAAATGAGAAGGTCATCAGACACACAAATGCATATTTTGAGGAACCGTCACAATCATAATTTTCCGAAGGCTTAAAAAAGTTGGAGGGACATCTGTCAAAGTGTATTGAACTAGAAGGAAATTATATTGAAAAATAAAAAAATAAAGTTTTTCTAAAGACTTATTGACTTGCCCTTGTAATATAGCCGAAGCGTAAAAGTTCGCAACCATATTACTACTAGCTTCAGCTTAGAGTAGTAGCAGTAACTTAAGATCTAAGATGCTTAAGCTAGAATTTAAACATATGACTTAAGATCTAAAATGCTTAAGCTAGAATTTAAACATGTTTCATCTATCACATAATTTCGAATCTGAAGAAGAAGTGAAATGAGCTAGAATCGCAACACGATATCATCGGGAAAATGTGAATTGGTTTCTTGATAATGGACAAGAGATCGTTTACAAAAACGAGGAATATGGTAGATGATAGTACGGAACCACCAGAATCATTGTGGTAGGAGACAGAAGATAGTCTCTCACCCATTGAATTGGCATATCACCAAATGCATGGCACAGCCAGTTCGTCAAAAGGGTTGGGTGCGAGTTTCTGTCGTTTGTAAGATATTCAATGCGAGAGTCAAAGTTTCAATGAAGCAACATCCGCAATTCTGTAAGGTATGCTTTCATATATATATAAACCAAATAGGTATGTAGATATTTTTTTAATGTTAAGGGGAGGTTTTCGTCAATCATCATCATCATCGGCACTACAACCGGGGACCGGTCTTGGCCTTATTTAGCAAGTCCTAAGGCTTGTTAAATTTTCCATAATGATTTATTTTTTCTGGGCAAGGTCATTAGTCTTGCGCCAGAGGCTCCCCGACGGGGAAATGAACCCCAGTCTCCCGGGTGACAGGCGGGTATACTAACCACTATACTATCGAGGAGCCAATAAGTTTTAAAAAAATCCATGTTTTTTTTCATTTTTTGATAGCTTATAGTGTGTAGAAGAAATGTTTTTGCAAATAGAATTTTATAAAAAAGTTACAGCAAAACGAGGTCAAATGAGGTCGGTTATTTTTCACTTCGGGGCGTCCTGCAGCAGCTCTCAAATGTATGTACAAACTAATGAGACATAGTACAATAGAACCTGACATAGTGACCTTCTGGTCCCATCTGTAGGTCATGTCGAAGACTTTTCACCCCATCCTTGTATAGCATTGTGAAACTTTAAACGTGTTTTTCTCGAAACCGTGTTTTTCACATTGGTCTCCACAATATCTCGAAAACTACTTCACTGATCGCCTTTTTTCCTTCTTTATTTTTAAGTAGATTTGAGATTGGACCCCACACTACAATCAAGATGTCATATGCATAATTTTTTTTTATAGAGAAAACAATTTTTCTTTTACAGAGAGACAAATGGTAAAATTTTGTTAAATTTTGATTTTCATGGATGATTCAAGTAGGGGCTCCAACTACACTCACATAGTTTATGAAAATTCTTCGATTATTAATTTTTGAAAATTTTTCCAGGTGGTAGAGTGGCCAATGCCAACAGTAAGATACCTTTTTTCGAGACGGACATTTTGCGTGTCAGCAATTATTTTCACTATGTTTTTAAATAAAATCATTTTTTTTTACTTTAGAACATATTAAACAGAGCTCTTTATTTATTTCCTTCTATGACAACAACATTCGAGAAAATTACCTTTTTTGAGGCTCTCATAGAGCAGTTGACGGGTAATCGGTGACTCCATAACCTTCGACAGAGCAAAAGTTATTGACATTGGTCGATAAGAATGTGATGTTGATAAATTGCACTTTTTGCGAATCGACTCTACGTATGAGCTGACCTCCGTCTGTTTGAAAATTGACCAATTAAACGCGAAGGTGTGAAGGAATTTTCACAATGGTTTAGCGAGTGAAATTATATCAATTCCTCATAAATATAAGAGGAACCGTGTGATCATTATCTATTGCAGTATTGGGATCTATTACCCAGAACTGCTGCTCCTGTGTCGGTGCTTTGGTTTTAAACGGTACATTCCGCGGGTTTGAATAGAGTTCTTCATTATTTTGCAAAACACCAATGTATCCAAGAATTTCGTCAACCGTATCTTGCTCGCCAAAAGATCGAATTCCCGAATAAAAAACTAAAAAGAGCTTACCTAATATTTCAGTGTAGTGAGTTGGACTCGTTTTTGGTGATGAACGCGATGAAGGTGGTGATAATTCCACAGCAAAAGAATACTCGAGATAAAGATGATTCAGACGATGATAATTAAATTCGCTTGATTCTTTGTTCTTTGTCCTTATCTTTTACTATAATGTTAACTCCCTCCAGAGTTTAATTAATGACTCTACTGTATTTGGAATTCTTGTTTCTTCGATATGATAATTAATTTGTTCTTGGTTTTTATTTAATTACGATTACTTAACTTTTTACTTGATTTTCTTCTTGCCTAGATTTTCTTTCCTTTTTGTTTCTTCTAATCTATCACCTATTTCATTCCGCTGTTCATTTCAGAAGCTTATCTTAACTTAATATCACTTCTTTGGTTTACATTTGTCAGCTGCCGAACTAGGTTGCAGCTGGCAATTCGTCGATGTAATTGCCTGAAGCAATTCTCAATAGATTTAATTACGAATCTGCAACATATCTCATTACATTCGTTTAGTGATACAACTCATATTTAGACATACCCTATAAATCGTCTTACCACTCAATACCAGATCAACAACAGCAATTAAGCATAACAATTAGATGACTAGCAACAGCCAGAGGTTATATCTATTGAGATAACCGAAAAACGACACTTATTTTAAGAATTTTTGTCTCCGTTATTTATTAAGCAATCAAAAAATCAGTTGAAGAACTTATTCTACACATAATTAGGTATTAAAAATAATTTTTGTATTTATTTTAAGTACAAAATAGCTACATGGCAGCCAGGTAAGTGCACATTTTTTTAGTTTTGACAGGTCAAACGGTGTGCAACATCAGAGCCCACAAACAGCATCTAAAATATAAGAAAATGTGTCTCATCATTTTTATGACTTTTTCTAACATGATTATTACAAAATATTAATTTTTCGCAAAATGCCACTAGTTTAAGGGGTATTCTGGTCTAGACGCACGAATTTAACGCAATTTTTGAAGTGCTGTAAAAAAAGCAATCAATATTTTTACTATTCATTTTTTATAGGATGTTTATTAATATTTCAAGAATACAGTAAAAAAAATTGAACGCATAAAATTCAAAATTCAAAACGTTAGCAGCTGATGCTGATGATCTCAAAAAGTTGGCACGCGACCATACCCACGATTCAACCCTCCTACCAATCTGAAAAAAAAGATTATTAATTTACAGAAATGCCTCTATCGTTGGAACTAACAAAAGTTGAAGAAAAAATTTTTTTTAACAGAATGGCGAGTGCTTGAAAAAAAAACTATTTTTGTACTACTTTTTTCACACCTATAAAGAAGACATATACTAAATTTGAAGTAAATCGCTTCAGTAGAACATGAAAATTCGTGGGTATTGTTTTAAAAAAGACAGTTTCGAGAAAAACGCGTTTAACCCTTATGTCAATGACCGGGTACCCGGGTACCAATTTCGATTGTTTAAAATGTCAATTTGAAAGTTAAAAAAAAAATTTTTTTTCAATGAAATTTCGTAATTATCATTCAGAAACGTTTGAAGGGAGATGATCTAAGACATGGGACCGAAATTCGTCTACTAGGCCGAGCAATCGTGAAATTGCGACGAAATGATTACTGTCGGTAAAGTTTCTCGCGGTCTAAGTCATGGAATGTTATTTTAGGCTTACGTTTATTCAATCTGCCATTCCTGCTGCATGCATTGGACGGACCTTCCTCGACTTCGAAATAAGCATTCTTTCACGCAACCGAAAGTCTAAATCAAAGAGTTTAGAGACTCATTATTATTTTAAGTTTCTGAGCCTAAACATCGAGTCAATATCTCCTCCGACGATAAACTCTGGTAAATCGGCTTCATAATATCCAATACCTTCGCACATAGAGGAGGATTTTCGTGGTCAAACTCCTGTAATGTACCTTCAGATGCAGCTTTTTGGCGCTTACACCAACTCTCTGCGCCAGGTGGGCAATACGCAAGATTTTCGATCCATTTCACTTGAAATCACTTGAAATATTTTTATTTTACTCACCGCAAATGCGTTCACTTGGCTTGAAGGTTAGAATTCAACTGTTCGCAACTGGATGTAAGCTCACACTAAATATAAAAGATAATTTAAAAATGCACAATGGTTACCTTCGGTTATTGTATTTCCATATAATTATAAAGGTTTTACGAAGAAACAGGGCCGCAGGTTGACAGAAAGTCCCTAATGTCTTTTGTTCGATTCGTTCTGCTCGAGCCGGTTTAGACACTAAATATAAAAGATAATTTAAAAATACATAATGGTTACCTTCGGTTATTGTATTTCCATATAATTATAAAGGTTTTACGAAGAAACAGGGTCGCAGGTTGACAGAAAGTCCCTAATGTCTTTTGTTCGATTCGTTCCGCCCGAGCCGTTTTAGACGGCGCGTCAGCAAAACAGCCATACCTCCGAAAATAATTTGAATTTTCTTCTAATAATTTGAAATCCTCTTAAGCTTTGGAAATATGAAAAAAAATGATTTTTTCAAATTTCTAGACCAGTATACCCCCTTAAACAAAAAAATTGAATTTACGATAAAAAATCGACCTTATAAAAAAATGTGAAAAGCATTAAATTCGTGTGTACCGCCTTAAATAGTTAATCTAATATTATTGATCCATCGTCTGAAAACATTTGGGTTGTGGGTGGCTTCCGGGTCGTTAAGCCTGTGGGTGGGTTCCGGGTTTGTATTTACTTTACGTAACACGAGCTCCCTACCGTTCCCAAAGGGTTCAACAAGACTTTTGGTTTTTGGTGCGCATCCAAAATGAAATACTAACTATTCCATTTCAATACCGCGGCTGCGGTAATTTTATATTATTTTATTTTATTTATTTCCTTTTATTTAGAGTTGCAGTGATCCTCACTCCCTACTCTCAGCCAATCCCCATTATTATACAAAAAACATAACCTGTCTTTCCCCTACCCATAATCAAAATCATCATCCCCAATTGAATAATATCCGTGACAAATTGAATGTTCATTTGTCGCACATTGATTCAATTCACAATAATCTTAACATCATGAAATATCTATTTCAAATGTATTGCATGACATTACCTTCCGGGAATTTGTTCAACCAAATTCCCATTCACTTCCCAGAATTTCACTCCGATTGTAGCATACATAAAATCTTGCTCTTGATTCCCGGAACTTTTATGTACAAATTTCTGTAGATGTAGAGTGTAAGAGGGCGGCGCATTTTAAATTCGGGGTCAGTCTACAATTAGCATACAAGTACCTCGAAAGCATTCAGAACAGCGAGAACCCACTTACACGGGAGTCTTACGTTCTTGACCCTCTCTCTCTCTTTCGATCTCTTCGGATCAGACCGCCACAATTTCTTCTTCAGTACAAAACTGAAGAAAGCACCCTTCCCAACAACATTGTCCTTTATAATAGAGAATTCCTAGACCCATCTCATAGGGTCTAGTGCTGACACACTACAAACACGCACGCACTGTACAAGACAGTACAAACACACACATACACACCGACCAAAGCGCAGATTATCAGACGCCAAAGACGTGATCTGCGTTTACTACCGCACTCAAGACGTACCGGTCTTGTACGATTTCTTTCCCACCATCCCCCCATCCAAGTAGTTAGAGAACAATTGAACTAACCCTGTCCACACTATCCTTAGATACCTCCTTCCCCTTTCTTTTCAGATATTTTGAGACCGAGCCCAACATCCTCACGGGTGATTCTGGTTATCGCAAGATGACCAGAAGCCAGTGACAAGATGAATGACACATTTGTCCTTGTCTCCCTAAAGTCGGCCTCTCACCATCCAATTTTTTTTTTTAATTCGGGCTCAGTTGAAATCCGGGAATCAAAGCTATCACTCACCGAAATCAGTCAAGATATCGCTCGAACATTATAGTTTACAATATCAGATATAAGAAAAGTTATTGACAAATTTATTCGCGCTATCATTTTGCTGAGAGCGGCGTTGTTGCGGCTACTTCCACCTATCATCAATGATAACTGCAGATTGGTTCCACACCAGCAACCAAGGCTGTTGGCACCACGGCCAAATAGGACGTCCATCACCTGTTGGGGACTAACTATAGAACCACCACTAGAGAAACTGCAACGACGAACCTCTTTTCGTCGCCCTCAACTGGACCCCTACCCCACCAGCCGGGACCTGCACGCCCGCACTAGCAGCTAAGGCTCAACAAATGCTTACAGGGTCGGTACACGCGTTACCTTGAGGTAACACCACAGGAAAGGTAAGCCTAAAAATAAAACATATAAAACCATTAAAGTGTACTTATGTTTTAATTAATAAATTCGTTGGGATGTTCCAACACATTCCTTCTAGGTGAAGTCAATGGTCTATTACTGAACAGAGACTGTTACTTGAATACAGTACGGTTATTATTTGAATTGAGGGCGGTTATTATATGAACGACTATTGCTTGAATTGCTATAACTTGAATGATTCAAGGCTATTACTTGAATACTATTACTTGAATACTATTACTTGAATACTATTACTTGAATACTATTACTTGAATACTATTACTTGAATCCGGTTGTTACATGAGTATGAAGCCAGTGCGGCTATTACTTGAATTCTCTTACTTGAATACTGTGCGGTTATTTCTTGAATTCTGAATTCTAAGCCTCGATGCAACCCCTTAAATTGCCAAAACCAAACCCAATTCTCCTTTCATTCCCACGGCTGTACAATCTCATTTGGCCCAAGACAGTCACCCGACGCCAGTTTTTTATGCGCAGGCCATTCTAAGGTGATGGGAACTGCAACCTTTCGATCTCGTCGTTACTCAGGGTAACATTATGCCGACCAAGGTTATGTGAGTCGAAAAAATATATTGTGGCTATCCCAAAGTGATGGGAATCGCAACCTTGTATGTAAGATAGATAGATCATACGAGTGTCCATGTCACATATTTTGATAAGATAAATTGCATCACGATAAATTATAAACGTTTTGCAAAAACTTAAAATCTGCAAATGTAATGTGGAAGCAGAAACAGTTAAAATTTCAAGTCGATCGAATAAAAATTACCCGAGTTATGTTTCACACCAACTTAAAAAATATGGTTTTGAGAAAAAACGTGCTTACCGGACAAAATTTGTGAAATACGCGTTTGTCAATTTTTTTACCTTTGCTCTGTTATCCTCTCCCTACCTCGACTATGTCGCTATAAAAATTGAACACTGCCTAAAGTCCTTGTACATCATTTGCTTCTACATATCACCTTCGCAACCGACCGAGGCATACGAACTCGCCATTGCTGCAATCGACCGCTTAACGGAACTGAATTCTTCCCAAGATGACATTGTAGTCCAGGGCGATTTCAATCTCCCACATCTCCAATGGACGCTGTCTGACAATGAGTCCCACTATATCTCTTGCCCCTCTACTACCAATGAGTGCCTCTTAATAGACAACCTTACCGACTCTAGCCTTTATCATGTCAGCAATACCCTAAATCATCTGGGCAGACAACTCGACCTTGTATTCACGACAGACCCCTTTAACTCCTCAGTTACCCCTAGTCCCCACATCCTCTCAACTATTGACAACCACCACCCCCCACTTCTCTTATCCTTATACCGCGACTTCTCAGCCCACAGCATACCCAATCGCCCAACATTTTTTTCAATTTTCGAAAAGCCAGTTTCCAGCTCATAAATACCTCAGCAATACCATACCCAACTTAAATGATATCAGTGTAGAGGTCGTTACAACCTCGCTCTACACAGTAATCTACAACGCCATATCCCTATTTGTCCCATATTCCCGAAACAGGTTATCATTCTCATCGCCCCCTTGGTATAACCACAGACGCCGCACGCTTCCTAACAAGAGGAATAAGTTGTGGAATACTTTCTTAAATACACGTTCTCCTCTGGACTACTCCAACTATCTCGGTTACTTTTACCAATTCACCGATCTCTATAGCTCCCCTTACCACAATTACCTTGCCAAAGCCCAACTCAATCTGATCAATGACCCCAAATCTTTCTACCACTTCCTCAACTATAAACGGAAGTCAGATGCCTATCCCAACTCTTTTTTCTACAACTCAACTACTTCATCTGACTCCCATACCATAGGCAATCTATTCGCGTCCTTCTTCAAACTATCCTTCACGGATGACTCGTTCGAGCCTAACCCCTCCTACTTTACTGGCATGTCTGAATTCTCCCTGGGCCCCCTCATCCCTCTACACATTCAACAACACCAAGTAATAGAAAAACTTGAACAACTGAAAGGCGATTTCAGTCCCGGCCCAGATGGACACCCTGCTATCTTCTTAAAAAAATGCTCCTCTTCTCTCTCCCCCCCGCTCGCTTTAATCTTCAATCTATCCCTTGCACAAGGTCTATTCCCCGACATTTGGAAATCCTCCTACATAACCCCCAAAACATAAAAAGGGGCCAAAAAACGATATATCCAATTATCGTCCCATTGCTAAGCTTTCGCACATTCCTGAAATGTTCGAAAGCCTTCTATATGAAGCGTTATCTTTTCGCTGCACTCCCATCATCTCTCCTAGCCAGCACGGCTTCCTCTCCGGCAGGTCTACTACTACCAACCTTGTCGAATTCACATCCCACACACTCCTTGCCCTAGAAAACGGCGATGAGGTCGATGTAGTCTCTACCAAGTTTAGTAAGGCCTTCGAAACAATCTCCCATAACCTCATTCTCTTCAAATTATCCTCCTTTGGTTTTGAGCCCCTGTTGATCCAGTGGATCTCATCCTATCTCAACTCTCGATCCTGCCGTGCGCGATTTAGATCCACCCTCTCCGATCCTTTTTTTTCCAACCTCAGGCGTCCCCCAGGGCAGCCATCTTGGCCCCCTACTATTTATCATAACTATAAACGACATAGACTCGTGCATCAATCACTTCCTCATCTCGCTTTACGCGGATGATACCAACATTGTCAAGACAATCCGCTCTGCCCTTGACTCCTCGCTTCTCCAATCGGATCTTGACAGCTTTTCGATCTGGTGCCAAAACAACTGCCTAGAATATCGCCAAATGTCACACAATCACCTTCTCTCGGAAACGCTCCCCCACCATGCTTCGTTCCTCTCTCTTGCTAGACTAACCGACAACGTCGGTTGAATCGATTCGCGACCTGGGCGTCCTATGCGACAAGGAACTTAGATTTACCGCACATATCGATGACATAATCCCCAAGGTCAACGCCGCCCCTGGCTTTGTAAAACGTTGGTCGAAGGAATTCCTAAACCCCTACGTCACCCGATCACTCTACACAACTTTTGTCCGGCCACTACTCGAATACGCTAGTCAGATCTGGTCCCCATATCAACTGTCTCACATTCGTAGGATCAAGGGCGTTCAACGTCGTTTCTTGCGCTTCGCCCTCCGTGGACTGAACTGGGAAAACCCACTCATTCTCCCACCATACACAGGCCGGCTCCTTCTAATCAATCTTAACACAATTGAGGAGCGCAGAATCCATGCCGACATCATCTTTGTCCATCGCCTTCTGTCAGGCTCAATCAATTGCCCAAGCTTGCTCTCCACTTTATCACTGCATACAAGCCCCCGTAATGTGCGGAACCCTCGTCTGTTTTACGTGCCCGCTCATCACATTTCTTACGGTGCTAACGAGCCTATCCCACGTATGCTACGACATGCCAACTCTTTACCCACCTCTTTCGATTTCAACCTCTCCACTCCTGCCCTCAAACGACGTCTCAGAAGTAACCCGTCCTAACCCCGTCTCACAAATTCCGTATCTGCCTCCCCCACATACACTTGCTCTTTCCTAGCCCACCCCCTATCGTCCAGTCATTTTCGCCTCCTGGTTTTTCTTTTTTATTTTTACTCTTGATTTAAGATTGTCTGTTAGGTTCTTTTTTTTTTTAGAACTTTCGCCATATTAACGATTATCTAATACCACATTTGCCACCCCCACATAGACTCGCTCTTCCCCTGCCCCCTACCTCCCCTACTTCCCAGTCCTCTTCTCCGTCCTGATTTTTCTCCTTTTTTTTTTTAATTATTTCTGAATTATTACTTTAGAGTTTAAGTTAGTCTGTAAGGTATTGTATTAATTTATGCTTGGATTAAGCCAAATAATTGAGGGTTCTGCCCTCACTAAACTGAACTATCCCAGGACCATAGAGCATCCCTCCGACATACATATTTTCCACTTGTGCTACTCTTCTAAGCGATGTTGTTTGCTTACGAGCGTCTTTTCAATTTACGATACAGAGCAGTTAGAGTCTATAACTCAGTGCTGATCGATTTCTACACAGAAATTATAGGTCTCATAGCCTATTTTTAACCCTAAAACTTTCATTAGAGACAGTATTCCGTGAAAACCATCGCTGTACGTTATCGCAGCCAGATTATAATAGTTGTGCAGTATGATTTCGATTTAGTTGTTCAGTATTTTATAAAAATATGACTCACTTGGATTGAATAAAAATTATCGACCGGATTAAGATACTTCAAAACGCCGCGAAAAGTGAAGCGGCTATTTCGAACGCTTCGGAGTCTTTAAAATTGTTGCGGAAATAAGCTTCAAAAAAGTATAAGAAAATGTTCCCACATTGAATTGCTTTTGGATATTATTTTTGAGATATTTATACCTTATTTAAGTTAAAAAAAAAACAGAATGGAAAAAAATATGTTCGATATATATAACCCGTTAAGATAACAAGTGACTAGCAACAGGTATCGATACCTGAAACCTGTAGAATATACTTCAAAGACAGATTTTGCGCCTCATTTCGTTTCCAACAAACGAAAAAATTGTTATAGAAACTAAATGTGAATTCAATAAAGTTAAATATTTGCGCTACCAGACAAAAAGCCAAAACAGTGTCACAGAAACCACACAAGACCATGCCGTTCACTGTTGTTGTCTTTGCAGAAAACTTAAGGGACCATGTTCTCCCGTATCCTACTTTCAATATGCCTCTGAAAATATTTTATTACAGCTCTGCGCTCCTCGGAAATAATGAATATGCATGTGCCTATGATGCTCCTCTTTGTAATTCCCAGGATACTATTACAGTGTTTCTAGGGAAAAGCACAAGATAAAAAATCAAAAAGCCGGGATACTCGACTTGTATTTCTTTCTTCCTTTCCAATTGTCATTCTCGTTATTGTAATCAACGAAAACTGTCGAGTGTAGATTGAATTTCAAATCGGAGGAAAGCCATTCAGCCTCATTTATCTATTGTTTTCATTGTCAGTCTCGTTTTAATAGACATACCCAATTTAAGAAGAAAATAAAAAAGGATACCATTGAGCAACCAAATTTATATCGCTGTAAATAATAATAGTAGCTAGGCGGGTGACTGGTGAATATAATGCAGTCGGCGAAAATCAAGTGGTACCAATTGTGATGGTATAAACCTGGCTGAATGATCCAGTACATAGTAGGTATCCCACCCCCAACCTATTTTGATTCGAATGAACTAGTACACATTACAAAGGATTTTTTAATATAAATTTACATTTTTTTATTTTTAAAAACTTTTATTATTTATTGTGACACAATTTTTTTTAACCGAAATAATATAATTTTTACGCATAATAGAAAATCTTTGAAAAAGTTTGGCGGACAGTTAATCTCAGGAAATTTGTTTTTTAATTGTTTAAAAGCCAAACATTTTGGTAAGATAAATTGCACCACGATAAATAATAAAGGTTTCACGAAAGAAAAAAAATTGACAATGTATACTAAAAAACGCCTTTGTAATGTGTGCTAGTAATGTAATGAAAAGTGCACAATGCAATTTAAGTTATTTCATGATCTCAGTACTTTATCTGGACGAAAGCGGCACTTAGGTAACCATAAATGTTTCCATGAAAAAATTGCATCGCCGTGTCCCATTTAGTACGGTGGAGTTCTACTGAAGAATATTGACTTTTTAATGACTTTTGTCACCCTTCATCACATATTCTTTTGGCTACGCCCTAAATTCATCCACAGTTTCGCAATCTGTACATTGCCCAACGTACTTGTTTTGGCATTCTTTTCGTACTTAGGGCTACACGAGGTTTTCGTTAATAATCTTTCTGTATTTGTTGCCCCAGTTCATCGATCCATTTCGTTGCAAAGGCTTTATCTTTGGGAAAGTAAGGTTATGGAACCACAAAGGCTTGCCAGATATATCCGTATATTGTAAAAAATTGTGTGTGCACTTGTTCATATATACTCCATTCATTAAATTAATTTTCTTTTTGTTTTCCCTTGGGAATGAGTGGTACGGTATATGGTCAATACCAGGTGACTTCTTAGGGGTTTCGAGATTTATCCAGGCTTTGACGGATAATTAGTAAGGCGAAACCGTGAGCATTATCACATGCGCCGTCGAAGTATCGGCGTTATCTGGGTTGAAGATATCAATTGGCTCATTGAAGTTGTTCCCCCCTTGTGGGCCGCTGAACTAATAGTTGCTTTAGTATCCGGGTCGCCATCATCGAGAGTGAGTCTCGTATTTGTTTTATTGGTGTCATTATTGGGAACACCACCGTTGCGGATTGTAGGTGGCACCACCGATGGCTTAAGGACTTGAATTTGTTTCTGAGGAAGAAGTGTTGAAAGACTTTTCATAAGCTTTATTTCTATCCCTTTCAACTTATCTCTGAATGTGAATCCATTTCGCATAAAAGTTTAAATTGGCTGTTTGCTGAAGCCTGATTTGAATCTTTGGACGATCTGTTTATATTTGGAGCAGCAACGGCGATTCGTGTTGCACTTTCGGGAGATATGGCTGGGTTGGGGTATTTCAGTGTTATGAAATACTTTGAAGCCAACTTGCTGATGAAAAATTGGGAGTAGCTTGGTAGTTTAATGGAGTCTAAACTTCATCAGCGACCATGAACCAAGGCTAGCCAGAGCAAGGGCACAATTGGCTGAGAACTTGGAGAAAGAGAAATTGGTTGAAAAGGAGCAGCTAATGGCGAAACAACAGCATCAGAAAAATCAGCAACAATGTGCACAACAAAATACTAACCAGCAAAAAGGATGTCCATCGCAACAGATGACCCGATAACAACTACAACAAGAGCAACAGGTAACAAAAAGGAAAACAAAGATGCCATCTATCAACATTACATATATGAATTGTAACGAACTGGTAAGTCTATGTAAGCTTTCTATTGGGGAGGATTTTTCAATTAAAAGATTGACAGGGAACAGGTTTGCCATACAGACAAATTCGGTTGAGGGATTCGAAAAAATGAAAAATGTGCTAAAAAGGGCCACCGCGGAATTATACACGTATAGCGTTTGAAATAATAGTGAAGAAGATCGTGTGATTCGAACTGATGCTATGACAGCTCGAATCACGAAAAAAAATTTACCTAAGCGTTACACACCAGGCTACTGACCGTGTTTAGAATTTGATTTCCAAACTCGACTATATTCCACTGGTGTGAATTATTTTTTATTTATTGCTTGGTATACGGTTCTGATGTATTTTTCTTATTCGATTTTTCGTTCGGTGTTCTTCACTATTTTTGCTTGTGAATTGTGTGTGTATCTATTAGAATCGCTACACACGTACGCCCCGAAAATATCACTTTGACAACATGAATGAGCAATTCGACCTTTGCCTTTTGTCTGGACTGGTTTTTCGCTTTCAACAGCACTTTTCAAATATTATTTTTTATACAAGGTTAAATCGACTGTATTTCAACTTTGTACGTAGCCCCAATGTATTCCTTAATTCTTTTAAAGTTGTAATTGCACCATTTACAATTTCTTGTGTCGGGGGATGAGTTGGAGCTGATCTTTTTAGGACCTCTTTTTTTTTTTTTTTGAATAGACTTCTCTCGGGAGAGGCGAACCTATAGCGCCGAGTGGGCGCCCCGAGATACCATCAAATAACTGTTGCAGTTCTTTTTGAACAGTTGCAGGTTGTATCTCTCCGGGAACACTCGCGTGGGAAGGAAGTTCCACAGCTAGCTTCCCCACTCTGTAGAGGAACGAGTTCTGATGCAGGGATGTTCGCGCCGTCGGGAGATGAACCACAAACGGGTGCGATCCGTCAGATTGTCTTGTGGAGCGCTTATAAGCCGAATTGCGTGGAACTATATCACGAATCTCCGAAAAACAGTACCCGTGATAATATCTGTAAAACAGACAGAGGTCGGCTACGCCCCTTCGATGTGATAGCGGTTGTAGTCCGGACGTGAGCGCCGAGCCCCCGATCAGGCGGATCGCTCGTCTCTGTATGCTCTCGAGTAGGTCGAGTATATATTTAGGAGCCCAGCTCCAAACATGAGAGCAATATTCGAGCGCGGGTCTAATTTGGGATTTATATAGGAGAAGAAGTTGGGCCGAAGTAAAATATTTCTTGGCTCTAAAAAGATAGCTCAGTTTTCCTGAGGCTGACCTGGCGATACTCGACACGTGTTTATGCCATGATACATTCCCACTGACCTTGACGCCGAGAAATTTCAAACTTTCCCCAGCCTCGAGGACCTGATCATTCATCATCAGCTGTGGAACCGATGATCCACTTTTCTTTGTGAATGTTGTGTATTGTGTCTTCGCTGCATTGATTTCCCCACTGCAGGACCCTATCTAGATTCTGATTCAGGAGGTCAATCTGTCTGCATCTCATCTGATGCGACGCAGATACACCAATCGGCCGAACACTCGAAAAGGAGGAAACAAGCGTATATGAAAGATGTTCGAAAAATGCGGCCGGTCGATCGTCGTTCAGGGAGCGGTAAAGACAGCATAGAAATTTAACAAAATTCCTCAGCACGACCCTCAACCATATGCTGTCCATATTATTGAGTTCCAACGCATCCATCCTCTGGGAAGCCAGACTGGACTGCGCGAAGACGTAGACTCCGCCCTTAAAATTGAATCTCGAATGTAAGTCGTGCCCTGAGCAACGAAGATATGTCCAATCAGTTGACGAATCGACCTGGGTTTCAGTTAGGGCAAAGGTATCAGGTTTCGTGGTTTGCAAATATTGGTGGGCGGCGTTTATTTACGAGGGTTGCCTTTTATATTTCGGGATTAGAGAACAAAAACAAATATTGATCATCGAAAATCACTTTATTGTTTTTCTAAATATTCCCCATGAAGATCTATACACTTTTGCATGCGTTTGAACCAATTGTCGAAGCACTTTTGCCACTCTGATTGAGGTATCTCCAACACATGCATTCTGAATGCAGCAACCGCTTCTTCAGGTGTTCGAAAACGTTGACCTCTCAGTTTGTTTTTTACGTACGGGAATAAAAAGAAGTCATTCGTTGCCAAGTCAGGACTACACGGCGGATGACCCATCAAATCGATGTTTTGGGTGCTCAAAAATGCAGTTGTCGCAGCCGATGTGTGAGAGCTCGCATTGTCGTGGTGAAGGGTGATCCGTCTTCGGCGGTTGGTTTTCCTGATTTCTTGGAAGACAACTGGCAAACAAATGGTTGTGTACCACTCAGAATTGACTGTTCTGCGTTGTTCTAGTGGTACGGTTGCGACATGTCCAGTTTTTCCGAAAAAACAGGCGACCATTTGCTTGGAAGTGCTTCGTGCGCGAACAACTTTTGTTGGATTTGGCTCATCTTGAAACACTCAGACAGTCGACTGCTGTTTACTTTCGGGCTCAAACGCGTAAATCCACGATTCATCACCTGTCACGATGTCATAGACGTGTTTCGAAGCACTGCGACCGTATTTTTTGAGCATTTCTTTCGACTAATTGACACGAGCCTTTTTTTGGGCGATTGACAAATTGTGTGGGATCCAACGCGAACAAATTTTTTTGACAGTCAAATGTTTATGCAATATTGAATGTATGCTGGTCCCACTAACGCCTAAGGTTGTCTCAATCTCACGATAGGTCACATGACGTTCTTCCAATATCAGTTCGCGCACAGCATCAATGGTTTTCAGAACAACAACTGATTTTGGACGACCTTCACGAAATTCATCTTGGAGTGAACTACGACCACGATTGAATTCACCATACCATCGATAAACACTGGTCCTTGATGGAGCTTCATCGCCAAAAATTGAATTAAATTCATCCATGCACTGTTGCTGAGTATGTCAAAACGTTCTGAGTGCCTATAGCCTCAAAAATGTCCAAATTTACGACAGAGCTGTCAATTGCCGGATTGCAACACTAGGGTGGCCAAATCCCGAAACATAAGAGGCCACCCTCGTATTTATTGGTGAAACCGATGCCCCTGATGTTACAAAATGCCGTCACCAGTCGAGCGTGGGCAGAGCCTCGAGAGCGAGCCCGGCTATGTGATGACGAACCGCTCAAATTTCCATTACTTATCATGATATCTGCATAATGTTCCCCCTGACATAGTCCCCCCTGGAGATCCGAATGGGAGACTAGTTTACCTCCAGAATTCTTTATATCAGAAGACACCATCATGACTCATCTCCGTGTCAGTCCGGGCCATCAGCCACACATCCAAAACACCGTCGAAGATTTCTCTCGGCGATATCGCGGAATGTACAGCGTGACGGGGTGGTATCTCACCTTGGTACCGACTACCACCCAACCAACCTTTTCTCGAACCGGTCAATCAGCCAGGCTCCGAACGACGGCCAGGGATTTCTCCCGATCCTTTCACGGAGCCTAAAGCTTGATGGGGTGGTATTTCACCGGGCGCACAGGGCTTTGGGACCCCGGCTACCACTCGGCCTTTAGTTGCCTCTTACGACAAGCCGGCGTAGCTGTGAGTATATTCTAACGCCCTACTCACAGGACTGTTACCTCGTTTACTTTCTTTTATGGAAGTACATCTTTCGCCGTTTTTTTTTTTTTTTTGTTAAAAAGGTTCATTTCATTTTCCAGCATTTTTAATATCCGTTTTTTTTTTCTTAGATCCGAAATTATAGGGTAGACACAAAAAGTTTAAATATCTTATATTATAACCTACTACGCAGATGCTCTGAGCTAAACTTTACATGTCTATTATACAATTTGCCTTTCGACGAACTTCGTTTGTTTTTTAATTATGTTTATTTTAATAACAAAGAAAAACTAAAAAAGAAAAACGTTATACCAATTTCGTTTTTTTTTTTTTTAAACTTAAAATTAACTCACACCTATATACGAGTCTACGCTAATCCTAGAAAAGCTAAGTCAGTGTAAGTTGTTAAAAATGTATTTTATGGGTAATGGTCGCTTCTTAGGAAACTATGTTCCTGTGCCGCTGAGTATATGAGAATTAGTAAGACGCAAGGAAGTGATACCTTTCCGTTTAAGTATTTGCATTTATTAGGTATTGGACTTTCTTGACAAAAGTCTTTATTTTTTTTGGAACTACGATGTCGTTAATAAATTCCATAACGATTAAAAAAAATTGCGGAATAGTTTCTGTTTTAAAATGTTTATTAAATTATCGCAATTTCTATAATAAATTTGAAAAACATACAAAAATATTAAGTATGTTACGAAAACCCATTACTTCTTCTGCATTGGCTGGAGGGTGGTTCGCACATCGGTATGAAAATAGAAATTTATATCAAATGTAATAATATGGACTGATTGAGAGGAGGCTCGTTTATGAGCTATGAGAAGAAAGAAACATAGAAATATATGAGTTTTATAATACGAGTACTTTTGTGCACCAGTAGTATGTTCTTTATTCAGTTAGGAACGTGAGTATTGGACTTATCGCAGTGGATGTTCATTTTTTTCAACATCTGTAAATTAACGTATTTTTATTATTTTCCTGCGACAAAAGAAAAGAAAAAAATTGTATTTCCTTGTAAATTGCGTCCGAATCACAAATCAAGGCTAATGCAATTGTCCATAACGAATAGGCAGCGTTTCCATCTACTTCTCTTGCGAAATCCTTATAACCTCCATAATCTACACAGAATTTTTCTTCCTTTCGAAGTCATGAACTTCCGGTAGCTAGCCAAACCGGATGCCCATTAGACACCTACCGCAACTGAACGGGTGAACAAAGTACAACCTACTGTCCGCCCCTGGAAGCTTTTTTTTTCTTATTCTTCCTTTTTCCGTCTTATTTCCTATTTTCTCGTTCCTTTGAACTGTCCGTTGAATTATATCTAACCATGACTGTCATGCCAATTATAATAGATAATACTCATTCCATCCCACAGCTACGTTATATCTCAAAACAATAGGGGAAGAAACATTTGAGTTCCAGGTACAGAATCCAAACCCAAACCAAACATTTTCATGATGAAATGTTATCGAGGGATAAAATAGAGGGAACGTAGCAAGCCCCGAGATGATTTCACCCAGTGGATTTATGTAATAAAATAAATTGTGGTTGGGCTTTAGAACAGATGTGTTATTAAGAGACGCGCGTAGCAATTTTCTCAATTATCATGATAAGAACATTTGAAAATATGAAACCTTTAACAAAAAAATAGCAGAAGTGACGGATGAAGCTTGAATGTTGTCGATGCACAGCAAAAACCAGCGGAAGCGCCCATAAGTGTTTCTAAACAGGACCAAAAGAACCCCAACCATCTGCGTCACTATTTCTAATGGTTTAAAGTTGAATTTCGTTTTACCAGTGACTAAAAATTTACCTCAAACTAGGAGTCCGCGCACTCCGTTTCCAATGATGTGTAAGGGTTCTTTCTCTCCACTGGACGATTAAGTTCATTTTAAATTTAGGCGTAACTATTTCTGTCGTCGGGAAAATATGTAAACTGCTGTAAATAAATAGGAGCATTATAGTTTGAATTAATATAAAAGATATCAAAACGATTACCTTGTAACACGTTTTCAAAAGAACATTTTAACATATTCAGAAATAACTGAACCAATAACCATGGAGATCATAAATATGTGCTGCTGTGTGGGCACATGTTCAATTCAATATTTATTGCTGTATTGTGGTATGTTATGAAACCTATAATGAATATCAAGAGGTTTTGGTTTTATATGGGACGTGGTATCATCCATTGTTTTTAATATGGTGATGAAACCTTTTGGACGAATGTAATTTGTACATTTTCCTTTGGGTATGTTATATAAATTGTTTTTCAAATTAGATTTACACATCTAGGGAAATTTTACCTTCTTCAAAACTAAAATGTAGAATTTAGTTATATTGAACATTAACATCATACAGATTCTTTTGGTTCTAAACTTGCCTTTGTAACCTTTTAAGAACGGTTGCAGTTTTATACCCTCTCGATCATTTCTAATTAGTCGGCATACCGCTGATGTGTGTCTACACACCTAAACATGCATTTTATTCTCCACAGAATTTTCCTGGGGAAATGTTGACAACTTTTCGTTTTACTATTTGTCCTGTATGTAGGAACATAATTAGAACATAATTCGAGCTAAGCTATTTTATTATAAAAGGTGACTAAAGTTTAAATGGTAGGTTCGTTCCTTAAGCTAGAGGCTCCCTGAAATGGTCTAGAGAATTTTTCGGAGCTTGGTGAGTGAGTGAAAAAAAAAATGGTAAGATGATCCAAAATACTGCCTCGTTACGCTGCACGTTTCATGATAAGGTTGGGAAAAATCCTTGAGTACGTTTCGCATGTTGGATGATGTCCCGAACTGAAATTGAGACGATACCTATATGGCACCCGCTGAGATAACAAATTGCATACTTAAACCAGTCTTCTTTTTGAATTTCGAGGGGGGAGGGTGCCAATAACACGCAAATTGTTTGATAGGAATACATCGTCTCCGCGGAATGGGGTCGGCTCGTGAAACACTGTCAACGATACTAATAATTGCGTTTCGTAATACAAGGTAACAATCATTTGAATGAAAACGCGCCGCCCCATATTCTAGACCTAACCGCGACTCCAATTGGTTTGTCAACAACGAACAAATCTTTTTCATAGCCAAATGATTATGCAATATCTCATTGATATCTGACGGTATATCACATGACAATATTGCACTATCAGTTCACACACAGTATTGATGTTTTCTGCCGCGATAACAGATTTTGGGCGGCATGTACAAAATTCGTGCCGAAAAGAACATCAGCCACGATTGAATTCGTAATACCGGTTTCCCACATTGCTGAAGGATGATGGTTCATCGCCATATAAAGACTTGTGCTCATCGATGCACTTGCTCTTGCTTAATAATCCATATGTCGAAAAAATTATGAAAAATATTAGCACGGAAATGCTCACGAGTTAATTGCGTTTTTTTACTGGGATATATTTTTCAAGTCACTGTAAAGAAAGGAAATAGTAAGTCACTAAAATTAACTGTGTTAAAAAATATTAATATTTCCAAAGGAAACGTCAAATTGCATCTGACAACACTTTTTCCTCAAAATACTAGTTAAGAACGATATGTGGAACGCCATTTATTTCAGAAGACCTTTCGTTTTTGATTCTCTTGAGGGTGATCGTTTGTCAAATTTTTTTTTTTTTGATTTGAAGCCCGCATTTATTTTAATTCGGAAGAAAATTACAAATTTTTCTTCATCTAGGACTAAATGCACGTTCTATTTTACAAATATTATTCTTATGTTAACTATTACTCTTTGCAAGCATTCTAAATTATACAATATCTAGTTTTTTGCTTATGCGTTTCGGCGTACACTGAGTTTTGTAATTTTAGTTACCATGACAGTAAATTAATAAGTGGACTTCCTCTTCTACAATTTTTGCTAGCGTAATATACATATATGTTTTGTAATTAATTTTTTTTTTAATTTATATATATATATATATATATATATATATATATATATATATATATATATATATATATATCATCATCATCATCATCGGCACTACAACCGGGAGCCGGTCTTGGTCTTAGAGGCTTGTTAAATTTTCCATAATGATTTTTTGTTTTTTTTTTCGGGCAAGGTCATTAGTCTTGCGGCAGAGGCTCCCCGACGGGGAATCGAACCCCGGGTGACAGGCGGGCATACTAACCACTATACTATCGAGGAGCCTATATATATATATATATATATATATATATATATATATATATATATATATATATATATATATATACATATATATAGGGTGGCGCAAAATTGATCACCCTATCGGTAGATGTTATAATTTTTGCAAATGGCGTCATACGTCAATCATATTTGACATTTGAGAACTTGAAAAAATTGTAAAGTTCCAAATAAAAATTTCTATCACTCAAAAGGGCGACCGGGGTTCGATTCCCCGTCGGGGAGCCTCTGGCGCAAGATTAATGACCTTGCCCGAAAAAAAAAAAAAAAAATCATTATGGAAAATTTAACAAGCCTCTAAGACCAAGACCGGCTCCCGGTTGTAGTGCCGATGATGATGATGATGATATATATATATATAGAGTAACTTCGGGTATTGTGATATGGTTGGGAAATGTGATATACTATCATATTTTCCGAAATAATCAATTCTCGACAAGAATTTTCTTGTCAACATGACGGCAATGGAAAAGAACACGTGCTGCAGTTTTAGGCGCGCTCGCGCTCACTGCGTTGTATGTCAGTGCATTGAAATTGTTTAAGGTGTACAGTCGACAGTTTTTTTGTGTGAGCTTTATGTTATATTACAGCAAAAATTGGAGCAATATTAAAAACTGAAGTAATACATTTTGTTTGTGTGTGAATAGAGCTGACAGTATATTGGGTGAGTTTTTAATTCAGTGAAGTGCATTTTTAAAAAAATCTCTTGATTGTTTTAAAAGCCAAATGCGGCTAATGTGATATAGTTGAAATTGAGTAAAGTGTACCATATCACATTACCCACCAGCTTATCAATCACTAAAGATTATTATAATTTATTTCAGATCATGCCAAAAAAAGGGGAGATTCGTAAATGGGATGCGGAAGGAATGAGAAAGGCTATTCTAGCAGTCCGAGGAGGAGAAATGGGTATACTTTTGGCGTCGAAGACATTTGGAGTTCCATTTGCAACACTACAAAGATCCGCTCGCAGTGATAAATCTATTAGCGATATTTTAGCCACGCCTTTGGGACGTAAGCCTGTTTTTAGCCTGGAAATGGAATTGGAGCTGGTAAGATACATCCGAGAAATGGAATCACGCTTTTGGGGTCTAACACGCGGTGACATTCAATCACTAGCATTCCAAGTGGCAAAAAGAAACAACATAGCTTGCCCATTTTCAGTAATGAAAGAATTCGCAGGAAAAGATTGGTTGTATGCATTTCTTAAAAGGCACAAATCAGAGATTAGTATCAGGACTCCAACCGGAACCTCAATCGATAGGGCAAAAGGCTTTAATGCTGAAAATGTGAGCACATTTTATAGCTTACTCGAGCAAGAGTACGAAAAACATAAATTTTCCCCAACTAGTATTTGGAACGTAGATGAGACAGGAGTGTCCATTGCACAAAGTAGGCAACCCAAAATTTTAGCAGCGAAAGGAAAAAGGCAAATAGGTTGTATGACGTCTGCAGAGAGAGGCTCTCTTATAACGGTTGTCAGCTGCATGAGCGCAGGCGGTTCATTTGTTCCGCCGTACTTTATTTTTCCCAGAAAGAACCATTCTCCGGTTTTAATGAAACATGAACCTCCTGGCTCGGATTCTGCCTGCCACATTTCGGGCTAGATACAAATCCCGATATTTACGAAGTGGGTTGACCATTTCTTGCGGTTCACAAACCCTTCAAAGGGGAACCCTTCGCTACTCATTTTAGACGGCCATTACAGTCATACCCGAAATATTGAGGTTCTGGAAATGGCTCGCAAAAACGGTGTTATTATTATATCTTTGCCACCGCACTGTACTCACAAAATGCAACCGCTCTATAGAACATTTATGGGACCTCTGAAGACGTATTATAACGATGAAATTAGGCGATTTATGGGAGACCAGGGCCGAAAAATAACACAGTTTGATGTTATTGAACTTTTTTCGAAGGCCTACCTTAAAGTCCAAACAGCACAAATCGCAATAAATGGATTCAAATGCACTGGCATTTATCCATTCGACAAAAATATGTTTCAGGAGGTTGATTTTATTGCTCAAACATTTGAAAATCATCCGGATGAGGAATCTGCTCTTTCAGGACGAGAAGTAGAAGAACCAGTTGCCCGCACAAGTAGTGCAGCTGAAGAACCGGTTGCTAGTACTAGCAGGGCAGCTTTGGAAAAGATCGTAACTCCTTGGGATATCTCACCACCGCCCAAACTTAAACGGGTTATCAGCTCCAGAGGTAAAATATCAGTTGCAACTGTACTAACAACATCACCGTACAAAACATCTTTGGAAGAGAGCATTAAGAACATTGAAACACGCAAGAATAAGCCGAAAAGACCTATGGTAGTAAAAAGCAAACGGGCAAAGAAAACAAAAGAAAGTTCTTTGAGCGATTCAGATGAAAGTTTGCATTTACCGAGCTCAGACGAAGATCCTTGGGCCGAAACTCCACCTAACAAGGACAGTGTCTGTGTCTTTTGTAACACATCTTTCCAAATGGATAATAAGGCAAAGATATGGGTACCATGCTTGCAGTGCGATTTAGTTTGGGCTCACAATGAATGTCTTCCAACGCGGCAAGCAGTTTTTTATGTGAGTCATGTAAATCGCTTTAAATAGAACGTAGAGAAAATAATATTTTTCTGCTCAATATTGGAGTTGTTAATTTAATTTTAATTCTAATTTAAGTTTTCTCTTGTTTTTCTTATGTACTATGTAGTGGCTAATGTTCCTACTTTTGTTAAATTAATAAATGAATTCATAATCTATCGGCTTACAAGTATTTTTATTCGGTTGGAAACTATTCGGGAAAAGTGATATGGTATATCACATTATCCGCCAATTTTAATAAGGGGGGTTACAGAGATTTTTTTATTTTGTTGTAAATAGCTGCAGATTGGCTTACGCTGCAGGGTTCTGAAAACGAAATATAATTCGCAATGTATCAAAGAGCTATAATGAATAGTGCGGCAAAAGCTATGTAATAAAAATTACGAATAATTGTTAGAAAACAAATACCTATATCACATTACCCGAAGTTACTCCATATATTGTTATGCACGCTATTTAGAGATGTACACAAAGTCCCTCGTTAGGCCAGCAATAGAGTCGGGTCCTCGACCACTGGCGTTTCCTTCGGAGATAAAGTGAAGGTTATCCAACGACGTGTAGCGCAAGCAACTTTAAAGGCGGGTCTTCTCTGTTACTTTCCTTGTTTATTAACTGATTTAACTTTTTACATTGAACATTTAATTTCTTAATCAATTTTCAACTTAATCAAATTTAAACATTTAATTCCTTAATCAATTTTCAACTTAATCAAATTTAAAACTTTTAATTCCTTAATCAATTTTCAATTTAATTAAATTTAAACATTTAATTCCTTAATCAATTTTCAACTTAATCAAATTTTAAAACTCCAGAAATTCGACTTCCACGTTTCAGCTCCAACTTCAGACTGACTCTGCTTTTGTCCCATATCGTCGTTCATTGCTCGCAATTCTTTTTTTTTTCCTGCTGACTGTTGTTGTTTGCCTTTCCGCGGGGGGTCTTGTATTTCTTTTGGATCTGCTGACTGTTGATCTTTCTGCTGGGGGATTTTATATTTCTTTTGGATTTGCTGACTGTTGATCTTTCTGCTGTGGGTTATTGTATTTCCTTTGGATTTTTATTTCTTTTTGGATATTCTGCTGTGGGATCTTGTTTTCTGCTGACTGATGATTGTGATGCATTTCTGTTTGATTGTAATGCATTTCTGTTGGCAAACTGGTCGCACATCTAGCAACCAACATTACATTGGTTTCGACCAACGAAGTATCTCCAAAAGAAGACGGCTACAATGCCATAGGAGATATTTCTTACTTTTAGTATCTTAATGCATGCCCACATCGGTTGTTCACATGAACGGCAAATTCATCGTGGCATACGGGGGTCAACCCAAGCGTTCGGGTTCTTTAAATGGAAATTTCCCAGCAAGATTCCGAAGCTGGAAGTTGCCGCCAGTGTGTACATGATCAGTAAAATTGCTATAGGCAGTCGCTGATCATACGAACATCAATATATGTTTCGACGGTGTGTGCTGCACCAGCTGCAGACATGCCAACTCATGTTCCCCTTGTGGATTTGCTCAATCCACGGTTCGTTTGGCCACGCACACACAGCATGAGCAAAAAGGGATCACCGTCTGTGTGTACGCGCACATTTCCTGCGACCGGATGGGGGAATCATCCCCTAGTGGTTTGGAAGCGATAGAATTTGGTATTCTGTAGTTTTCAAACAGAATGAAAGAAATAAAATTTCCTTATATGGTCATCGGGGCAATAAAGGAAGGTTTCGGGTTCGGTTGCTTCGATGGCGATCTTAGAGAGTCTGCGAGTGCAAACGGACAAGAGCTACGTTATTCCAAATTGTTAATCCACACCCAGTGCATTGGCTATCTAATATCCAGCGGATAAATTGTGTTAAATTACGCTTCCTATTAATTAGAACAAGGTGCACTGACTATATTGTTAATAGAATACCAATTTATTTCAAATTATTAATCCACACCCAGTGTGCAGAAATTAAAGGCATATAACGTTGCTGAGTAACGCCTATAAGATACACTCCTCTATCCTACAAGATCAGATAGTCCCATACCAAAGCAATCCGTGGCTCTGGAACTACAACTGGAGGGACTATTGTCACCAAGTCCTGCCAGATTCTTGCCTACTCATATGACATCGACATCATTGGTAGATCCGATTCAGCTGTACAGGACTCCTTCACGCAGATCGAACCGGCGGCACAAAAGCTGAAACTGCACATAAATGCGGGAAAAATTAAGGAAATAGTGGCAATTTCTGCGAAGAAAAGACCTAACGTTGGTCAAACTACCAAGGTAGCGGAGTACGAATTTTAAGTACTGCAACATTTTAACTATCCTGGCTTAATAGTAGCAGCCGATAACAATATGGAAGAAGAAATACGCGAACGGCCTATCAAATCCAACAAAGTTTATTATAGTCTATCAAGGCTTTTTAAATCCCGAAATTTATCCAAAACATCCAAGCTACTACTGTACAAGCCCATGGTCTTACCAGTACTCATGTATGGATCCGAGACCTGGGTGCTCAATAAAAGGCACTCTTAACTCTTAGCCGCGTTCGAGAGGAAGGTCTTAAGGAGAATTGTTGGCCCCGTATGTGAGGGTTGACGACTCCAGAGGCGGTACAACCATGAGTTGTACGCGATCTACCTTGAAGCTAACGTTGTAAGACAAATTAAGTTCAGTAGACTCCTGTGGGCGGGACGCCTAGCTCGAATGAGTGGAGAGGAGCCTGCCCGGAAAGTCCTTTGTGGCAGGATGCATGGAAGAAGACAGCGCGGCCGACCTTGTCGGCGTAGACCGGGACGCCCAGAGTCTGGGAGTGCCAAACTGTATGACATCGGCTCAAAATGGGGACCGGTGGAGAAACTAACTAAATAAGGCCAAGACCGAATCCCGGATGTAGTGCCAATGATGATGATAATGAAGAGCTGCTGTTATGTGCTTATCAAAGTTAAGATACTGATAAAGTCAGATACCAAGGTGTCTAAATACAGTTTTTACCTCTAAGGGAAGATTATTACTTCCTACAACGCAAAATTTCTTCCAATATCTTTTGTATCCCTCGATGCTATCCAGTTGTGGCAAAAACGTTTGATTCTACTGAAGTCATCTTCCAGAAGTCTGTTGATGACATCAATCTTTTCTCCAAATCTATACACTACAATGCGATTGCATGGTCCATAAGATCACTACTATAAATGTGAAACAAAATGGGAGAATTCACTGCCCCATGCTGTTATCCGTTTGAGATGTGAAAGGTCCAGCGTCGATTAAAATGCTGCGGGCAACTTTCGAACCTGAAGTTTGAACTTATTCCACACCCCGTTATTTCCCGGATTTGGCGTCACGCGTTGTTTTCCTCTACCCAAGAGCGACCTTAATAATCATAACACCATTCATTCATTTTTGCAACATTTTTCATTTCCTATTTTTTTTTTTCTTAGGTCCTAAATTACACGCTATACAAAAAAATGCTAAAATCCTATCTTAACTTCATAAGATTATATTTAACTTACTGGTCTTTTGTGTATGTTCTAAGCTAAACAAAACATGACTTTCGGCTTGTATTTTGCCTTTCAGCTGTTGCACTTAATTTGCACAATAAAATATATTACACAGTGGATAGTCACTGTTGCGCCCACGAGTGTGACGCTGTGTATCCCTCGCTAGTAAGTACTTTAGTCATTTAGAAATATTTAACTGCTGGATGTAGGAATGAGTACCACTATTGTAATTTACTATTACATAAATATCCATTTCTAATAATAACCTTGTCTGTAAAAATAAATTATTATGGAAAATTTAACAAGCCTCGAGACGTGCTAAATAAGGCCAAGACCGGATCCCGGTTGTGATGCCGATGAAAAAGGTTCATTTCATTTTCCAGCATTTTTAATATCCGTTTTTTTTTTCTTAGATCCGAAATTATAGGGTAGACACAAAAAGTTTAAATATCTTATATTATAACCTACTACGCAGATGCTCTGAGCTAAACTTTACATGTCTATTATACAATTTGCCTTTCGACGAACTTCGTTTGTTTTTTAATTATGTTTATTTTAATAACAAAGAAAAACTAAAAAAGAAAAACGTTATACCAATTTCGTTTTTTTTTTTTTTAAACTTAAAATTAACTCACACCTATATACGAGTCTACGCTAATCCTAGAAAAGCTAAGTCAGTGTAAGTTGTTAAAAATGTATTTTATGGGTAATGGTCGCTTCTTAGGAAACTATGTTCCTGTGCCGCTGAGTATATGAGAATTAGTAAGACGCAAGGAAGTGATACCTTTCCGTTTAAGTATTTGCATTTATTAGGTATTGGACTTTCTTGACAAAAGTCTTTATTTTTTTTGGAACTACGATGTCGTTAATAAATTCCATAACGATTAAAAAAAATTGCGGAATAGTTTCTGTTTTAAAATGTTTATTAAATTATCGCAATTTCTATAATAAATTTGAAAAACATACAAAAATATTAAGTATGTTACGAAAACCCATTACTTCTTCTGCATTGGCTGGAGGGTGGTTCGCACATCGGTATGAAAATAGAAATTTATATCAAATGTAATAATATGGACTGATTGAGAGGAGGCTCGTTTATGAGCTATGAGAAGAAAGAAACATAGAAATATATGAGTTTTATAATACGAGTACTTTTGTGCACCAGTAGTATGTTCTTTATTCAGTTAGGAACGTGAGTATTGGACTTATCGCAGTGGATGTTCATTTTTTTCAACATCTGTAAATTAACGTATTTTTATTATTTTCCTGCGACAAAAGAAAAGAAAAAAATTGTATTTCCTTGTAAATTGCGTCCGAATCACAAATCAAGGCTAATGCAATTGTCCATAACGAATAGGCAGCGTTTCCATCTACTTCTCTTGCGAAATCCTTATAACCTCCATAATCTACACAGAATTTTTCTTCCTTTCGAAGTCATGAACTTCCGGTAGCTAGCCAAACCGGATGCCCATTAGACACCTACCGCAACTGAACGGGTGAACAAAGTACAACCTACTGTCCGCCCCTGGAAGCTTTTTTTTTCTTATTCTTCCTTTTTCCGTCTTATTTCCTATTTTCTCGTTCCTTTGAACTGTCCGTTGAATTATATCTAACCATGACTGTCATGCCAATTATAATAGATAATACTCATTCCATCCCACAGCTACGTTATATCTCAAAACAATAGGGGAAGAAACATTTGAGTTCCAGGTACAGAATCCAAACCCAAACCAAACATTTTCATGATGAAATGTTATCGAGGGATAAAATAGAGGGAACGTAGCAAGCCCCGAGATGATTTCACCCAGTGGATTTATGTAATAAAATAAATTGTGGTTGGGCTTTAGAACAGATGTGTTATTAAGAGACGCGCGTAGCAATTTTCTCAATTATCATGATAAGAACATTTGAAAATATGAAACCTTTAACAAAAAAATAGCAGAAGTGACGGATGAAGCTTGAATGTTGTCGATGCACAGCAAAAACCAGCGGAAGCGCCCATAAGTGTTTCTAAACAGGACCAAAAGAACCCCAACCATCTGCGTCACTATTTCTAATGGTTTAAAGTTGAATTTCGTTTTACCAGTGACTAAAAATTTACCTCAAACTAGGAGTCCGCGCACTCCGTTTCCAATGATGTGTAAGGGTTCTTTCTCTCCACTGGACGATTAAGTTCATTTTAAATTTAGGCGTAACTATTTCTGTCGTCGGGAAAATATGTAAACTGCTGTAAATAAATAGGAGCATTATAGTTTGAATTAATATAAAAGATATCAAAACGATTACCTTGTAACACGTTTTCAAAAGAACATTTTAACATATTCAGAAATAACTGAACCAATAACCATGGAGATCATAAATATGTGCTGCTGTGTGGGCACATGTTCAATTCAATATTTATTGCTGTATTGTGGTATGTTATGAAACCTATAATGAATATCAAGAGGTTTTGGTTTTATATGGGACGTGGTATCATCCATTGTTTTTAATATGGTGATGAAACCTTTTGGACGAATGTAATTTGTACATTTTCCTTTGGGTATGTTATATAAATTGTTTTTCAAATTAGATTTACACATCTAGGGAAATTTTACCTTCTTCAAAACTAAAATGTAGAATTTAGTTATATTGAACATTAACATCATACAGATTCTTTTGGTTCTAAACTTGCCTTTGTAACCTTTTAAGAACGGTTGCAGTTTTATACCCTCTCGATCATTTCTAATTAGTCGGCATACCGCTGATGTGTGTCTACACACCTAAACATGCATTTTATTCTCCACAGAATTTTCCTGGGGAAATGTTGACAACTTTTCGTTTTACTATTTGTCCTGTATGTAGGAACATAATTAGAACATAATTCGAGCTAAGCTATTTTATTATAAAAGGTGACTAAAGTTTAAATGGTAGGTTCGTTCCTTAAGCTAGAGGCTCCCTGAAATGGTCTAGAGAATTTTTCGGAGCTTGGTGAGTGAGTGAAAAAAAAAATGGTAAGATGATCCAAAATACTGCCTCGTTACGCTGCACGTTTCATGATAAGGTTGGGAAAAATCCTTGAGTACGTTTCGCATGTTGGATGATGTCCCGAACTGAAATTGAGACGATACCTATATGGCACCCGCTGAGATAACAAATTGCATACTTAAACCAGTCTTCTTTTTGAATTTCGAGGGGGGAGGGTGCCAATAACACGCAAATTGTTTGATAGGAATACATCGTCTCCGCGGAATGGGGTCGGCTCGTGAAACACTGTCAACGATACTAATAATTGCGTTTCGTAATACAAGGTAACAATCATTTGAATGAAAACGCGCCGCCCCATATTCTAGACCTAACCGCGACTCCAATTGGTTTGTCAACAACGAACAAATCTTTTTCATAGCCAAATGATTATGCAATATCTCATTGATATCTGACGGTATATCACATGACAATATTGCACTATCAGTTCACACACAGTATTGATGTTTTCTGCCGCGATAACAGATTTTGGGCGGCATGTACAAAATTCGTGCCGAAAAGAACATCAGCCACGATTGAATTCGTAATACCGGTTTCCCACATTGCTGAAGGATGATGGTTCATCGCCATATAAAGACTTGTGCTCATCGATGCACTTGCTCTTGCTTAATAATCCATATGTCGAAAAAATTATGAAAAATATTAGCACGGAAATGCTCACGAGTTAATTGCGTTTTTTTACTGGGATATATTTTTCAAGTCACTGTAAAGAAAGGAAATAGTAAGTCACTAAAATTAACTGTGTTAAAAAATATTAATATTTCCAAAGGAAACGTCAAATTGCATCTGACAACACTTTTTCCTCAAAATACTAGTTAAGAACGATATGTGGAACGCCATTTATTTCAGAAGACCTTTCGTTTTTGATTCTCTTGAGGGTGATCGTTTGTCAAATTTTTTTTTTTTTGATTTGAAGCCCGCATTTATTTTAATTCGGAAGAAAATTACAAATTTTTCTTCATCTAGGACTAAATGCACGTTCTATTTTACAAATATTATTCTTATGTTAACTATTACTCTTTGCAAGCATTCTAAATTATACAATATCTAGTTTTTTGCTTATGCGTTTCGGCGTACACTGAGTTTTGTAATTTTAGTTACCATGACAGTAAATTAATAAGTGGACTTCCTCTTCTACAATTTTTGCTAGCGTAATATACATATATGTTTTGTAATTAATTTTTTTTTTAATTTATATATATATATATATATATATATATATATATATATATATATATATATATATATATATCATCATCATCATCATCGGCACTACAACCGGGAGCCGGTCTTGGTCTTAGAGGCTTGTTAAATTTTCCATAATGATTTTTTGTTTTTTTTTTCGGGCAAGGTCATTAGTCTTGCGGCAGAGGCTCCCCGACGGGGAATCGAACCCCGGGTGACAGGCGGGCATACTAACCACTATACTATCGAGGAGCCTATATATATATATATATATATATATATATATATATATATATATATATATATATATATATATATACATATATATAGGGTGGCGCAAAATTGATCACCCTATCGGTAGATGTTATAATTTTTGCAAATGGCGTCATACGTCAATCATATTTGACATTTGAGAACTTGAAAAAATTGTAAAGTTCCAAATAAAAATTTCTATCACTCAAAAGGGCGACCGGGGTTCGATTCCCCGTCGGGGAGCCTCTGGCGCAAGATTAATGACCTTGCCCGAAAAAAAAAAAAAAAAATCATTATGGAAAATTTAACAAGCCTCTAAGACCAAGACCGGCTCCCGGTTGTAGTGCCGATGATGATGATGATGATATATATATATATAGAGTAACTTCGGGTATTGTGATATGGTTGGGAAATGTGATATACTATCATATTTTCCGAAATAATCAATTCTCGACAAGAATTTTCTTGTCAACATGACGGCAATGGAAAAGAACACGTGCTGCAGTTTTAGGCGCGCTCGCGCTCACTGCGTTGTATGTCAGTGCATTGAAATTGTTTAAGGTGTACAGTCGACAGTTTTTTTGTGTGAGCTTTATGTTATATTACAGCAAAAATTGGAGCAATATTAAAAACTGAAGTAATACATTTTGTTTGTGTGTGAATAGAGCTGACAGTATATTGGGTGAGTTTTTAATTCAGTGAAGTGCATTTTTAAAAAAATCTCTTGATTGTTTTAAAAGCCAAATGCGGCTAATGTGATATAGTTGAAATTGAGTAAAGTGTACCATATCACATTACCCACCAGCTTATCAATCACTAAAGATTATTATAATTTATTTCAGATCATGCCAAAAAAAGGGGAGATTCGTAAATGGGATGCGGAAGGAATGAGAAAGGCTATTCTAGCAGTCCGAGGAGGAGAAATGGGTATACTTTTGGCGTCGAAGACATTTGGAGTTCCATTTGCAACACTACAAAGATCCGCTCGCAGTGATAAATCTATTAGCGATATTTTAGCCACGCCTTTGGGACGTAAGCCTGTTTTTAGCCTGGAAATGGAATTGGAGCTGGTAAGATACATCCGAGAAATGGAATCACGCTTTTGGGGTCTAACACGCGGTGACATTCAATCACTAGCATTCCAAGTGGCAAAAAGAAACAACATAGCTTGCCCATTTTCAGTAATGAAAGAATTCGCAGGAAAAGATTGGTTGTATGCATTTCTTAAAAGGCACAAATCAGAGATTAGTATCAGGACTCCAACCGGAACCTCAATCGATAGGGCAAAAGGCTTTAATGCTGAAAATGTGAGCACATTTTATAGCTTACTCGAGCAAGAGTACGAAAAACATAAATTTTCCCCAACTAGTATTTGGAACGTAGATGAGACAGGAGTGTCCATTGCACAAAGTAGGCAACCCAAAATTTTAGCAGCGAAAGGAAAAAGGCAAATAGGTTGTATGACGTCTGCAGAGAGAGGCTCTCTTATAACGGTTGTCAGCTGCATGAGCGCAGGCGGTTCATTTGTTCCGCCGTACTTTATTTTTCCCAGAAAGAACCATTCTCCGGTTTTAATGAAACATGAACCTCCTGGCTCGGATTCTGCCTGCCACATTTCGGGCTAGATACAAATCCCGATATTTACGAAGTGGGTTGACCATTTCTTGCGGTTCACAAACCCTTCAAAGGGGAACCCTTCGCTACTCATTTTAGACGGCCATTACAGTCATACCCGAAATATTGAGGTTCTGGAAATGGCTCGCAAAAACGGTGTTATTATTATATCTTTGCCACCGCACTGTACTCACAAAATGCAACCGCTCTATAGAACATTTATGGGACCTCTGAAGACGTATTATAACGATGAAATTAGGCGATTTATGGGAGACCAGGGCCGAAAAATAACACAGTTTGATGTTATTGAACTTTTTTCGAAGGCCTACCTTAAAGTCCAAACAGCACAAATCGCAATAAATGGATTCAAATGCACTGGCATTTATCCATTCGACAAAAATATGTTTCAGGAGGTTGATTTTATTGCTCAAACATTTGAAAATCATCCGGATGAGGAATCTGCTCTTTCAGGACGAGAAGTAGAAGAACCAGTTGCCCGCACAAGTAGTGCAGCTGAAGAACCGGTTGCTAGTACTAGCAGGGCAGCTTTGGAAAAGATCGTAACTCCTTGGGATATCTCACCACCGCCCAAACTTAAACGGGTTATCAGCTCCAGAGGTAAAATATCAGTTGCAACTGTACTAACAACATCACCGTACAAAACATCTTTGGAAGAGAGCATTAAGAACATTGAAACACGCAAGAATAAGCCGAAAAGACCTATGGTAGTAAAAAGCAAACGGGCAAAGAAAACAAAAGAAAGTTCTTTGAGCGATTCAGATGAAAGTTTGCATTTACCGAGCTCAGACGAAGATCCTTGGGCCGAAACTCCACCTAACAAGGACAGTGTCTGTGTCTTTTGTAACACATCTTTCCAAATGGATAATAAGGCAAAGATATGGGTACCATGCTTGCAGTGCGATTTAGTTTGGGCTCACAATGAATGTCTTCCAACGCGGCAAGCAGTTTTTTATGTGAGTCATGTAAATCGCTTTAAATAGAACGTAGAGAAAATAATATTTTTCTGCTCAATATTGGAGTTGTTAATTTAATTTTAATTCTAATTTAAGTTTTCTCTTGTTTTTCTTATGTACTATGTAGTGGCTAATGTTCCTACTTTTGTTAAATTAATAAATGAATTCATAATCTATCGGCTTACAAGTATTTTTATTCGGTTGGAAACTATTCGGGAAAAGTGATATGGTATATCACATTATCCGCCAATTTTAATAAGGGGGGTTACAGAGATTTTTTTATTTTGTTGTAAATAGCTGCAGATTGGCTTACGCTGCAGGGTTCTGAAAACGAAATATAATTCGCAATGTATCAAAGAGCTATAATGAATAGTGCGGCAAAAGCTATGTAATAAAAATTACGAATAATTGTTAGAAAACAAATACCTATATCACATTACCCGAAGTTACTCCATATATTGTTATGCACGCTATTTAGAGATGTACACAAAGTCCCTCGTTAGGCCAGCAATAGAGTCGGGTCCTCGACCACTGGCGTTTCCTTCGGAGATAAAGTGAAGGTTATCCAACGACGTGTAGCGCAAGCAACTTTAAAGGCGGGTCTTCTCTGTTACTTTCCTTGTTTATTAACTGATTTAACTTTTTACATTGAACATTTAATTTCTTAATCAATTTTCAACTTAATCAAATTTAAACATTTAATTCCTTAATCAATTTTCAACTTAATCAAATTTAAAACTTTTAATTCCTTAATCAATTTTCAATTTAATTAAATTTAAACATTTAATTCCTTAATCAATTTTCAACTTAATCAAATTTTAAAACTCCAGAAATTCGACTTCCACGTTTCAGCTCCAACTTCAGACTGACTCTGCTTTTGTCCCATATCGTCGTTCATTGCTCGCAATTCTTTTTTTTTTCCTGCTGACTGTTGTTGTTTGCCTTTCCGCGGGGGGTCTTGTATTTCTTTTGGATCTGCTGACTGTTGATCTTTCTGCTGGGGGATTTTATATTTCTTTTGGATTTGCTGACTGTTGATCTTTCTGCTGTGGGTTATTGTATTTCCTTTGGATTTTTATTTCTTTTTGGATATTCTGCTGTGGGATCTTGTTTTCTGCTGACTGATGATTGTGATGCATTTCTGTTTGATTGTAATGCATTTCTGTTGGCAAACTGGTCGCACATCTAGCAACCAACATTACATTGGTTTCGACCAACGAAGTATCTCCAAAAGAAGACGGCTACAATGCCATAGGAGATATTTCTTACTTTTAGTATCTTAATGCATGCCCACATCGGTTGTTCACATGAACGGCAAATTCATCGTGGCATACGGGGGTCAACCCAAGCGTTCGGGTTCTTTAAATGGAAATTTCCCAGCAAGATTCCGAAGCTGGAAGTTGCCGCCAGTGTGTACATGATCAGTAAAATTGCTATAGGCAGTCGCTGATCATACGAACATCAATATATGTTTCGACGGTGTGTGCTGCACCAGCTGCAGACATGCCAACTCATGTTCCCCTTGTGGATTTGCTCAATCCACGGTTCGTTTGGCCACGCACACACAGCATGAGCAAAAAGGGATCACCGTCTGTGTGTACGCGCACATTTCCTGCGACCGGATGGGGGAATCATCCCCTAGTGGTTTGGAAGCGATAGAATTTGGTATTCTGTAGTTTTCAAACAGAATGAAAGAAATAAAATTTCCTTATATGGTCATCGGGGCAATAAAGGAAGGTTTCGGGTTCGGTTGCTTCGATGGCGATCTTAGAGAGTCTGCGAGTGCAAACGGACAAGAGCTACGTTATTCCAAATTGTTAATCCACACCCAGTGCATTGGCTATCTAATATCCAGCGGATAAATTGTGTTAAATTACGCTTCCTATTAATTAGAACAAGGTGCACTGACTATATTGTTAATAGAATACCAATTTATTTCAAATTATTAATCCACACCCAGTGTGCAGAAATTAAAGGCATATAACGTTGCTGAGTAACGCCTATAAGATACACTCCTCTATCCTACAAGATCAGATAGTCCCATACCAAAGCAATCCGTGGCTCTGGAACTACAACTGGAGGGACTATTGTCACCAAGTCCTGCCAGATTCTTGCCTACTCATATGACATCGACATCATTGGTAGATCCGATTCAGCTGTACAGGACTCCTTCACGCAGATCGAACCGGCGGCACAAAAGCTGAAACTGCACATAAATGCGGGAAAAATTAAGGAAATAGTGGCAATTTCTGCGAAGAAAAGACCTAACGTTGGTCAAACTACCAAGGTAGCGGAGTACGAATTTTAAGTACTGCAACATTTTAACTATCCTGGCTTAATAGTAGCAGCCGATAACAATATGGAAGAAGAAATACGCGAACGGCCTATCAAATCCAACAAAGTTTATTATAGTCTATCAAGGCTTTTTAAATCCCGAAATTTATCCAAAACATCCAAGCTACTACTGTACAAGCCCATGGTCTTACCAGTACTCATGTATGGATCCGAGACCTGGGTGCTCAATAAAAGGCACTCTTAACTCTTAGCCGCGTTCGAGAGGAAGGTCTTAAGGAGAATTGTTGGCCCCGTATGTGAGGGTTGACGACTCCAGAGGCGGTACAACCATGAGTTGTACGCGATCTACCTTGAAGCTAACGTTGTAAGACAAATTAAGTTCAGTAGACTCCTGTGGGCGGGACGCCTAGCTCGAATGAGTGGAGAGGAGCCTGCCCGGAAAGTCCTTTGTGGCAGGATGCATGGAAGAAGACAGCGCGGCCGACCTTGTCGGCGTAGACCGGGACGCCCAGAGTCTGGGAGTGCCAAACTGTATGACATCGGCTCAAAATGGGGACCGGTGGAGAAACTAACTAAATAAGGCCAAGACCGAATCCCGGATGTAGTGCCAATGATGATGATAATGAAGAGCTGCTGTTATGTGCTTATCAAAGTTAAGATACTGATAAAGTCAGATACCAAGGTGTCTAAATACAGTTTTTACCTCTAAGGGAAGATTATTACTTCCTACAACGCAAAATTTCTTCCAATATCTTTTGTATCCCTCGATGCTATCCAGTTGTGGCAAAAACGTTTGATTCTACTGAAGTCATCTTCCAGAAGTCTGTTGATGACATCAATCTTTTCTCCAAATCTATACACTACAATGCGATTGCATGGTCCATAAGATCACTACTATAAATGTGAAACAAAATGGGAGAATTCACTGCCCCATGCTGTTATCCGTTTGAGATGTGAAAGGTCCAGCGTCGATTAAAATGCTGCGGGCAACTTTCGAACCTGAAGTTTGAACTTATTCCACACCCCGTTATTTCCCGGATTTGGCGTCACGCGTTGTTTTCCTCTACCCAAGAGCGACCTTAATAATCATAACACCATTCATTCATTTTTGCAACATTTTTCATTTCCTATTTTTTTTTTTCTTAGGTCCTAAATTACACGCTATACAAAAAAATGCTAAAATCCTATCTTAACTTCATAAGATTATATTTAACTTACTGGTCTTTTGTGTATGTTCTAAGCTAAACAAAACATGACTTTCGGCTTGTATTTTGCCTTTCAGCTGTTGCACTTAATTTGCACAATAAAATATATTACACAGTGGATAGTCACTGTTGCGCCCACGAGTGTGACGCTGTGTATCCCTCGCTAGTAAGTACTTTAGTCATTTAGAAATATTTAACTGCTGGATGTAGGAATGAGTACCACTATTGTAATTTACTATTACATAAATATCCATTTCTAATAATAACCTTGTCTGTAAAAATAAATTATTATGGAAAATTTAACAAGCCTCGAGACGTGCTAAATAAGGCCAAGACCGGATCCCGGTTGTGATGCCGATGATGATAATGATGATGATATATAAATATGTGCGTACAATCGACCTTTTTCTTTTTACTCTTCTTATATACTCTAATCTTTGACACTTATTGTGTTACCGCTTCACATCGACCACTTATCGAACGGTACGATACCACCGGCTCGTTTTCCTTGTCGATCCCCCGTTATTTCCCTGAGAACCAAAATCAGGTCATATAACCGTTAACAGATAATGGCGATGACTGAGCTCGAGTTTTAACTGAGATCTCACCACAGGTAACGGTTTGTTTTCGTTTGCTGAGTAATAGCGTAACTGGGCGTTTGTATGCGCCAGACGAAGATATGTTTTATATGTGCAAATATGAATTAATTTAAAGGTGGTGGGGGGGGGTAAGGTAACCCCACCCCCCGCTCGCCTTTGTTCAATTGAGAAACCAGCCAAAATAAATAAGTGCAAATCCATAAACAAAAAACAAAATAATATATATATATATATATATATATATATATATATATATATATATATATATATATATATATACTCGTATATAACTGACATTTAGACATTCAGTCATACAAATACTCATTAATTCGTTCAATCAATTTTACACGATTAACTGATAAGAACAAATCAAATATCAACACATAAACAAAACATCACCCGTTGTTATACTTCGTTAAAGATCGCAAGCAGGAAAATGCCGTTTTCCTGGCCAGCATGTGATCAACAAATTCATCGTTGGCAAAATCTCTCACAATATTACCCTAGATTTTGCCCTAGAACCTGGAACGGTTGACACTCCTCACAGATTTCTCAGGAGAGCAGATGCGATAAAAACGTAAGGCGAAAAGCCGCGGTTGGTTCACACCGAGAAATGGTCAATAGAGAGCTGAGAATCAGAGTTAACCGAGTCTACATGTAGCAGTAAATCGAATCGTGCAAGCGCTATTTTATTTACACAATTTTCTTTGTTAGAAAATATAACCAATAAAATAACACCGTTAGAGTGAAAAAAAAAGCAAAACCATTTATTTGTTGGTAGGTATATCTATATAGATATATGTGTCGCCACGGACACAGCAAAATTTCTAACGCACTGGACAGAAATGAAACTCATTGAAAGATACCCAACATTAAACGACGTTTAAAATACACAAATTTAACTTTTATTTTACCAACGAATTTAAAGTTGACAGTGTCAAAAAACAGGTGCTGAAAGCACCGTATAAAACTTCGTAAGATAATTAACATGTACTGAAACAGTTTGTTTTCCTTTCCAAAAACAGTAATCAATCCAAATCAGAACAGTAACAACTGTCCATGAGTAGTCCATTTTCCAGTTGCAATTAGCAGCATTCAGTGCTATTGCAGAGTTTCTGTTGGAACCTCATAGTTGGATTTTAGATGTATAAGCTTAGGCGCTTAATCTTGAATATATTTAACAAGAATAATCTCCTCTTGTAACAGGCCGCAAACGAGTTGGTGAGATATTATTATTATCAGCCTTCGTTAGACTGAAAATATTTGTGCTTATACAACCGCTCCCTGTAATATCAATTTTTCCAACCCGCGAAGTTGCTGTGAGCATTCGATTGCTGGTGGACAATGTAGATTGACTGTTTGATGTCATCGTTGATGATGTATTATCGAATAGACGACGTGTGTTGCTGGTAGCAGTCTTCATTGATATGGCAGGATAACATTCTTTGTCCATATCATCCATCTGTTTGTGTAGGCTCTTCGGTGAGTTCGGCATAGAGGCACCATCTCAATTCAAACTGTAGGAATGATCCTATTTGGTAATGTGCCGAGCAATGCATCTTATATCAGTTTGTAGTTTAGAATCACTGCTGGCATTTTCGAGTGACATTTGAATTTTGTATGCTTTGTTGCTGTATTGCAACATATTGCCGGGCCGACGACGTTGCACCAGTGCTTGTCCTTCCCTTTGGTGCTGTCAATGTGAAGCCTTTCAGCGTGTTGGTCTGTCGTGGTTGAGAAAATAGGCTTCAAAGCTCGTGTTGCTCATGAACCGGTACGGTGCAGAGGTAGGGTGGCAAAATTAATTATATTGTTATACTATATATTGATTCCATTAATTGATTAGGGTATAAAAGATAATGAGATATTGTTTTCGATTAGTTCGTACTCAGGTATCAGTGTTAGTGTGTGTGTGTGTGTGTGTGTGTGCGTGTGTGTGTGTGTGTGTGTGTTATTATTTAGTTTGTTGTGTGACTTGTGTGTTTAATGTTGAATGTTGGTTGGATCGTAAATCCCTGGTGTCATCGATGAACTTTTGGACGGAGACCTCTCTTTGGATCGTGAATCCGTATGTAGAGTATCAATATGTTGGACGTAGTCCCATGTTGGGTCGTAAATCCATAAGTAAAGTATCAATATGTTGGACGTAGTCCCATGTTGAATCGTAAATCCATGAATGGTAATTAAGCGATGTGGTCGCCAATATGTTGAAGTGTTTGTGTTTGTCCTTGGTTGAAAATGTGGCCATTTAAAATTAGTTGAAATCTAGGTGCACTAGTTGGAGCTGTTGATTCAGTCCAAAGACCGCTTAGTTTGATTAAAGGCCGCCGTGCAATGTCGTGTTTTCATCATCTTCTGAATATGGCCAGCCTGTGCCGATATTAGAAGTGTTAGAGTTGCCACCAACTGCATAGGATCATCTGTGTCTCGAATCCAAGGTGGTTGTTGCGCCTGATGCTGTTGCAGTTGGGGATTTGTCCCATCTACGCCGCTAATGCCACTACTTGGCGTTGGGCGAATTTCACGATGGGAACTGAGATTGATGTTGGCCACATTGCCCGGCGGAGGAGTTGAGCGACCCGTCGCGTGATTGTGTTGATGATGATGACTTCGGCAATTGTTATAATGGCCACCATAGAGATGATCTTGCTGGCCTTGAGGACTGAAAGAAGACGACGTGCTGCTTGATTTGCCAGACTTCGCTGAACGTCCCATCAGATTAGAAAGGATTGTATTGTTCCCTTGGTGGTAGTTCGTGGAAATTGATTCTCCGGTATTATTGGATGTGTGGCGGTTCTTGCAAACGCCACTACTTACCTGCTCAGCTACCACCAGGTAACCGTTTCCACGCGCGTCCTAATCCATAAAAAGCGTGTACTTACCAGCATTGGTCATACCAATAACCACGAAAAACCTGTGAAGCATAATATCTGCTGATACGAAAAATATATCAGCAACAACAGACAGCAATCAACACTGCCCAATACGTATCAAAGAAATGCCTCCTAATTTGTTTACCATATACTACAGAAGATATTTCTTCCTTTTTGCAGACGTCTATACCTACATCGATCGACCACCGCCCGACAAGCGAATTGTTGGCACCAGCCAAATGCCCTTGAAAACACGGATCGATACAACATCGCGTGTTCGATATGATTCCCTTACATTTTCCATGCGCATAAGACAAAAGCATTTTCGCACACACGCGCCTGGCGATTTATACCAGGGGACGCCGGCAAAGCGCGCCGAAACAGCGTGAAGCCCACACAATGATGTCGAGGGAACATATCCATTTATGGAAGAGGAAAGTACACGATCAGCAATAATGCCTTACGCACACGTTGATCGTGCAAATACTTCAACCCTTTTCGTAGCAGAGATACTCGCACCTGCTGCGAACATTAAGTGAGATGTATGCTGTGTCTGCATATTTGCGGATATACACGATGAACACCAAAAGCAATCATCGTGTGTGTATTTCAACCCCTTTTGTGTTGAACAAAACGCAAAAGGGTAAATTACCAAATATGGTCATCGAAGTGATGATGGAATATGTGGTATTCTGTCGCTTCGATGAGCTTATTTAATCGCGTTTTGGATTCTGTGGAGGCATGTCGGGCCCATGTGTTCACAATTCGTTTTCCGTTGATATGCTTTCTCGAAGGGTGCCGGCATCTTTCCTTGTTCCTCATCTGCTATACTACCTTATCTTGTTACCGTAAGTCCAGCTTAGATGCCGCCACTGTTGGAGTGGTGCCCCCGTGGCAGCAATGTGCCTGGGCGGTGTTAAGAGGGTGCCTTACTGTGAGAGCTTCTAGCTCTGTCGTTGGATCTGATTTCAACACGTTTGGATTCCATTGAACTGTATTCTCGACTGTTCTGCCCGATGGGCATCGTCCTCTTCTTGAGGTGATTTCAATGTACGCGGGGCGTCTCTAAATTATGTAACGTGGTCGTGCAACATCGTTAAAAAGAGAAGCTGAATGATGTCCTCAACCTGGTACTGGGACCGATTATAAAACTTCTTTATTTACCAGCAGTGAATTCTTCAGAATTAGGATAAATGAAACAACCTTGGATCCTGAAAAGTGGACTGTAATTTGTATTTGATAAATGTAATATGATTTGGTAGAATGACTAGCTTTTCGGTTACTAATATTGAGATCAATATTATTATTTAGGTTATTGTTCGACTTGTATGTTAACGTTGAAATGTTGGTGTTGTTATATTGGAGTTTGTAAGATGGGAAAAATAGGAAATATTCATTATTTTATTCTATTTTCCGGCGATTAGAAAAGAATATTATTTAAATAAAAGGCAGAAGTTAGCTTAGTTTGGAAGAGTAATAACCACCCAATCAGTACGGGCTCGCATATGTCCAGTTCTATTGAAACTCAGGAAATATATATGTGGTAAGCATATTCCACTTGACCACGGTATCTGCGTTTTTCAGAAGCACATCTGCCAGAGTTCCAATCATATGAAGTGCTCCATCCTTTTGTTTATCATCAGCGTTTGGTGATGTAATAACCTGCATCATGATTTCCATAGTCGTCGGTAGTCTTCCTTTCCGCGGTTTACCTGATGATTGTTGAAACATTTTTGCTGCAGGAACTGGACACACGGAATCTTAAATAATGTTGAATATTGAAACATTCGTGCTGTAGGAACCAGACAAACAATATCTTAAAAAATGTTGAGTATTGAAATTCACTCGAATAAATTCATGCGGGTCGCTTTCCCAGAGGTCTTGATCAGACTCCGTGAAGAACATTTCTGGGAATATAACATCTTGAATAATTGCAACTAGGTGAGGTTTAATTAACTTCCAGGAATACACATCAATCACAGCATTTTTAAGGTACATTCGAATACGTGTTAAGACTCGCGATGACACAGAAACGCGGTTACGATATTGGTCGAAAATCTCAAGTGAAACATCCAAAACACCTGACATGAACGTAGGAAAGTACCATTCCGTAAAGTTCCGATATCTCTCATCAACGTTTTTGGGACTTCCATATCTTTCAAACATGCGGACCAATATGTTGGGAGCATGCACAATTGCATTCACAATATTGCCTCGAATCAGTACACGATCATGTTCATGAATTGAGAAACTAATTGCTTCGCCAGGTTTTGTCTCCTTGTTGAACCAGTAGAACGAAATGAACTTATTGAAATAGATAGCTCCCACTTGTCTAATTGGTAATTCCACATTGTTCTCCATAACGATTTGTAGAATTGTTGGAGAATAATTCTGTGAATCTGTAATAGGCGTTCTTCGGCGCGCTTTCACTGCTCAGGAACAACAGCTATTGTGGCCCGTATCAGTTCCGTCCGTTTGTTCTGGTCCATATCTAGTAGTTGTTATTGTATCCAGGTTCACTACTCTAATATTATTAATTGTTTAATGTATATTATGTTAACGTAAAAAATTCTCTTTAGTTAGAACGACAATCGGTAGCCGGCGGTAGATAATATCGACGAAAGTCAGTTACCTTTACACACACCACACAACATTTTTATTCAAACTCACTTGGATCTCATAATTTATTTAGGTATATTAAATTATAAAGGCCAGCTACCTTGGTTTTCGGCGATAGTTCCCTCGTTGAGGGTTGATGTGTGTCGGACGTGATCGAATGAACGTAATCCAATTTTGTTCGTTGATAGTTCTCTCGTTGAGGATGTTGGCGGATGTAAAATCCGGCACACTGCACAGCGGATGTAAAATCCGTCTCAATGCTGGAAATGCTGTGGTAAATCTATAGGTTGGCGCCATGATTCTTGCGCCGACTTCTTGCGTGGATTTTAAAATCCGGCTCGAAAGACCAAAATGTGTCGCCACGGACACACTTAAATTACTGCCACACTGGGCAGAAATGAAACTCATTGAAAGATACCCAACATTAACCGACATTTAAAATACACAAATGTAACTTTTATTTAACCAACGAATTAAAAGTTGACAGTGTCAAAAAACAGGTGCTGAAAGCACCGTATAAAACTTCGTAAGATAATTAACATGTACTGAAACTGTTTGTTTTCCTTTCCAAAAACAGTAATCAATCCAAATCAGAACAGTAACAACTGCCCATGAGTAGTCCATTTTCCAGTTGCAATTAGCAGCATTCAGTGCTATTGCAGAGTTTCTGTTGGAACCTCATAGTTGGATTTTAGATGTATAAGCTTAGGCGCTTAATCTTAAATATATTTAACAAGAATAATCTCCTCTTGTAACAGGCCGCAAACGAGTTGGTGAGATATTATTATTATCAGCAATCGTTAGACTGAATATATTTGTGCTTATACAACCGCTCCCTGTAACATCAATTGTTCCAACCCGCGAAGTTGCTGTGAGCATTAGATTACTGGTGGACAATGTAGATTGACTGTTTGATGTCATCGTTGATGATGTATTATCGAATAGACGACGTGTGTTGCTGGTAGCAGTCTTCATTGATATGGCAGGATAACATTCTTCGTCCATATCATCCATCTGTATGTGTAGGCTCTTCGGTGAATTCGGGATAGAGGCACCATCTTAATTCAAACTGTAGGAATGATCCGATTTGATTGGTAATGTGCCGAGCAGTGCATCTGATCTCAATTTGTAGTTTAGAATCAGTGCTGGCATTTTCGAGTGACATTTAAATCTTTGTATGCTCTGTTGCTGTACCGCAACAATATATATTCATTATTTGAAGAAGTGAAGAAATTGTTGACTTTAACAGGTGTAACACAGGCCTCAACATACATATGCCCTTTTTTCTTCTCTCTTCCCTTCGAAACATCATATTATTTATTTGAGGGGATATACCTGGGTCCGAATTTTCAGCCAATCTGCAGTTCTTAGTTTATTTATTTGTTTTTATTATTATTATTATATTTTTTACGCGGCCTGAAGGTGTCCCGAACCCAATTGTGTGGTCGATTGACCTCGTTTTCGCTTATCCGATAGTGCCTACACACAAAATCAGCTCCCTCTGTGCAACTCATGCATCTTTGTTCCCCCAGGCACTGTTGACATTTCTTCCTAGGGCAGAGTCGAAATATTCCATGTCTAAGGTCATTGCAGTTCTTGTACCCCTGCGAAGCTTCTCCAAATACACGGTACACAAACCATAGAGAATAACATCACCAGAAAAAAATAGATGAAATAAACCATCACAACCTTATACCATAGCAATTAACATAGCATTTCCACTTCAGTGAAGAGTGGTTGAGAATAAACCATTTATCTTCTACCCACAGCTTAGGTTTTATATGTGGGAATCCTTCTCTTCACCCTCGCACTGATCCAGTCTCGACAAGATGACGGTCTACAAAACCTTCCCAGCTATGCTGAACAAGCAGATGGCACGGTACGATGATGGTTCTTGGGGTAGTTTATTACCCTTTGATATAAGAACTGTCTCTGTTCCTTCTGCATTTTGGGAAGACTCCACCTCTTAGGGTCTTGGTGTATATTGTACTCAATATTTCTGGCTGGGGCAACAAAGACTTATTCGGTACCTCATTTGGTATATTCATGCCTGGGATCTTTGAAGCTTTGGTCTTTAGGACGGCTGTGGAGTGGTGGATTTCAGTGGCCTTAGATTTGTCGATCTGCGATCTATCTAATATACAAACCACATTTAGTGTTTAACAAATTGCTTTGTTCTTTGTATAGTCCGTCGATGCTTAAACGTATGTTTTGAGTAGAAGAAATTCTTCTGCTTTTAGCTACTGAGTACCAGTTTAATGACAAAATCGGTTGAGAATTGAATACATAATCCGTTTGGAGTCTATATGGGTTGCAAGTGCAGTGTTTTAAGTTTGATATTCATCGTGTGCCTATAAAATGATGGTGTTGATAAAAATCGATGCTACTATTGTTCCACGTCGCCTTCGCTTAATTATCTATTCTAAAATGGTAACGCATTTAATTGGGATTACCACCGGTATAGTATGTTAGATACTTGGATATAGTGTTACCTTAATTTTGATGAGATTTTAGAGGTCTTATTCTTTTTTTTCACATTGATTGTGTTTTTATACCTATGCTTTTACAATGATAACGTTCGATATTTAATTCGCGCTAGAAAGGGAAGGAACGTTTTCTTACTGTTCCTTTATAAAATGTACAGAAAACTCTGCGACCGTATCTAAATATAAACTGGCTCCAATAAGATGTAAAGAGCACTTGCCTTTGAAGACGTACATAAAAAGAGTTTTAATATTCGTGTGGAATCGAGAGAATACTCAATGGGACTCTTTGAATTGGTGTGAGTGTATAAAAGCTAAGTCTAACAAAGGAACAAATAAAGAGTGACGACTGTAGTTCGGTTTATATCGGGAATGCACAATATGACAAAAGAAGTATTACAAATGTATGGAACAGTTGGAAAAACAACTTTACGCATAATTAAAGGTGCAAATCCCCTGTAATTCTCCAAGCACACATTATCACAAAAGTTAGTACGGAACGATAAAGTTGCGGTTTATTATAATCCCAAGGAATAAAACACTAAGAGGTTCCAATAAAGTTTTTGGCAAAATAATCGTGTTGTTAATTTACCGGAATATTTATTATTGATATTGATCCGCGATCTTTAGTGGCAAGTTACCCATATCTCTCCAAATGACGAGAAAATTAATTAGCAAAGGATTGTGAATGAATTACACTGCTGAAATAATATAACGATCAAATGAAATAGTACAATTCCATGTCGTTGCCCTCTCTGAAGACTTAATTCAATGTTTTGTTGGCCTGGACACAGTTGTGCCCTTTCTTAAATTGCTCGTATCATGAAGAAGGACATTTAATCCGAAAAATAAACTTCAACAAAGTAGGAAACAACAATTGAGGGAATTGTGCATTGGTCCCACTTGATCCGCAATAAATAAAATGAATTCAATGCGCATCGGCAGAGTTGAAGTTTCATTGGCAGTTATGAAGCCCTATCAATTCGTGAATAGGAAATTTGCGTGAAAAGAGAACACCAAAAATTCGGGATTCGTTGTCCTTTCACTGGACGCATACGTGTAAAATATCTGTGAATAAATTAATGTATCAGCACTCCATCTGGATATATCTCACACATTCATTCCATTTATTGGCCAGGCATTTGTGAATTTCAGTTATTTATTTGCTTGGAAATTGTCCACACTTTGATGTGAATGAATATCCGATAATGGGCAGTAAGCGGCGCCTGCAATCCGTTTCATGGTGGCTAGGGAAATTTACACTATTAAACATAAGATGTTATTAACTGTTGCATATAAAAATGTAATCCTACATAATTTTCACGTAATTTGTATTCGATAAAGTTGGATTGGGCGGATAGTGGAGTAGCAGTTAATGGCTCATTCTATGGATAAAACTTGATTACTGTTGTATTGGGTTGGGAAGGATTTTTCTGAATTGAATCAAATTAAGAGCACTTTCAACGCCCAACGCAATGATTTTACGATACAAAAAAGGAAACAATCCCTGGATGTAAATGGGCATACGACAGACGTCAAAATATTAATCCTTCAATGCGTGAATGTTTTTACATGAATTTATTAGTCATACAATTACAAATACTTTAGGAATCTAGCCTAAATTCGAAATGGTTTCCCACATACAACGCAGAAAGTGTTTATACGATCAAAAATTGACACACAAACAAAAAATACACTAACCCGCATGATGTAGAGTTTCTCGGTGTATGTGAAAAACCTAAGCGGTTATCTACTTCTACTTTTGAAAATACAGCTCTGTAGGCTGTCAAACTTGAATATTGTCAAATTTACCATTTTTTGGTTTTAGGGTTTGCCATATTACAGAATGAATCACTTAACCCCCGAGCAACGTGTTAACGATTTTTTTCAAAAGTGGTGGTTTGCCCACAGTCACATTTCAATGGTTTTTTTTAGTACAGAATTATAAATACGGCCAAATAACTGGTGGAGACTGACTGTGTTACAAATGTAGTAAGACAGGTCCATTATAAGAGCGTTCGCTCGATGAAAAATGTCCGTACTGTGAGTGTAAATGGGGCTTTAGATTCAAATTTCTCGATTCATCGGCGTGTTCCGACTCTAGGCTTGTTTTTCGGCATGTTGTGACCTATTTTGCACTTGAACTAGCATCTTCAACCTCATAAAGTTTGCACACAAAAATGGAAGTCCACCGACCGTGGAATGTGGCGGGTATACCCCAATTGGGTGTTCACACAACCAGTTGATTTTTCAGACAAATTCTTCTTCAGAGATGAAATTCATTTTTCGTTGTGAATTAGCAAAATTAACTTACTTGGGGGTTGGAAACCCCACAACTGATTATGGGGAAGTCATTACATCCACAAAAAGTGACTGCTTGGTGTGCGTTTTGGTCTAGTGGTATCACCGCCCCATACTTTTTCGAAGACGAAAAAGGAGCCAAAATTAATGTCAATTCTCGGTACTACAACTATATGTTCACCATTTTTTTCCCCAAAAATTGAAGATTTCGTTCTGAGCGATGATTGCTTCCCAAAAGACTACGCCACAAGTAACCCATTTTGGTTGTGTTGGGCGAAAAGTTTCCTGAGGCGTAATTTCGAGATTTAATAATGTTAAGTGGTCCCCCAAATTATGCGATTTGACGCCATTGGATTGTTTTGTCTTTTTTTTTTGTAGAAGCACGTGAAAAATTGTATTTATATGGACAATCTTCAAATTATTCAGCATTTGAAAACCAACAAACGATATATCAGGCAAAATGTGCGGAAAAGTCATCAAAAGTTCAGTCGATGGACATTTAGATAATGTATTAAACACATAGTAACAAACTCCCGATAATAGAATTAAAAAAAAGGAAAGGATATTTTAATCCTTTGTGTGGGAGTATTTTTTAAAATTTATTTATTATTATTGTTATTATTGTTATTATAATTTATTTATTTACTTATTTATTATTATTATTATTATTATTATTATTATTATTATTATTATTATTATTAATAACAATATTATTATTATTATTAATAATAATATTAATAATATTTTTATTATTATTATTATTATTATTATTATTATTATTATTATTATTATTATTATTATTATTATTATTATTATTATTATTATTATTATTATTATTATTATTATTATTATTATTATTATTATTATTATTATTATTATTATTATTATTATTATTATTATTATTATTATTATTATTATTATTATTATTATTATTATTATTATTATTATTATTATTATTATTATTATTATTATTATTATTATTATTATTATTATTATTATTATTATTATTATTATTATTATTATTATTATTATTATTATTATTATTATTATTATTATTATTATTATTATTATTATTATTATTATTATTATTATTATTATTATTATTATTATTATTATTATTATTATTATTATTATTATTATTATTGTTATTATTATTATTATTATTATTATTATTATTATTATTATTATACCAATTTGTATTATTATTATAATTATTATTATAATTTTTTTTTTTTAAAGAGCACTTGCCCAAGGTGGGCTACTTTGTACTTTTTATTTGACACATCATCATCATCATCGGCACTACAACCGGGATCCGTTCTTGGCCTTATTTAAAAAGTCTGAAGGTTGTTACATTTTCCATAATAATCTGTTTTTCCGGGAAGGTTATTAGCCTTGCGCCAATTATTTGACACACAACGCCCCCTAATAAAAGTATTTCTGAAAATGCCCGAGTCCCTCAAATGGTTTTAAATTAATTTTCAGATAAGTTGCCTGATAAAAGGCCGAACGTATCCCGCACCTGCGCGGTTATCTCCCGACACATGTTGGCAACGCCTAAATAACGATCGAGCAAATGCAACATCGCGAGGTGCTGATAACATGCAAAATTCCAAGCAATAAGAGTAAAACCAAAGAGGTATTGAACATAAACAAATTTCATGATCCTGTTTGAATGGCCGCTGACTGGGTTTTCCTTCATGGAACTTTGTCAGTACGAACTACATCAAATGCCATAAAACAGAGTATGGTGTTCCTACTTATTGGCACTTACGCAGAATTCATCTTCCTATGAAAAAATAAAATAAAGTTCCTCCGCTTTGTCGAGCGATGGCGTACCCAAGTGAGCAGATTCAGCGTGCTCTTGAATTGCACGGGTGGAGATTATTCTGGTTTACTTTACTCTAACGCTGGGGTTCCCAAACACGCCCAGCACAGAATCCTGTCAGCATTCCTTCGCAAAATAAGCGAGAATGTTTGCGTGCAATAATATATCATATTGCTTTTTCGTCACATTCGAATCTTCATGGAACTATAACTTTTCACAAATTTCTCGCAAACATTTTACGCAAGGATTATTATTATTATCACAACCCACTATCAGTTGGGACATTTAATGATCATTAGTTAGAGGATAGATGATTCCAATGGCCACGAGCCATCTACCAGCTTTTGTCATCAAATTTAGAACAAACATATCTTGACAAGTTCATATATAGAAATAATAAAAATCCACCCTCATTTGTCTAACGTTACCCCACTGAATTTCTGCAGTTCGTTCACTTTTTCACTTCGTTTCAGTCAAATATAAATGGCAAAGAGGCAAAACAGAAACAGATACGACAAAAAAGAAGAAGAAATGTTCATGAAAAGATAATTACTGGTCTACCATCCGGAAATCCGGCGGTGATGATTGCAACTCCCATTCATCGCCATCCTGATATGGTCCTTTCATCTGCTTTTGTTCGAAATTTACAAGGATGGCCTACTGATGGTAGATGCGACATTCACAACAGCAATTTAATACAATATTGTGAAGCGATTGTATGGCTATGGTCCATTCACAGACTTAAATTTAAGACGTCATGTTTTAAAGATATAGATCCCACAAACAATCGAGATGCCCTACAGTCCTTCGATTTAATTTAGTTTGTAAGTCTCTGATAGATTTACACAAACATAAGATCATCGAAGTTTTTCAGCAAACAGCTGGAGTACAGTCTAATTAGGAATGAAGGTTCAACAAACCTATAAAGCTCAAATTAGAATTTTTAAAGATCCAGATGTAACTGAAGTTCTTAATCACAGCAAAGTCCTCTATAGGTTCCATTTCCCGCTCTACTTTCATAATTCGCGGGCAGTTTGATAAGTCAGTGATATTTTGAATTTTCCGCGTAGTAACTTTAAATGCCCCACGGTTCCCGTCAACTACCACATATAAATGGACTACTGTCAAACCAAAATAACTACTGCAAAATAAGTACTGGAGAGTATTATGTGGCGTTACTGCTCCCATTGAGCGAAAGAAATCAAGAAAATCCTTTTCTAAGGACTTATCGAACGGCCCCTAGTTTTATGCTCTGCTGTGAAACGTAGAAAGATGTCCCGCCTAATAAACTGCCTTCACTTGAAAAGATTGAATAAAACACCGGACTTTTTAATCGTGTTCAATAATTATTTTAATGTCGTTTAATCGATCAACGGCAATTAGGTGTGAAACAAAATATCGGACGAATGTTCGCCACAGCTCGGGAGCCACATCTAGCTGCCTTTATCTACATTTTCGATCGCCTGGCAGCATAATATTCACAGTGTTAATGTATCCAATATTCGTCGCCTTTGGCTCTTATTTGGTGCGAGGTTTACCTACGTAGACATTTGAGTTCAATTAACCACAATGGCAGAAATCGAACGTCATTAAATCTCATGAACTTGGTAGCCGGTCGTGATCGGGAGATAATGCGTCCACAGAATAGCGGTAGAAGCCCTGTTTTTCGTGCGATGGGTAGGTTTCAAGTTCCGTATTACCACGTGCGGCTTCAATTTCCGCATCAAAAGCTTGAACAACATGGTCAATGCCATGTCTAATTTAATTTGATGTTCGACCACACTATCGGACAAAGCAGCGGTTTTCTCGATGGTTCTAGCCAAATGAATGAGTGTTTTCGCGGCTATGTTCACCACAGATGCAGAATTTCTGCCGGATCTCTCAGATTCTGAGCTTGGTAGAACGATGATGCTTATTGAAAACATCACGTTATGCACGAAATATATATTTTTAATGCACATTTTTGTGAACCCTTACGACCATTTGAACGCATTACTGGGCCGTATAACCGCTCTATGGGGAATTTCTTCCAATACCTCGACTTCAGCAATGTGAAAAAAGCTGAACGATATTTGTCGCTTCGACTTCGTTCCCAATTTACTTCGTATAGTTTAGTGTGAATTCTTAACAGAAAGATACTGAGAGGAAGGCCGCGACGACGGAGTAGGTGGAAAGATAATGTACGGGGTGACCTTGAGTAAATCGGATCAGATGACGAAGCGTGGAGGAAAAGCGTGCGGGACAAGGAGCGATGGCATAGCATAGTTAGTGAGGTCATTCAGGTGCACGCAGGCTAATGAATAGTCATATAAACAGTAGTAGTGGGGTTAACACGCTTTATTAGAGGTGCCATGCTGACATCCACACACTCGCGAGTATGGGCGCAGATAATGATTCCATAGTACAGACTGTCACATATGGAATGGTTGGGTTCTTATCATCTTTGAAGAAGGGAAATTAGGCGACACGGTACGCTGTTAAGACTGCATTTGTATAATCTATTGCTGAGTTTATTTACGATCTTTTTTTTTGTTGTGTGATACGAACGAATATATACTTGTGCGAAGCCATATATTGGATTATAAGCGCAATCTTTTCCATTGGTTAAAGGAACCAGGGCTTTGGTATCATGTCGGTGCTATGAGAAATGCAGGGAAATGTTTTGGTCCACCGGGCTGTACCTTTTTTCAGGAATTATTTCAAGTAGCACGGGTAGATTCGTACCGTACAGATGTAGAAAGGTTCCAAGATTGCGGGACTGGGGGGTCTACTTGCTTGTTTGGTGTCAGAACCTAGCAAAAAAGAAAACAATAAAATTATTGAAAATTATTTAAATTCGATTTTTTAACAAGTTGTAAAAACAATTTCAAACCGTTACTCTTAGCACGGTTAAAGAACAGTAACGAATGAGTTAATTTTCCGAGTATATTTTAAAGAAAAACGGCCACTTATGTTAACGGGTCACTTTACCTTTTTTGAGGAACAAACTGTCAAAAAACAACTAAAACCTCCTCCCGCTATACGGTTCTGTTTATCTCCTTTCAAATTGACTCCAGCGATTACAGCAACGGGGCCTGCTATCAGACAGCTGTGTCTTCTCCGTTGCCTGAGAGAGCACTTCGATATCATTCAGCGGCATGGCTGAGTTTCGAATGCAACATTGCAACTGCATACTCTTAGGCGCTTAGTGCATATATGTTTTTTTATTTCGAGATTTTTGATTGCTAAGGGTCGCAAACGAGTTGGTTGTATATTGGATATAAATCTACAACATCTGAGCTGATTAGTTTTTACTTAAGTTGCTGTACAGCAACATCTTTCCGGGCGGTCGTCCCTTCCTTTGGTGCTGTCAATGTGGAGCATCTCACCACAGTGGTTTGGTCGCGGTTAGTACGGGTGTACGTGCGATTGAGACACAAATAATCTTCAATGTTTGTGTCGCTCATGAACAGATACGTTATCAGTGTGTGTGTGTGTGTGTTTTTTTTTTTTTTTTTTTTTTTTTTTTTTTTTTGGTTTTGGTAAGAAGGTGGAAATCTTCAAAAGATACCTCTTCACTGATCCAGAGGCATGACGGGTTCTTACCGACTAAAACCACCTCCCGCCAGGCTCATATTCCCGTTGATCCCCGCGGAACTTTCTTTTAGATATTCCATCGCGTGGCGGGACGGAGTTTACCTGTTACTCCGCTCGTCGCGTCGCAACTGCTGCATCATTTCACAGAAAATACCATTTGTTACGTTTGATATTAGCTGGGTGAGGTGGTAATTCAGGTCGTCATGTTTTCTTTTCACCGTACGAAGTTAACTCTTGACTTGTCGTATTCTCCCGAATCCTAGAACGCAACGAGCCCGACATGTGTGGCTGGTTGTAAGGTTAAAATCTGACTTCACGATGCAATCCACATCCGTCAGATTCAACGGTGGTGTGTGTGTGCGTGCGTGTGTGTGTGTGCGTGCGTGTGTGTGTGTGGTTGATATGTGTGTATGATAGAAGGCCAAGTTGGTCATTGGGTGCCGACGCTGTAGTTGCTTTCGTTGCTATTGTAAGAATTCTACTTACGTGGGGAATCTGGAATTTAAGAGGACATGATTGGACTGCATCATTTGATCGATCTTCATAAGACTTCCTTGCTTTGACTCCATGTTGTTCCCATCAACCGCGCTTTCGGATTGTAATCGCATGTCTGATTGCGACTTATGAGATTCCGTTTTTAAAATGTAAATGGGATCTCGTTGTTTTGGCCCGGAATCGATCTCATGATCTCGTTGGATGGTTGTGTATTCCTGAATTCGTCTTGTTGCAGCGATTGTGCATTGCTCATGCATTGTTGATAAGTTTACTTACCATTCTTACCGAGTATTTGGGGATCCCGAAAATCGGCGACGCCCTCTTCTGCACTAAGGTGGTAGAAGCTTTTAATGTCTATACACCTTTCCCTTTATATATTATAGTATATATATATACATATATTAGAAGACCAAGTTTCATATTCTTACGGATGTGAATAAGTTTGATTAATCCAAGACAGCTAAAAGGTAGAAAAAACGATAACAGAGACGTAGCACGTTCGTCCTTGTCTTCCAAGCCGGGATTTCTACCAATCCTTTTCTGTGAAGAGTCAGTTTCACATGCGAGGGTATTTTAGAGAAGCATATTTGTAGATTTAAAAGAAATTACTCCTAAGTGCATTTTTAAATACATTTGAAATGTTGTTGGTCAATTTTTCAACATACGAAGGCAGTTTGATAAGACAAAGACTTTTCTAATTGGCCGCGCAGTAACTTTAAACGCGTTACCGCTCCTTGCAACTGCTACCTATAAATAGGCTGTCAAAGTTTAAGCAGGCTGTGTCATCTAGTTTGGTTTTACAGCCATTAAAGTCAGCTTTCCAACCTCGTGAATTTTAACGGAAAAGAAATAAAATGAAGTTCGTGTGCTTGTGGCGGGGTTAAAGTATTGTGCCAAGACACGGGCACTCGTTTCACTAAACTCCCACTCAATCTAAATGTTGCGCCAAAAACTGCGCACGATTGAAGAATAAATAAATGAAACACTGGAGTTGTTGTTCCGTGTAATGTTCTCTTTATTTTGGTTTATCTGGATTCGCGGCACATACACATAGTTCACCCAGCTGGGTAGTTCTTAATATATGAATTGTTTCACTTAATCTAGCTCTTTCTAATGTTTCTGGTAGCAATACAAAATAAATTATCCGTACAAAGTTAGCTCTTGACTTGTCGTATACTCCCGACTCCTACAACGCAACAACCCCGACGTGCGTTGCTGGTTGTAAGGTTAAAATCTGACTTCACGATGCAATCCACATCCGTCAGATTGTGGTGGCTTACATCGTTGTAGGAGGGGCGGAGCGGATCACTTGACAGCAGCCAATGGTGATCGAGGAAAGGGTTCAATGAGAGTATTTCCCAAATGCTGCATAGGGACGCGTACAATGCACCTTTTTCCTGAAATACAGACAACGATCGGCCGACACCTGATGAGACAAATGTACGAGCATCAGGGGCTGCAGGCAACGTGGTCCTAAATCATCGATGGTCCACGCCTGAGAACGAAATAGGTTTTTGCTTCAAAGTAAACAAAAACGCTATTTCAAGGGGCACACGATGAGATCTACGACGTTCATGGTCTGCTGATGTTGCATGGGATCGTCATGGTATTTATCTATGAGTTCAAGGGAAATGCCGTTGTGGGCGATACATACTGGTGATGCTAGTTCAACCGGAGATTTGGGTTATGTTTGCTTTAGTCGTTTGGCTCTGGAGCACAAGGAGGGAAATCATTCATGGACTTTAAGTCAACAGAAACCTCAGTGTCGGTGGCTATATGATTAGGTTAATGTACTGGTGCATGGGTATGGTGGTGAGGGATTTGACCTGCAGATGTGCAAGCAAACGTCTCACCCAGGGGAACCATGGACCAGCGGTTAGTAAACAAAATAAACGCCGTGAGGTACTGTATGTTTGCCTTGATTTGCTGGCGGGTCATCATATGGCATGGCATGGGTAAGATTACCTAAGCAATGATCATATCCATGCCCAAATTCCATGATCGGTTGATAGCCGATAACAGGGAATTGTCGCAGCTGTCGCGGACCTGGGGGTATAGGCGTGATATACAATTGTGAACTATGGAAAGAATATCGCCTACAGCTGTGTCAACAGATACGCTGGCCAGCGTGTATTTGTCGACTATAATTGCTGACAAGCTGAGCCGATAGGGGGGTATTGAATGGTTCGAGTATCATGAACCAGAACAATTCGCGAATATGCATGCCAGGTTGCTTTCAGGTGGGAGATGCTGCAGGGGAGCTTACGCTGCCCCTTTGCAGGTAAGTAGAAAGACTTGCTTGTGAAGTGGGAGACAGGTGAAAGGGAATGGGTGGTTCTTGGGAAATGGCTTAAAGAACCCCCACATGCTCATTAAGGATAATCGAGCAAAATCCATAAATTAGGGTGCGAACTGCTACCACACCCAGAATATTCTTCAGATTTAGCTCCCTGCGACTATTTCCTGTTTCCAAACCGGAAGAAATTGGTGGGCGGTAAGAGATTCGAGCGAATGAAGAGATCATCACAGAAACGAACGCCCATTTTGAAGGTCTTGGGAAAACCGTCTATTTGGAAGGAATAAAAAAATTTAAAAAACGCATTTAGATTTACAATATTTAAAGAATACTATAATAATAAAATCTTACAAGTCAAATTAATCAGATAAAACTGATTGGTTTTAATGAAAACTAGTTAGTTGTGGGTGGAGGATTTGTCGTTGGAGCATCAATGGAAGGAGTATTCGCCGATGGAGGATTCGGGGAAGGAGATGGAGTATTCGGGGAAAGAGATGGAGTATTCGCGGGTGGAGGAGTTGCAAACGGTGTAGCTGGTGGAGGAACATCAGAAGAGGAGGTACTTGTCGGTTTCCCGTCTGTAGAAGCCGCATTCAATACCACAGTACAGTTTTTACAGATGACTGTAATGAAACTCTGTTAGATCTATATATGCAACATTCATCTTAAATTACAGTATTTGTCGTCATCCTCCTCGGAGTAAGCGTAATCATCTCCATAATCGAAAAAGTAATCAACCACTGATGAGAACCAGTCAAATATCGAACTCTAAATATTACATTTATATTTTGTTAATATATCTGTCCGCTTCATTCGAATCTACTACCTTTTCTGTGTTCAAATTGTGATTGTTATTCCCCAAACTTTCGTTGACATCGGTCGGATCTGACTCTGGGTGTCGTGCACAAATAGTGACTATTGTGAATATCTGAACTATTGCGAACAATAGATAAAATTTAAAGAGCATTTTTGCTTTGACTTTATTTAACACTACTTCGACTGCGTTTGAAACATGTCGAAGGATCTGCCGACATTTATATCATTCTAAAGCAGTGAAAATTAAAACACGTGAAAACCTTCACATCGATTACCTTCTCATTAACCTTTACTGAGTACATTTCGAAATGTGTCACATTGTAAGCGAACTGTTCTGAACATCACACTAATTCGTTCTTAACAGTCAAACTTTATGGGCCGCCTACGCCGTGCACTAGTGCAATCTAACATAGAAGTAGACACACGTGCGTAAACAATTGCGGAGGTTTTATGAGAAACGCAAAAAAGCAAATAACATATTTTAGTGCATTTTGAAGCTCTAACTCATGCGATACCTTTCGTGCAAATAACACGTTGATGAGGTGATTGCTTTGTAACCTTCTACTGTTAACGAATAGGACTATAAATCAAAACAAATGTCCAACAAAAAAATAAATAACCCCATAAATCGGCTGCAGCGTAACGCGCTTTAGAAAAAATTCCAGATCTTAGTTATCAGTCAGTGGGCTTGGTGTGGTTATCATAAGTTGATCATAAGCATCTTCTGTCTTCGATTGGTGTTTTGTTATTTAAATAGTTGCCAGTTTCATAGTTTCGAGCAGATTGCTTTTTGTAGTATCTATATTAGCGCAAGCTCAACTAGCCTTCCGCGCAAAACCTTCTAAAATCTAGGTTGTGACGGAAAATGATTCCACAAGTGGAATTTTTCAAAGATTTGTGATTGAGTCAGACACTTTTTCGTTATGAGTTATAAGGTATACGTTACCTTATCAATTGCTGTCATAGGTGCGCTTGCAATTAACTCCATTCGCTTTTAAATTACAAACCTATTTCGTGGCCCTAAACGGCTTCTGGTTTCGCCTACAATATCATTTGTAATTATCTAGACAACCAATTTATATTAACTAGTGTTAATAGTAATTTGTGAATTATTGGAAGGTGGAGCTGGAAATAAAAAGAAGTAAAAGAATAAATACAGTACGTTGGTGGTAATTGCGTGGATATTAACAAATTAATGCTGTAATGTATTCGGTAGTGAAGCATCTAAAAACTGAACACCATCGCATTCACACAAAACGCAGTTCCGATGACTAATTTATTACTTCTTCTCATTTTTGGGAGACTTATTGTAATTGGATCAGCAATGGAATCGAATGGTAAAACTCCAGCAACCATGTCTTACATTGGACTCTTTTTATGCGTAGCTGTCCACTTTTCCATCACTGTCTTACGTATCCTGTTCAATGACATCTGGTATGGTCTGTCTCGAGATCACTATAAATCCTCTCTCTGCGTACCTTCAAGAAGATCAGTGTCGTGGCTGGCATCATACATTTAATATTAATAGCTCATCTGTCTTTCGTGTTTGTAGTGGAAGATGCTCTGCTCTTGAACGTGGCTATGAGATTGGATTCCTTTTTATTAATTATCGAAATTTCATATCCATATATAAAGACTAGGAGAATCAATATACTATATGCACCCGGTGGCAGTTGTATTAGGTTTTGGGGTTTGAAAATCCTTGATAGAATATTATAATAAATTTTGTTAGCTATTACTAACCGTTTAGGAATCTTCCTATTGTTATAAAAGGTTTTTTTCTATATTCGTCATCAGGCTTTCTAGGCTAGGCTATTAGTATCGGTGGAGGTTTCGCTCCGATGTTTAAAAAAATTCCTTATATTATTCATTTATAGCAACTGGATCTCTTCAAAGTATGATATAATAATACCATAATCTTATGGCATAGTAACTTTAAACGCGATTTTCAAAAATGTCTAATGCTCAAGATCAAAAAACTATTGATCGAGCTGGCTGAAGTCCTAGGTCTTTCTAACTATAACATTACCGGAATGATGTACCTAAAGTTTTAAGAATGTCGCATAAATAAACTACTTTTTTTAGCGCAAAAGTTATCCAGAGAATGGTAAAAAAAATTAACGTTTGATTAAAAAATCAATTTAATTTTTACTTTTATTCTTTATATAATTGTCTATGTTTATCCTTGAACTACACGTCTCCATCAGCACTACAACCGGGATCCGGTCTCGGCCTTATTTAACAAATCTCTCCACCGGTCCCGATTTCGAGCCGATGTCTTCCAGTTTGGCACTCCCAGGCTGTTGGCGTCCTGGTCTACGCCATCCTTCCATCGCAGACAAGGTCTGCTGCGCTGTCTCCTTCCATACATCCTGCCACAAAGGACTTTCCGGGCAGGCTCCTCTTCGCTCATTCGAGCTAGGTGTCCCGCCCACCAGAGTCCACCAAGCTTGATTTTTCTTACAACATTAGCTGCAAGGTATATCGCGAACAACTCATGATTGTAATGTCTCCGGAATCGTCCTCCCTCACATATGACGCCAAAAATTCTCCTTAGGAGCTTTCTTCTCGAACACGGCTAAGAGTCTTTTATGACGCACCCAGGTCTCGGATCCACACATGAGTACTGGTAAGACCATGGTCTTGTACAGTAGTAGCTTGGATGTTCTGGATAAATTTCGGGACTTAAAGAGCCTTGATAGACCATAATAGACCTTGTTGGATTTGATCAGCCGTTCGCGTATTTCTTCTTCTATACTGTTATCGGCTGATACTATTGACCCAGGCTAGTTAAGGATTGCACTACTTCAAATTCGTACTCCACTACCCTGATAGTTTGACCAACGTTAGGTCTTCTCTTCGCATAAGTTGCCACCATGTACTTAGCTTTCTCCTCATTAATGTGCAGTCCCAGTTTTTGTGCCGCTTGTTCGATCTGGGTGGAGTGGTCCTGTTCAACCTAATCGGATCTACCGATGATGTCGATGTCATCTGCGTAGGCAAGTATCTGGCTGGAATTAGTGTTAATAGTGTAGGGGTTGATATATGTACCAGACATGGGCACTAGATCCTATCAAATCCCCAACACTTACCGTTGTTTCACTAAAAATATGTCCACAAAACAAATCAACTTCAAACACACGAAGGTAATAACAGTCACGCAAGTATTTCTTAGTAAATGTTCTCTATTTAAATTTGCGTCATGGCATCGGCACATGCGCATAACACGAGACGTTCGCAACTTAATTCACTAATCTGGTAACTAGAAATTAACAATATAATGCTTTAATCCATTAGCTGGTGGGCGCCTGCATTCCTTCAGGATCGTGGTGACGAAGTTCACTTTACCGAATAAAACGAATTCCGCGACTAGTTGACAGCAAGGGAAAACGGCACTCCAACTCGAATATTTAAACGCAAAAAAAAAACGAAATTGGCTACTCAGTAGCAGGGCTGGTAAAAGGCGGAACTCTAAGCGGGTGCGACTGTCCGCTGCGGTAATAGGAATCTGACTCCCCGAGCTGGGCGACGTTGACCCAGCCTCTGGTGATTCCGATGAGCTTCCACGCATGTCATCGCAGGGGAAAACAATCTTTCCAGATAGGGTGAATGTCTTTTCCTCTGCAAGAAAGACACACGGCAGGAAAGGAAAAACGAACATGCAGCTGGTCAAATAGGATGATCGGTGTACGGGCTGGCTGTATCGCCACCGTACGATCGATTTTTGATTGACGTTAAGTTAACATAGCTTCGCTGCGACGGCAAAGGCTACTAGAATGCTGGCATGCAGGCAAAAATAATTTCTTCTGTTTACGTGGAGTGCACAGAAGCATTTCGTTTAGAATAGCCAGCGTGAGAATAGTGGCTGGTCGTTGTTTAGACAACGAATCATTAGACATGACCATGGATATGATTGTCTAACGTCAATCATATTCGTGCCCAAATCCCATGATCGGTAGATAACCGATAAAGGAAATTGGTCGCAACTGTAGCGAACCTTGTAATTGGAGCAGTTTTCGCTCATGAATCGTAGCAAGAATATCGGCTACAGCCGTGTCAACAATTACGCTGGCCAGCGAGTGTTTATCTTTTATAATTGCTGACAAGCCGAGCTGATTGGTCTGGCACGGTTCATGTAATATGAATGAAATAATTTGTTTGATGTGCATGCTTGCCGGGGTTTTACTTTCAGGTGAAAGAGAATGAAAGGTAGCTTGCGCTGTCCAAAATTGCAGGTAGGTATGGTGTCTTGTGGGTGAGGGAAAAGCAGGTTGTTTTAAAGAAATGGATGGTTCTTGGGGAAAGCTTTAAAGAACCGCCACAATAGTCCCTCTAGTTGTGACGCCAGACTCACAGACTGTTTTATCCAACGCCAGGTTGAAGAGGAGGCAGGCCAGACCGTCCCCTTGTAGGAGTCCATTAAAGGTGTTTATTGGTTTGGACAGCAATCCCGCTATTTTTACTTGACTAGTTACGTTGGTCACTGTCAACCTACAAAGTCGTATCAATTTGTTTGGAATGCCGAATTCTCTCATGGCACTATATAGTTTTACCCTGAGTATGCTGTCGTAGGCGGCCTTAAAGTCTATAAATATATGATATAATGGAATCTTAAATTCCGACATTTTTCCATTTCCTGCCTAAGGGTGAATACGAGGGTTGCCTCTTATGTTTCGGGATTTGGCAACCCTAGTGTTGCAATCCGGCAATTGACAGCTCTGTCGTAAAGTTGGACATTTTTGAGGTTATACGCACTCAGAACGTTTTGACATACGAGCGCTATTTGTGTTGTTTACAGTAACTTAAAAGATTCATCTCGGCCCAAAAATGGAATTAAATCGTCAACATTTTCGTGGGATTATTTTTTACAACTTTCGGCGTGGATTAACTCAGCAACAGTGCATGGATGAACTTAATTCAATTTTTGGCGATGAAGCTCCATCAAGGACCAGTGTTTATCGATGGTATGGTGAATTCAATCGTGGTCGTAGTTCACTCCAAGATGAATTTCGTGAAGATCGTCCAAAATCAGTTGTTGTTCCGAAAACCATTGATGCTGTGCGCGAACTGATATTGGAAGATCGTCATGTGACCTATCGTGAGATTGAGACAACCTTAGGCGTTAGTTGGACCAGCATATATTCAATATTGCATAAACATTTGACTGTCAAAAAAATTTGTTCGCGTTGGATCCCACACAATTTGTCAATCGCCCAAAAAAAGGCTCGTGTCAATTGGTCGAAAGAAATGCTCAAAAAATACGGTCGCGGTGCTTCGAAACACGTCTATGACATCGTGACAAGTGATGAATCGTGGATTTACACGTATGAGCACGAAAGTAAACAGCAGTCGACTGTCTGGGTGTTTCAAGATGAGCCAAATCCAACAAAAGTTGTTCGCGCACGAAGCACTTCCAAGCAAATGGTCGCCTGTGTTTTCGAAAAAACTGGACATGTCGCAACCGTACCACTAGAACAACGCAGAACAGTCAATTCTGAGTGGTACACAACCATTTGTTTGCCAGTTGTCTTCCAAGAAATCAGGAAAACCAACCGCCGAAGACGGATCACTCTTCACCACGACAATGCGAGCTCTCACACATCGGCTGCGACAACTGCATTTTTGAGCACCCAAAACATCGGTTTGATGGGTCATCCGCCGTATAGTCCTGACTTGGCACCGAATGACTTCTTTTTATTCCCGTACGTAAAAAATAAACTGAGAGGTCAACGTTTTTCGACAGCTGAAGAAGCGGTTGCTGCATTCAGAATGCATGTGTTGGAGATACCTCAATCAGAGTGGCAAAAGTGCTTCGACAAATCGTTCAAACGCATGCAAAAGTGTATAGATCTTCATGGGGAATATTTAGAAAAACAATAAAGTGATTTTCGATGATCAATATTTATTTTCGTTCTCTAATCCCGAAATATCAAAGGCAACCCTCGTATCTGATCAACCGCTGATTTGCCTGGGATGAAACGACACTGATATTGACCATTGACGGGTTCAGCGTATGGGGCTATCGGATCTTGTAGAAAAGTTGAGACTATGTAATGGGCGGTACTCAGCAATGTTATACCCCTATAGTTGCTGCACACTGTGATATCTCCCTTCTTATGCATGGGGCAAATTATTCCACGACACCAATCTTTCGGCATCTTCTCTTGCTACCCTACGTGCATCACGATCTCATGAATTGCGTCATGTAACGCTGTCCCTCCTCGTTTGATCAGCTCAGCTGGTATGCCATCAGCTCCGGGGGCTTTATTTGATTTGAGCTGCCTTATGGATTTTAATGTTTCCTCAATGCTTGGTGGCGGCAGCATTTGGTCTTGATGTTGCATTGGTGGAGCCTTCAAATCTTCTACGAGCTGACCATTTAACCATTCATTGAAGTACACTTCGCACCGCTCTAGAATGCCTTCAAGATCGGTGATCAGATTACCCTCTTTATCCTTGCAGTAAGTCCAGCGTGGTGTGTATCGCGTCATACTGCGGATTATTTGGTAGAACTTCCGCGCCTGGTACGGACCCTGCTCTCTACTATTTTCTATTTCACAGACAAGGTTTTTTTTTCCCAGCCACTTTTCTTTTGTCTGTGAAGTCTTTTTTCAGGTCTTCTGAGTTTTTTGTATCTCTCCTCTCGTACCGGCGTGCTATGAGACCGCTAGTTTGCACTCATCATCAAACCAGTCGCTCCCATCTCTACGACTACTGCCTAAGATGGGGTTGGCAACACTAATGACAGTATTCTTAAGGCGTGTCCATTTCTCTTCTACGCCCGGCATCCTGGACCCAGGACTTACTCTTCCGACATCGAGCTCCTCGAGAGCGAGTCCTAGCGCCTGTCCAAAGGTGTTACTGGTATTCTCATTGCGTAGGGCAGCCGTGTTGATTCGAACCTTATCCGTGGATGCAATACGTCTCCGTAAGGCAATCCACGCTCGGAAAACTGTACCAACAAGATAGTGATCCGAGTCGACGTTGGCACCTCGGTATGTTCATACCGTCATCAGGCTCGAGGAGTGGCGCCGATCTTTCAACACGTAGTCAATTTGGTTGCGAGTGTCTCCATCAGGTGATACCCATGTGGCTCTATGGATATCTTTACGCGGAAACCTGGTACTTCCAACGACCAAGTTTTTTGATGCTGCCAGTTCGATGACTCGTAGTCCATTATCATTAGTGTTCTCATGCAAACTATGGGAACCTGTGTAGTGCCCGAAAACCGTCTCCCGACCTATTTTCGCATTCAAATCACCAAGAACGATTTTCACATCGTATCTTGGGCAGGCATTGAGGTCCCGTTCGACGTTCTCGTAGAATTCTTCCTTTTCGTCGTCAGGGGACTCCTCTGTAGGTCCATGAACGTTTATGAGGCTTATGTTCTTAAACTTGCCTTGCACGCGAAGAGTAGCCTTTTGTTTATTGCATTAAAACCGATGATGGCAGGCTTCAGTTTTTCTTAGTAATCGGAAAATATGTTTGTTTTTGACAGATGCCACATTTTTCAGTATCAACCAAAAAACGCCTGAAGCCCGCAATGGAGATGGAAGGACAATCGTAGGCTTGACATTGAAATCGGATAAGTTCGCGGTCTTGTGTGTGGGGAAGTACGTAAAACAGAGAACAGTGGCCCAGCCAAGTTAGTAAGGTTGTGAAGGTTCCTTCGAACGCCACTAACCAATCTTCCAATAAACCTAGGTAAAAACCCCCAAAAAGGGCATACAACAAAAGAGAAACAAGTACCGTGGCAGTTCCATTGAACGCCACTACTTACCTTACAGGTACACAAGGTAACAGTTTCCTGAAATACATTAAAAGGCCTGTACTTACCTTCTGTACTGTACCTGCAAAATACAAGAAAAGCCCTGTGAAACATTAAGTCGCGCTGAAGTGAAATTCCAGCGGCATCAAATGCTATATTCTTCAAGGCAATTTGGTTTAACAACCAACCAACCAATATTGCCTGTGCAATATCTACGCGATATCCTCTTGCACGCCAGCTGCATACCAACAGAAATAGGTATTTTGCCTTAGCAAGCATGCCCACATCGAACGACCGATACATGAGGGCATCCGGCTGGCGCCCCGGCAATCGAATTCGCAAATGGAAAATTACCATTAGAGTTCGACGGCGAGGATACACCAACAACACGCACACGATCAGCATCACGCTACTCGTAGCCCCTGATCGTGTAAACATGGCAACCCTTTTGCCGTCGAGATATTCGCACCTGTTGCGAACTTGAAAAAGGGACTTATGCAATGTCTGCATACAGGTATTCCCCGACTTACGACCAAGATAGGTTCCTAGTCATCGGTCGTAAGTCGATTAAGCCGTAAGTCGAATTTCATATAAAAAAAAATTCCGACTTAGCTAATGTAATGTATTATTTATACTGAAATATATATGTCAGTCGAATTTTTTTACTTTGTTTTTTTTTCCATATGTTTTAGGGATTCCCCGCAACTACATATTTGTCTTCTTTAAGTATTTTATATGAAAAAAATTGGAAAAAAATGGTCGTAAGTGCGAATAGTCGTAAGTCGAACGGTCGTAAGTCGGGGACTACCTGTACTTGCGGACGCACACGATGAGCAGCGAAAGCAATCATTGTGTGTGTATTTCAACCCCTTTTGAGTTGAACCTAACGCAAAAAGAATATTATTACCAAATATGGTCATCGAAGCGATGGTGGGATTTTGGTATCCTATCGCTTCGATGAAATAATTTAATCTCGGTTGGGATTCCGTGAGGGCAGGTCGCGCCCTCACGTTAATTTACATCCCTCTTGGGCCGACCCAAGGGATCAGTTAATTCATTGCATAGCAAGTGGGAATTGTCATTTTGATGGTGCGCGTGTCGGGCGAATTTTTAAGTTAGAACGAAAACGAACATATGGCCTGGTGAAACGCGAGCTGCTGTAATTTAGTTTCAATATAAAGTGTATATCTAAAGAAAGTTGAATTCTAGTGATTAAGACAAATTTAGCTTCAATACAAAGTGTGTATTCTATTGAACTTCAAGATAAAGTGTGTATATAAAGGAAGTTGAATTCTAGTGATTAAGACAACTTTAATTTCAATATAAAGTGCGAATTCTATTGATTAAGACAACTTTAATTTCAATATAACGTGTGAATTCTAATGAATAAGACAAACCGTACATGTGAACTTTTCAGTTATAATTACTTAGTGCATAGACAAACAATACATGTAACCTTTCAGCTAGAATTACTTAGTGGTTAAGCCAAATTGCACCAGTGTGACTTGTTAATTAAAAATTCTTAGTGAAATAAGCGTACCATATATATCCTCTGTTTGGAACAGTAGCTGTTATGTTTTAAGTTCAATTGGTGCGGCGTCTGAACTGTAGTATCCACAATAAAGTTGTTACAGTTTCTTTTAATTTCTCTCGTCACGACGTGGTAATAAGTTATAGACATTGATGGGGAATAAACCTCAAAACCCCATAAGGTCATGAACTTTCGGGTTCCTATAAACGAATAAATAGAATAGATAGAAAAAATATGTTTTGAAACTCAGAAGTTGATTTAAAACAATGTCAACATTTTAAAACCTTGCCATTATTTCATCGCCTTTGAAGTAATTTATAAAAAATGGGTCTGTTAGAGATGGAACCACAAGTTGATAAAATGTATATGTTATATCAATTGTTATAATTTACTTTACACCATACATTTTTACTCCTCGCTGTTAGACCTTCACCATCCAAAAGTATGAATATATATATATATATATATATATAGACTCACGTTTTGGCTGATCTGGCAGTGTTTCTACCCCTTGCCTTTCCTGTTGTGCTGGTTCCGGTGAATCCCTGTTACTGGTATTCCTTTTTGTACCTTAACTTTTCTCGGCAACTTTGCTGCTTGCTAGTTTTTTAATGTTAACGAAATAAGAAAATGTAAGTTTTGATAAAATATAAAGTTGATGCTCTCTTTTTCCGCCAGCGAAATTAGAATTTTGTTTAGTTATTTTACTTCACTTTATTCTTTTTTCCTTCAAAATGTTAACAAATCTCTAATTTATTTCACTTTCTTTGGGTTTTATTATCAAAAGCTCCTGTTGCGGATTCGCACTGGACACAACCAGCGAATTCGCAACTGAATGCCGCCCTTGGCAACCAAATAACAAATGTCAGCAACTGACATAATCGAATAATTGGTTGTCAAGGAATCAATTAACAATAAATTTCTTCTTGAATTAGCTATTGACGAATACCGACCATAGATACGATATTAATCCTTGTACACCAGCGGAATCATCATAAATAAAAGTATTTAACAACGTTTAACGTATTCCGAGTTGTTATTGTAATTAACAGAGGTTCTTCTTGCGTTCCTGATAACATCTATTCCCCTGGCACAGAGGTAACATTGTATTCAATTTTTTATTTGGTAGATAATTACATTTATGGTATATTTTACAACTAGCATTTAAGAGATTTAGGATAACAATTCCTTTACAACTATAATCTTAAATCTATATAATGACAATAGCACAATTTTAATGAATAACAAATAATAAATTAAGGGAAAACTACAATAAAAAACCATTTATTTGAATCTTAAGACTAATATTGCACGGGTTTCCGGTTATTTTATATAGTAATGACCTCGATATAATTTTCATAGACAGAGTACATATGTAGTGACTTAGGATAACGCAAGACGGGAAACGAGAACATTGTCAGAAAAAGAACAATTGACGAAGAAGTTTCGATTGATTTTGTCAATAAGGAACTCTACCGGTTTAACGTTAGCGTTCTCATGAAGTTCATGTGTCGAATAATGCCATGGCAAATGCAGCAACATTTTCAATATTTTATTTTGACACCTTTGCAATTTTATTTTGTGTGTGCGAGCACAATTACACCACACAGGGGCCCCATACAGGAGTATCGCTTGAAAAATGGTTTTATATATTATAATTTTATTTTCGATGCTAAGCTTTGACTTTCTACACACTAATGGATACATAACTCTTACGACTTTGTGAGGTAACATTGTAAGTTCTCCAACATTTCAATTGGAGGTTTGTTTCAGCACAAAACTATTGTTGACGTCCGGCCCCGTGCTTCCTCGGATGAGGGAAGAGCGGGGACCTTTTATTATTATTGTCTGCTCACAAATTGCTTTTATTTCATTAAATTAGGGATAATTCAAACTTATTTATTTTTACAAGATTTATTTTATTTATTTTCTTCTTCTTTGTGTTACTCTTCAAACTGAACTGAACTAATTACTTAACTCAATTGCTACTTGATTTGAACTAAACTTCTACTTGATAACTTAACTCTTAAAACTTTCTAACTCAACTTTTTAATCTCAACTAGTGCTTAACTTTACTGTTTCTGATACTCAACTCATTTTACAAATGAATTTTTTCTCTACTTATAGAACATTGTGTTCTAATTTCCTGGAAATTATAACATGAACAAAACAACTTTTAACACAGTCTCTGTGACTTTTAACTTGAATAAAATTTGGACAAAAATCAAAGTTACTGTGTTTTGAATGAATAAAAGGGTGCAGGTTATTAACTGTGCTGTAACTGGCAATATTGTGAATGTTTATGAATGGTATGTATTAAGTGAGAATGTAATATATGTTAAGGGAAGTTTTTAAGGATGTGTAAGGAGATTCAGTGTTAAATTTAATAAGGGTAGTATTCTGGAATACAACGTCCCACCCTTCTTCGAGAAAGACAATTATCCTTGAAGAGAATAATTTTCTAGTAACTATATATTAGATTAAAATTAATTAAAGACTTGGATTTTCGTTCAATTACATTACAATGGTTTTCAAAATTAATCCTTATCAAAGGTTACAATAATCAATAAGTTCTTAATACTAGAAAAATAGTCTATTTACATTATATATTAACCAAATTTTTACAATAATCAAAAAGTTCTTAACACTAGAAAAATAGTCAAAATAGTCTATTTACATTACATATTAAATAAATTTAAATATTTCTCCTTGGAACCTTTTCTTTTCTTATCCAAAAGTTATTATTACTTATTATATTAATTACATAATATTAATATCATTGTTTCAAACATCTCATTTCCGTTCGAATATATATATTAATTCCAAAATTTCCAATATATATATTACCTCTAAAATTTTCTTTCTTTCGTTATTCCCCCTCTTTAACTTTTTTTTTTTTTCGTGTTCGTCAATTCCTACAATTGTTTGATTAGTTCATATATATTGAATAAAAAAACAAAGGCCATTTGTTATGTGTTTATCTTTTCCTTAAATTTATGGAAAATTTTCCAAAACCTTTCTGGGCCTATTATTATGATGATTGTATAGAAATGCATAATATCAAAAATCTTCTTAAGAAATGATTTCAAATGTCCTAAATGATTGTGTAACATTTTATTTTTTTGTATTTTGTGTTTGAATTGTTACGTACGTCGGCCACCACCATCATTTGATAATTTGTGTTTAATATAATTTTGTTTTAAAATAGTACGATGGTAAGGTGGTGGAAGAATTGCACGATCCAGAAGTGAGTTTTTGAACCCGCCCCGATTCGGGTGTGGATCGTGCAGTTCTTCGAGTTCGAATTTGTTTTTCGAAGTGGACGTGAATGGAGAGCGAGAGAGATGGAGGGTTAACCTTTTTCTTGAATACGGTTCGGAATTCCGTTGTTGACGTTTGACAACGGAAAAAGCAGCAGAAACGTTTTGTTCGAAGATGACGGTTGATTTTTACCGCGGAGTCGAACAAAGAAAGGAAGAAATATGGAAAGAGCCCGTTCCCTTTTGTCTTCTTTTTGGTAAAAAGTAAAGTAAAAAGCATTGTTGTAAAAACAGGAGTTGGGAAATTAAACGTGAATCTAAGAAAAAATGTGGTTTCCGTTTGTACTGCGAATTTGTGTGGCCTCTGTCGTTGCTTTCCTGATGTAATAAGCGCACATTCAATTAACAGCGGTTGTTCAACAAACTAAGAGTAACTAATCAGTGCTGAATCGGTGAAACATCCAGAGGAGCCAACACTGGATCATCATCAGCTGGTCACCACGAGGGAGGAACCAGGTAACCACTCTAACTTATTGATAATTATAGAAATTTTTGTGGTTGTACACACGACAGAATAAATGTTTATTGTTGAAAAAAAAAATTTGTAATATACTTATATGGTTTTCCTCTTCCGTACCTATTTTAGTTAAATTATTATTTCCATTATTTATTATTTCGTGTTTGAGTAAGTGTTTGTGTTTGTTTTCGTTGTTTAAAATATTTATTGTTTTCGGATTAGTGTTGTCATTGTCCATAGCTTTAACCGCTGTCGGAACGTTTACCTTTTCAGTCGTACTCACTGCTGATGGATCGTTTAGTTTCTCAGTCTCATTTACTGATTCGTATAGTTCTTCAGACTTATTAGCTGTTAGAACATCTTGGTTCCCAGTCCTATTTGCTGTTTGAACTATTTCTTCAGTTATATCTGCTGTAGAAACATTCAATCCTTCAGTCTTTGCTGCTGAGAAGATTTGTTCATCAGTGTTAGCTGCTGAACTGACTTGGGTTTCGATTTTAATTGCAACTTTTGGATCTTCAGTCTTTAACACTGCTGAATTTTCAGTCTTTGTTGCTGAAGTGTCGGGATTGTCTATTGGGATAGCCGGAATATTAGTGATTTTTGTTTGTATATTTTCTGCAAGTTCAGAATTTTCAGTCTTTAATACTGCTGAGTTTTCAGTCTTGGTTGCTGAAGTGTCTGTGTTGTCAATAGGGATACCCTTTAATACTGCTGAAAATTTCGACTTTTTTAGTCTGTGTTGCTGTATTATTTTCCAGAATGGGAGTATGAATCGGAGTCTTTATATTAGGGGCTGGGTTATCTTCGTTTATATGTCTAGGTTTATAGGAGTATGTGGGCTCAAGGTAAATTTGGCTAGGAGCTTCATTAAAATGGTGGTTATCTATTTGCTGTAAATGATCTAATGCTGTAAATAGAAAAATTTGGTCTGTCTTCCATAAATTTTGGTTGGCGTCAGGCCTCGTTTTCCGACTCTTGCACCCGAGAAAAGTGAACATTTTGCCGATCGTTTTGTCTATTGGTGGTCCTGGAATTTTCACCAAAACGATTTTCAGAGGTTGTAGGATTATTACGGAATGGGTTACGCGTTGTTGTACCTTGTTGGTAATTTGTTGAAGACGATCCATTCCTAGATATCTTGTATCTACACGCGTTTCATTTTTAAAACATCTTTTGTTTTTCTTTTTATATTCTTAATTTCTAAATTAAAGGCTAGACAAAAAATGCTTAAATTCTAGCTTAATTATCTTATATAATAACTTACTGGTCCTTCGCAGACGCTCTAGTATCTACACTCGTTATCTGTGTGATTATTCCGTCCACAGAAATTGCATAAAATGTTATATTCCCTTTTTATGGGTTGTCTATTCGGAAAATTGTTGGACTGCATGTTCCGATAACATGTGTCCTCAGAATGCCCTGGCTTACCACAGGTTTGGCAGACTATACGATTGAATCTAGGTTTTTCATTATATTGATATAACCTGGGAGAGTTGTCCATTCGAGCAGCATGTGATACTACATGTGCAATCGACTGTTTTAAATTGTTTCCTCCGTGGACTTTAGCTAGTATTTTCAATTGTTCGTTCTGCAGTCCATCCTCAAATGTTTGTACGGCCAATTTTATGTTTTCTTCTCTTAAGTATTCCCTAACCACCGCGTCTGCTGTTATTACACACGTGGCAGAGTTTAGAGTCCGCAGAGCATTCGCAACTCTATCTCCGTATTCCCGAACGGTTTCTCTGAAGTGTTGTTTCAGAGAAATCAACTCATTGTGCTGCCGTCGACCGAGATTGCTCTTCTTTATATTCCGATTCAAGTTTATCTTTGAAATCCTCCCACTTAGCGATTTTGCTATACCTAATCAGATCGTATGCATGACCCTCTAGTCTATTTTTCACTAGCTCCAGAAATGTTTCGTATATATCCGGGTCTGCCTTTTTTATTGATCTAAATAAAACATCTCCCCCGGAAATAAATTTGTCTAGTTCGCAGGGTTTCCCGTCAAAGGTAGGGACGATTCTGAAAACATCAGAAATTCCGACAGAAAGAGCCATTTCAGGGGGTTTATTGTGTATCTGTTGTGAGTGGATTTGTTCTTCCCCCTGCCTAGCCGCCTGTCTCGTGTAATATGGACTCGTAATAGTGCAAGTTTAAAATACTGTATGGCGAAAATTTGTTATCAATTCTTAATAATATGGTTAACTTAAAAATATGGTTATGAAAAAATTGGCCTTTCTTTTTGTTATTCAATATATATATATATATATATGTATATATATATATATATATATATATATATATATATATATATATATATATATATATATGGAAAAGAACGATAATTGGGATCCAAAGCTGAAAAAGAAAATTTTCGACGAAAAGGAAAAAAAACTTGAAAATGAGCATTTTCAAAGAATATAGATAGATTGTGAGAAGGAGAGCTTCTAATTAGAAAATATTCCTAAAAAAAGTAGAGAGAAAAGTCGCTATTAAAAAAATTCTTACTCTACTAATTGTTGTCGTTGTACTGTTGATAGAAAGTCTTTGTCTTGAGTTTTGCTTTTTTTTTTCTTCAGTTTTCCTTAGTTTTATATTTTCTCCTCTCTTCTCTATCGGAATTTTCTTTTTATTTTTGTTTATTTAATTTTATTGATTTAAATTTTAATTAAATGAATTCCATTTCTTTAATTATTCTATTGATTTGATTTCTTCTTGTTATGTCGTTTTAGGTTTTTCTATTTTATTTATTTATTTATTTAAGGATCCACCAGTTTTCGATGATCTCACCAGTCTTCGAGTGTCCTCATCATCGGCATCATCATTATCGTCATCGGAATCCCACCAGTTCCGTTTTAGTTTCTTCTTATTTTGTGGAAAAAAAAATTTTTTCTTCTTGACTTTTTTTTTTTTTTTCAATTTTCTTGATTTAGTTAGGGATCCTTTGGTTGGATCCCACCGCTGCCACCAGTTTTGACGTCCGGAGCCGTGCTTCCTCGGATGAGGGAAGAGCGGGGACCTTTTATTATTATTGTCTGCTCACAAATTGCTTTTGTTTCAATAAATTAGGGATAATTCAAAGTATTTATTTTTACAAAATTTATTTTATTTATTTTCTTCTTCTTTGTCTTACTCTTCAAACTGAACTGAACTAATTACTTAACTCGATTGCTACTTGATTTGAACTAAACTTCTACTTGATAACTTAACTCTTAAAACTTTCTAACTCAACTTTTTAATCTCAACTAGTGCTTAACTTTACTGTTTCTGATACTCAACTCATTTTACAAATGAATTTTTTCTCTACTTATAGAACATTGTGTTCTAATTTCCTGGAAATTATAACATGAACAAAACAACTTTTAACACAGTCTCTGTGACTTTTAACTTGAATAAAATTTGGACAAAAATCAAAGTTACTGTGTTTTGAATGAATAAAAGGGTGCAGGTTATTTAATATGCTGTAACTGGCAATATTGCGAATGTTTATGAATGGTATGGATTAAGTGAGAATGTAATATATGTTAAGGGAAGTTGTTAAGGATGTGTAAGGAGATTCAGTGTTAAATTTAATAAAGGGTAGTATTCTGGAATACAACACTATACATCGTGGCACGCCAGGAGCAGTTCAGTGGTCCTGACGTCATTCCTCACGGCCCACCAACAAGATCATTATTAGTGGAAGTTGCGTTCAACGCTTGGTGAACGTAAATAGCTTTTTTCTCTTTCTTCTCTCACAACCGTTGCCTTTTTCCCACAACTCTCGTCTTTTCTCACAACTGTCACCACGGTTCTTTTTGTTTTTTCCGTTCTGGCTTTGTTCTCCGTTTTACCGTTGTCACAACGAAGAATCTCAGCTATGATAAAATTCGAAACTATTCGCAGATATCATCCCGGGGGAAAGAACTGGGTTTAAGTACGAGCTATTTATTTTCTGTGTTTTATATTTGTACTGTTAAATGTAATTTAATGTTTTGTTTAATTATGTGTTATTGTACATTGTATAAATAAATGTGTTGTAATTGTAAATGAATGTAAACGGTTTGTAATGTGTGTATAATTTTTAAATTGTTTAAATATTTTATATATTATGTCTTTTTGTTTATGTTTTAATGAGGTTATAGCGTTAAGCAAGGATAGTGAAGAAGGTGAATTGAACACACGATGAAACGGTTGAAAAGCGAAGCAGTGAAGCATCAGACTACTGACCGTGTTTAGAATTTGATTTCCAAACTCGAGTATATTCCACTGGTCTGAATTATTTTTTTTATTTATCGCTTGGTATACGGTTCTGATAGTATAGTGGTGGCGGGCTTCCCGATAGTATAGTGGTGAGTATACCCGCCTGTCACGTGGGAGACCGGGGTTCGATTCCCCGTCGGGGAGCCTCTGGCGCAAGACTAATGACCTTGCTCAGAAAAAACAAATCATTATGGAAAATTTAACAAGCCTCAGGACTTGCTAAATAAGGCCAGGACCGGTTCCCGGTTGTAGTGCCGATGATGGTGATACGGTTCTGATGTATTTTTCTTATTCGATTTTTTTTCGTTCGGTGTTCTTCACTATTTTTGCTTGTGAATTGTGTGTATCTGTTAGAATCGCTACACACTCCCGCCGCAGTAACTTCGTTACGATCAGATTCGTATGCGGACGACGGACGAACGAGAGAGAAACGAGAAAACGTCGGAGGCTGGGCTCTATGCGGAAGTCGTGACCGTGTGTGAAGTTCTGCTTTACTATGGGAAGTGTATGCTGTGTGTACAAGATCACGTCGTAGTCACCAATTATTGCGTTAAGCAAGGATAGTGAAGAAGGTGAATTGAACACACGATGAAACGGTTGAAAAGCGAAGCAGTGAAGCATCAGACTACTGACCGTGTTTAGAATTTGATTTCCAAACTCGAGTATATTCCACTGGTGTGAATTATTTTTTTTATTTATCGCTTGGTATACGGTTCTGATAGTATAGTGGTGGCGGGCTTCCCGATAGTATAGTGGTTAGTATACCCGCCTGTCACGTGGGAGACCGGGGTTCGATTCCCCGTCGGGGAGCCTCTGGCGCAAGACTAATGACCTTGCTCAAAAAAAACAAATCATTATGGAAAATTTAACAAGCCTCAGGACTTGCTAAATAAGGCCAGGACCGGTTCCCGGTTGTAGTGCCGATGATGGTGATACGGTTCTGATGTATTTTTCTTATTCGATTTTTTTTCGTTCGGTGTTCTTCACTATTTTTGCTTGTGAATTGTGTGTATCTGTTAGAATCGCTACAAGGTCGTTGGGACAAAGGTGGTGGGAAAGTTACTACGTAACAACTCATTTTTGGGTATCCAAAATTTCCTTCCCCGAACGTCTGTATATGGCAATAAATTCAAATACTAACCCAAGGAATGGCTTCGGAAAAATTAGAAATCTGGCGACTGCATTCATTGTTCTGTTAAGGACATGTTTAATCAACTACATAGCCATTCAAATAACAACAACGATTTTCAACGAGACAAAAGGGGCAATAAGTCGAGACTCTAAGTTCGTCTTTTGCAAACGTCGTAAAATATTCCGAAATACTGCACTTGATCCCACTTGATCCGTTTCCCACATAACTTAATAAATATTGTATTTAACCGTAATTAAGCACGTAAATTGGAAAAAAAATATTACATTTGTAGCACACGAAGGTCATGATGTAGTCATAAGGGTTCTGCCGAATCCTCTTTCTGCCTAACTCCTACTTTGTCTTCCTTGCTATTACTTAGAAGGTGAATCTGGAATATCGACAACAATCTACTTCACATCCGAAACTAGTTCTCCCCGTTATCATTGTAACGTTACGGCAATTATGTCTTTATTTTATTGCTTCACAAACAGGCAATGTTGGCAGCCTCTTACAGTAATTCCTGCTGGAATCGTTTTACGAATTCCCAACAAGAGGTAGTTACATGTCGAGCTCTACTTAGTGGTACTTCCTTAAGGAGGCACTGCCAAACTATTCCCTCTTCAGATTGCAAATGAACCATAAAATGAACCCAATACGTGCATAGGATATATTTAAAATTACGTTTCACAAGGCTGATTGCTAAGTATTTGAGAGATCCGTTTCAGGAACGTCACATTTTTCGGTAGGACAACTCTTTAAGTTCGATGAATCAGTCATTTGGTGTATAGGCTTTTATCAGGAGAAATTCCATGAGTCATTTAGGAAACAATTAAAGTCATCATCAGGACATCAAGAAAACAATTTTGGGTACATAAGAATTGGAAATTTAAATTACAAGTATGTCCCCGAATCATATGTAAGAGATATGGTACCTTGTTCATAGTACTATATTATGCGTAGTTCCGATTCTCTTTAAGTAAAGATTATACATGTACATCTTGTCGGTTTTGAGGAATTGAAAGCCCTCCGGGTATATAACAGGCGATAAGGCGATACCAGCTCGGAATATGTGCATCCTAGTAAATTTTACTGGGCTCCAATCAAAAATTGCACAAATATGGTTCGATGATTCTGTCTGGTTTGAATGCATAACAATAATCTACTAGAATTAAAATCTTCATCTGTGCCTTAACAATATTGAAATTCATTCTAATGAAAACATGGCAACAAATTTTTGGGACTTTATTATATTGTCTCTAAACTACATTAGAATATCTTATTGTGTTCTTGCACAGTTGCACAACTGACACTAGCCCTCTATCAGATTAAAACCCCAGAAGCATAGTTGTGTTAAAGATAATTTCCTCAATTTCCCAGAAACTTTAGAGGGTTTTAGCCTAGCTAACGAATTGGTTAATCGTTATGTAGCAATCAACAGTACCCAGCTGCACACTTCATATGTCAAGTACTTTAATAGTTAAAGGGAATCCCACAACATTTATTAAGTACTTTGGGGCGTCCAGCTGCCAGCCAAATCGGAAGAACGTGTAATATTCGCACGTACCGCATGTATGTATATACGTATCTTAGGCTCCACCGGAAAGTCTCCTAAAGAATAAAGGCCGAAATAGGTTAATAGAATCGCGTGACCTATGGCTTACGAAACTCAAAATACTCTTATGTCTAAACAAAATTTTTCCGAGGAATTCATAACCGAAAAAAAAAGACACGTTCTGACGATCACCAGAAAGAAACCTTGGGTATCTGAACCGGCCCCCAAAAACATTTTAAAGGTATTCGAATTTACTCTTCGATTCATTATTCATTATATAAAACTTGATCTGTCTATCAGGTAGGTGACAAAAAAAAATACTTTAAAAACTCAAAAGGCTGGGAGTGTGTCTCACAGAAAATAGATTATGACATATTATTAGGTCATAGATTGAGCATTTATTTGTATCGGAACAGGCTTTGGGAATCGATTTTAGGTTCCAATTGAAAAACATGTACGGAATTCAGTGAGGGTACAGTAGGCAAGCGTTGAAGAAGTGTAGGGAACCCCACAGCTGGTAGCAAAGATTGTAGAAAGACAGATCCTAATACTCGTACATAGTGGGCCATTTAGAAACCGCCCCGCTGCGGCCCTTCGCCGTCAAATGAAGAATACTATATGTTTTGTTTTTGAGAAAATTGGGATTTTGAGGTATGGGCTGAGGAACAGGCATATGATAAAAAAGGAAATATTGATGTACAGCGTAGGCAATTGAATGTTACCAAATTCAGGCTGTTATAACTATCGAATAGTTGCCAGCAGTGCATTCAGGTTCCGCGTGAATGTACCTTACCTTATTAATGACAACCGTGTTCAAGCGCTACCGTTTAAAAAAAAAAGTTATTCGTGGTGGAATTGAAACATAATTTTGTCTTATGGGTGGAAAATGGTTTCGAGAATTGGGAAGCGAATTGAACAAAATCCATGTCGCAGTAGAAGCAAAGTGGTTGCTGAAATGAATATATCATCTCGAAGCATTATTATTTTATTATTATTATTATTATTTACTGGCCTGTAGGAACGCGGAAGTTCATGACCTCATCGACTCGACTCCGCCATTGTTCCCTGTCCTGTGCGCTCTCCTTCGACGTTCGATTATCCGATCCGATCTCCTCGAGGTCCAATCTAACATTGTCCTCCCATCTCCGTCGCGGCCGTCCTGTCGGTCTCTTCCCAGTTAGTTTACCGTCAAGAATTCTATGCACGGTCCTATCATCGCCCATTCGCGCTACGTGTCCGGCCCATCTTAATATTCGCGACTTGACTCTCACTATTGTAGGTTTGCGGTATAGCTCTTCCAGTTCGTGGTTGTGGAGTTTCCTCCATTGTCCTGACTCCTCGCCATATTTACCTCCAAATACAGCCCTTAAAACTTTATTCCCGAATACGCGGAATTTGTTCTCTTCCCGTTTTGTGAGAGCCCATGTTTGGCATCCGTATGGAGCAATCGGCATGATTATGGTTCTATAGACACGGAGCTTTATATTACGTGATAGCAGTCTGGATTTTAATAGTTTACTGGCTGCGTGCCAACTAGCGTTGCCGGAATGTAGTCTTTTGATAATTTCCTTTGACGTTTCGTTTCTGGTCGTCAGTATCGTTCCCAGATATTTAAATTCTTTGACATTTTCAAATATTTTGCCCCTGACGTTTATATGTGTTCTCTGAGGTCCACCTGCTCTCGTCGTAATCATGCATTTCGTTTTGTCTTCGTTTATTTCTAGGCCCACCTCTTCTGCTGCTTGCATGATGATTTCACAGATTTTACTTATAGTTTCGAGATTACCGCCCAGAACGGCGATGTCATCCGCATATGCGAGCACTTATGTGACCCCGTTCAGGGATGATCCGGCCATGATCTGGTCTTGTACCTTTCTGATGACATACTTGAGCACAAGGTTAAAGAGACACGGTGATAGACCATCTCCCTGTTTTAGTCCGTCCCGGATTTCAAATGGTTCTGACAGGCGGTTTTCTATTCTAACTCGCCCTTTGTTTTCGTTCATGCAAATTTGAATGAGGGCGGCATATTTTTTTCGGAATTCCCAGCTCAACTACAATATGGTAGAGTCTTTGCCTCGCGACTGAGTCGTAGGCTTTTTTGAAGTCCACGAACAGCTGGTGAACCGTCTCTCCGCATTCCCACTTCTTTTCTAGCAATTGCCTTATTGTAAACATGTGGTCGCTTGTTGACCGGTTCCGACGGAATCCGCACTGGTAGTCTCCCAATATTTCTTCTGCGTACGGTGTGATTCTTGCCAGTATGACATTTGTTAATATTTTGTATGTGATTGGGAGCACTGATATTCCTCTATAATTTTCGCAGTCAGATTTGTCGCCTTTTTTGAAAACGGGGACTACTATTGAGGTTTTCCATTCTTACGGAGTGACTTCCTCCTCCCATATTGTTTTAATCAGTTGGTGGATCTTTCGAGCGGTTGCCTTTCTTCAATGCTTCATAAGCTCTGTCGGTATACAGTCGACTCCGGGAGCCTTGTTGTTTTTCAATCGATGTATTGCGTCTACAGCTTCGTCAAAAGAGGGCTCTGGGATCTGAGGCTCGGCTGTACGTATGTCTGGTGCGCTTATTTGTGGTTGTTGGACGCGCACATTGAGCAGGTTTTCAAAGTAGTCCTTCCATCTTGTCACGATATTGTTAGTTTCTGTGACCAAACAGTCGTTTGCGTCTCGAATTATGTTGGCTCTCCCTCGGTAACCATTTCTAATTGAATTTATGCCGGCATACATACATCTGCTGTTCTTTGCTCTGGCATTTTCTATGATTTTTTCGATCCGGGTCTTCTCCCATTCGCGTTTTTGCGTTTGAAAAGTCTAGTTGTTTCTTTCGGAATTTTCGCGTATCTTACTGCGTCGACTTCATCATATGCTTCTAAGTGGATCATTCTGAGGCGTTTACGTTCTTCGATCTTTGCCCTGCACTCATCGTCAAACAAAGGTTTGGACGTAATTGTTTTCTTAAATCCTAATACCTTCTGGGCTGTTTGTTTGATTGTGTCTCTGATCGATGCCCATTTAGTGTCCACACTATTGGCTTTCTCTTCCTCACTACTGTCATTCTCTAGGATGCTCAATCTATTCGTTAGTTCGTCTTGATATTCAGTCCTTTTACGTAGGTCTTTTAGTTTATCAATCTCGAACTTTAGGATGCTAAATCTATTCGTTAGTTCGTCTTGATATTCAGCCCCTTTACGTAGGTCTTTTAGTATATCAATCTCGAACTTTTTGCTTGTCTCCCGTGACTGTCCATGTGGGTTTGCTGCAAGGCGACTTCTAATTTTGCCCATCACTAGAAGGTGATCGGAGTCGCAATCTGCCTCCTCTATACGATCTTACGTCTAGGATATTCGAGTGGTGTCTTTTGTCTATGAGGAAGTGGTCTATTTGGTTACGCGTTACGCCGTCGGGTGATATCCATGTGGCTTTATGGATTTGCTTGTGCTTGAATATCGTGTTCTTCACTACCAGATCTTTTGACGCTGCGAACGTGATAATTCGAATACCATTATCATTTGAGACGTCATGTAGGCGCTCTTTACCTATTGTTGGTTGGAAGAAATCTTCCTTTCCAATTTTCGCATTGAGGCCGCCGAGGAGGATTTTAACATCGAATGATGAGATTCCATCAAATACTTCCTCTAGGGTCTCGTAGAATGTGTCCTTCGTTTCTTCGTCCGTAGATTCTGTTGTGGCGTGTACGTTTATAAACACATAATTGTACCATGGTCCCTGTATTTTTAGCACCGACATTCGGTCATTAATAAATTTGACATCTTTTACATGGGGCGTAATCTACTTGCTTATGATGAAGCCAGTTCCGAGGTTATGTGTATCGGTGCCTCCACACACCAGTGTAAGCCCGTTGGTTTCGATTACTTGATGTGGGATTCGAACTTCCTGAAGCGCGACGATGTCCATTTTGTATTGTTTCGCGTTTTCTACGACCGTCTGTATTGCGCCTGGTTTATATAACGTTCGAACATTCCACGTGCCGACGCGTATATCCCGCTTTTTCAGTTTTTCCCGACGTCTTCTTTTTGCCGAGTCGGTGTTTTCTTGATGATTTTTTCCCTTATGGTAGTGTCGGCTCATCACACCTACGCCTACCGGGTTTTTCGTGGGATTGTTTTTTGTATATTGGTTATTCATTTTTGATCCCACGAGACTTGGGGTTTCAAATAGTCTGCCACATCAGAGCCCCTCTTTGATATGGTAAGGTCTGCTACTGCTCTGATTCGACCCGGTAGCAGAGAGGCGCCGTTATAATACAGCCGGTATACCCCTGGCTGCAAACCATCCAATGGGCACGGTGGCGCGTAACACCCTGGATTAGGGGTGGTAGATCTTGCTGTGTTACTCCTCGCTAGCCTGTCTGACATGGGTGGCCCTACTGGAAGCATATGCTTCCGCCAGCATAGCCTGACTGATTCATTGTACTTTAAGCCCCCGCACCACGCCAAGGTTTCTACCAAGCGGGAGATCATTTCGAAGCATACAACCAATATTTAAAGATGATCTCATCTGAAGTTTCAGAAGGTCCAAAAGTGCACGAACTGACAGCGACAGAGCAGATTCATGTGGCCAAAAGTGGTGAGCTGCTGAATCTGTTTGTTCTAAACAAACAACGTGATCAAATTTATTTGCCAAATAAGTCAAAAATCAGGCTAAAAATTTGAACATTCGAATAGCCACCAGAAAACTAACGGCGCCAATATTAATTGTTCGACCAACCATATCAATGTACGATACCCACTCGTATTTTTCGACTGTGACGTCAGAATAAATGCTTGGGTTTGTCTGGAAACTCTTTTATAGGCTGTGCTGAAGCCTTCGGCTAAGCCAATTCTTGGACAATCCAACAGGACTCAATACCGTTACACAAGGCACGCATTGATCAAGAGTGGTTTAAAAACAACATTCCAACCATGTCGTCGACGCAGTGGCTGTCGAATTCTCCAAAGGAAACCCGATGGACTTGTGTGTCTGGCGTGTTTTAAAGAGCAAAGTTGACTCCAAAAAATATCGAAGTATCGACCATCTCAAACGGGCGCTTCGCAGTTCGATTACCTCACCCTGTACATTCGTCTTATTTTTATCTACATATACTTTTGACTTCAAATAACGCAGAGTGATCTAATGGAGTCAAATTATGTGATCTCGAGGGCCAGTTGTGATTGCCGTTTCTTGAGATGATGCAATCATGGCACTTCTCGCGCAAGAATGCTGACTGTTTCGTACGCTGTGTCGCAAGTGGCAATGTCCTGCTGATATCAGCTGCGGTTAAACACAATACCATCCAGTTTCGGTTTTGAAACCTCAATTATCATGTCGCGGTATCAGTGTTTTCGAAGAAATACGGCTCGATGACTCCGCCAGTCCAAAAACCGCACCATAGAAACTATGTCCTTCGAGTTGACGACGTTGATTTGGGAAGTTCCGTTTGGGAGATTTCAACCTCTAAAATGAACCACGTGGGAAGCCGGAAACGTTAGTTGACGACGATGTTTTATGAGCAACGGTGGATGCGGACCCAACGAAATCGGCGCGGGAGATTGCAACAAGCATGGGAGTATCCCCAAAGACAATAAGGCGACACCTTTCTGTCATAGAAAAGGTAAAGAAGCTCGATAAGTGGTGTTACGGACTCCGGCACCGTGTCCTCGCCCAACACCCACTAATTTCCGCAAATTTCCCCCCTCTTCCTGTAAGGGAAAGAAAAATCGTCAACTAGCTAATTTGCATAAACTACTTTATGAAAACTAGTTGGCAGTAAAAATAATAATAAAAAAGGGAAGGGGTAAGTAAAGTGACTTACTTGGGAATCGGACCGTGGAGCGGTCGATGTTGCTGGTCCCTGGTGTGCAGGGTACAGGGGGCGTTGAGTTCTTGGCTCCCCCTGTTCAGCTGGGTGGTTGTTGATGATGGTTATTATAGATGGGTTTACTTTTCACAAATACTTTTTCACAGATCTACTATTACTTAATGTAATTTTTATAAGCACAAACTTAGTCGCAGTAGTTCTTCTAATGAGTATGAGAATTGAATCTATTTTTATTTGTTGCCGTTGGCGTTTCTATTTTTTATTCAGCGCCAACGCCTTTTTTTTATTATATTTATTGCGAAGTAGAATTTGCATAAAGTAGTTTATGCAAATTAGCTACTTGACGATTTTTCTTTCCTTTACAGGTAGAAAGGGGAAATTTGCGGAAATCAGTGGGTGTTGGGCGAGGCCACGGAGGTGGAGTCCGTAACAGTGGGTACCCCATGAACTGAGCGAGTCCCAAACACGATGGTGCCTGGAAATCTGGGCATCGCTTAGAACCCGATTCCACCAAAAAAATATGATGGTGACAATTTGGTGGACATCGAAAGGACCAATCCACTTTTCATTTCTTCAACCAGGAGAAGCGATAAACGATATCAAATATTGTGGGGAAATTGACATATTGCATGCCCAATTGGCTGAAAAGCATTTCATGTGGTACAACCCAATACACAGACCTAAGTATACGGATCTGTCAGGCATCATTGGGGACATTTTGGGGATATCTCTGCGACATGTCTCAATGATGCTCTAAACATGTCGCAAATATGCCCCATAACATGATCCACATTATGTCCCAGCGCATGTTCGACAACATGACCCACAACGTAATCCACCGCATGCGTCATAACATTTAGGGCATGTTAAGGAATATGAATGTCGAACTTTTCATTAAACCTCATTAGTTGCAGCTTCATCGCCGTGGCATGCACATCAAACTCGTAAAATGCTGTGGTGGACCGTTACGACACCGCCGTCTATGAGTTTGTGAGCGATAGTTGTTAGGGAGTGAAATATTCTAGTAGATTGTAGTGAACCTGTGGGTTAGTTTAGTCGGGGCACCGGCAGTGGTGCAAAGTTCACTAAACTTCCACAGCCTGAGTTCCGTCGACAATTGTCCGCACAAATATCTGAGGGGAACACAGAAAAGTCAATCCACCGATGTACATTGGAAAGCGATGAAAATAAAATACTATAACTGTTCTGCTGCAAGCCTTTTCACTTTATTGTTACGTTTTAATAAAAAAAAAAAAAGGTTTTTTATCGATTAATATCCCTTTTTATTTAAGATTATTTTAGTATTATAGTTCACTTAAACTGCGTTTCCAAGAGCACTTAATTATGGTTTGACTTCACAAAGCCAAATTTCGCAAGTCGATCTCAATTAACAACGAATGAGGACATTTGAAAATAACGTCTCAAGACACTTGCAACTCGACTGTGTGCGCGTGGACGCGGCGGTGGGTCAATCTCGACTCCTTAATTTAACTCTTCAACTAAAGGTAACTCTGACACGCAACGTACCCGATACATGTGCGTGGTTCCACGGGTAAGATCTGACTCTTCGATGCAATCCACATCCGTCAGATTCAACGGTGGTGGATCACATCGATGTAGGAGGAGCGATCAACTTGGCGACGGCCAATGGCGATCGAGAGAGGGTTTAAATGGAAGGGTTTCCCATATGCCATCGTTGAGATAAGCGATAGCGAAAATCGCCGAAGGAAGAAATAGGTTTGTAGATTGTCCTTAGGTCGGGTATTGATAACTGTGGTGTTCCCCGAACAACGTCCGCAGTAGAAGGAATTAAACACCGGAACACGGAGACGATCACACCAATAAAACACGGCGAAAGTTTTGTGTATAAATCTTATTTTATTATTGGTCCTTTTGCTTTGGTTTAAATTAGATTTTAACTGAACAATATGTAGCAATTACGGGTTTACTATTTCAATTGCGCACGCACGACTTTCTTATTCGACACGATATGATGGATTATTTATCCCAAGGGTTACTGTTGGTGCACACAACGATTTTTCTACTCGACACTACTCCGGGTGAATGTTACAAGCCGACTCCTCAATTCGACGGTATTCGCTAAACTCCTCGATATAGACTAGTCGTCTCGTCGACGATCGAAATTAGACTAACTGTCTGCCCACACAGATATCCAGATTCAAAACTGGTATCTGTATCTGTACGGAAAAATTTCCCTATTTGATCTGTTAACAGAATTGCCGACATCTCTGTTAGCAGCATGCTATTTTATCAAAGGGATAATTACCTATTTTCCTGAAAGGAGAAACTCGCTCATCATCAAACATCATTAACACCATCCGTGGTGGTGATCGAAATTCAGTTCGACGGTTGTCGATTGTGTGCCGCCTTATTCACATAAAACATCTGGCGCGCAGGCCGAAGGATATCCTGCAATTTGGATGGACGTATGGTCCATAAGTTTTGTTTAACTTCTTTAGTTAAAATTAACAATCCATTAGATCTTTCTAATGGGTGTGAAATTCCACAAAGGAACCGTGGGACTAGAGTATTTCCTTTGTTGGCTTTATTCTCGTAAATATTCACAACCTATCTCGTTGAAATATTTATTGTTGCCAGGAATTCGGCAGCGGATAAGCGGTATGCATTATTGTACTAGGTTGCCCTGCCTTTGTTTGCTTGACGGATTTGGGTGGTCTTTATGGCAGCTACCCGCACGTGCATCCGTTGGTCGGCTAATTTACCGACGATAGCGATTCCTTGTAATATCGTGTAGATGTTCAGGATTTCCGATTGTGCAGTGCTGGAATGCGGCGCATTTCTGTCTTTGGGAATAAGATTAATGGATGTTTTTACCTTTGTTTCAGGTATGCTACAATCGACTTGTTGAGCTTGATATTGAAAGCTTTGGGACGTTAAGTTCCTTGCTTTTTAGTTAGGCTAAACGTTTCAGGGCCCTAGCGGACTTAGTGGCACGCGTCTGTGGGCGCGTGTAACGTTTTCAGGGTAGGTATGTTCCTTGAAGGGTAAGAACCTTACCTGGGTGGAATTGTGCGTTCGTAGAACGCTACAGGTTTCTGTGTGTTCTGTAAATAGAAACACTATTTCGGAGGGCCATACGCAGAGTTGCGCATTTGTTTGGGACACGATCATTGGCATGATTGTTTAAATAGCAATCATGATTGTGTCCGATTCAATGGACGTTAGTTTTCGGAAAACTGCATCATAGGTCGACCCAAGATTTGTTTGCCAAGGCAATGGCTACGGTGGCTATTGTTAGGGTTCATGTGGTGGTACATGTGACATGGTCATGAGTGCGATTGTTTAAATAACAATCGTATTCATGTTCAATCCTATACTCGGTTGATAATCAGAAATTAGTTGCCGCTGTAGGAAACCTAATGGATATGAGGGCAATATTTGTTTATTCAATTGCCATCGCATCCAGCATTGCTTTGATTCTACACAACATGCAACATCTCATCGGTCGATGGGTCTGTCGATGAGGCAAGGCTGAACATGTCCTGCTGCATATGGGGAAATGTTCCCCAGTTATGCGTATTGACATGTTCGGGTGTTTATGTCGGTTATATGTGGGAAAACCGAATTAAGTTTCAGGACATAGGTTGGATTTGATGGCATGGCGAGATGGTAATCTTGCCGTGGAGTTTTGTTACAGGTATGGATGGTGCAGGTATTTTCAGGGTATTTGCGGTTGGGGACGGGGAGTTGGATTAGGACGATGGGTGGTTCTTCGGAAATGCTTAAAGAACCCCCACAAACCCCTCTACTCTGTGGTCTCACTACACTCCATCACAGCGTTTTGCAGTCTTTTTTTTAAACGCGTTCCCCTCTCATTTTTTAAATCTTCATTCAATAGTTAATACTTAACTCTAAAGCTACACACGCTTCTCTATTTAATTCTAACCACATACGTTTCGATTGCTTTCCTACTTTCGGAAAATATTCCCACAATATGTTTTATAATTTACGGTTTGTTGATACAAAGTATACGACAGTTGTCTCAATGATACTTTGCACGAATTTAATCGTATGATATCATTTTTTGTCGCCTGGAGAATTTTTTTTATAATAAAATAGATAGTTACTACAAGCAAGATCATATGAACGGGCCACCAGTTATAGTTGATCTTTTTAGAACATGTGGGCATCATTCGTTGGCGACTCCCTTCGGAACGTTCTTCCCAATCAATACTGTTCACAGAACACAGTACAGGTGAATGTTTTCAGTAGTTTTCGAAACAAAATTTTTCAACATTTAGTTGTTAATTTTTTGACAGAAGGATGTCCTTGCTGCATCCACTGCTTCATTATTCGCGAAACTTTTATTTTATTTACGTCACTGGATATGCTACTTTGATGTTTTGAATGATCGAAGGCAAATCGTCTTCATTACTCTGAGTATGAGAATTATTAGAACCCTGTTTCCTCGGTGCTCTTTTTTCCAAATTGTCACCGCAATCTCAGATACCAAGTGTCACGTTAGCCATGGTAGGCAAGGATAGCCTTGCTTTCTGCTTTGGTTGATATTGTGGGAGACAAAGTGGCTTGTGGATTTGTGCAATCATATCTCCTATACTTGCTTCTGTTCTGGTTAAGAGAAGCGGTCAGAAACTCATTGGTACAACTTTCGCACAATATGAACCTGCACTCAAATGATAATATATTTGAAAAGTATGGGAAGAATCAACCTATTCATAGCTTTAGTTTCTCCAACTTTCAAAGGTCAAGTCCTGGTTCACCCCCAATCAATATGGCATAATAAGCATCGAACAGCATTGGAAAACAGGAAACTGCATATTATTATTCAATTTGAAATGTAGGTCGACTACCGTTGACAATTAAAGGCAGTCAATAAAATCGGTTGTTTATGTAAAGAAATAGAAAATAGTTCTCGTTGACGTTCACAAAAATGATAAAGGAACAATAAAAAAAGGATCCTTCTCAAAACTAACGGCAACCATCATGTTCCACTTGAAATGTTAGTAGCTTCTTGAACCCACTGACCTGGAATTAAAGATTCAGTTTAGGCTAGAATTGTACATATGTTAAGCCACGTAAATTAAGAGCCATGAATAAAAATGTCCAGTTATTCGAGCAGTAAGATATAAAGGGCCTTGTCATTTCACTGAAGACTTTACATTACAAATCAATGTAATTGGGGTTACATATTCGAACAGCTGCAGTCACGTATTTTGCTCTAGCGTCATTTCAGCCACAAAATGCTTCGAGGCAATGCTCGTAAGTAAGCAAAGCTCGATTTCAGTTCAGGGCCATGAAACTGGTACAAACAACAACAGCCACGAGATTCGCTGTACAGAAACATCGTTTTTCAATCTGTCCGTTTCTGAAGTAGACGGTTTTCCTTTCCGAGGTCACTATTTTCTCCGACCTAGTGCAATTGCAATTTGTATTTTGCTTCGAGTTTTAAACGAACAATTGTGAACAGTACAAACACGAGTGGATTCCTTAACCTTCAGATACTTTCAAAGAGCCTCCTGATATAATTCTCACAAGTAAAACAATTGTAACTATGAAATGCTGTTGTAATTTAATAAACTACGTCGAAGTTACTCTGTCGTTTCTGAGAAAAACGCAAACGTTCCATTGCCAGGTTCCAAAAAAATATTGTAATAATAAAAGTGACTCTTCTGCAATTAGGTTTTTTCGTAAATATATTTTTTTTGTTGGTTTCCCGGTCTCGTAAAAATGCTTAGGAACAACTTTAATGACATAATATACTTTGAGCTGGATGTAGGTCACGGAAACCTTGGTGAGTCATTGTCGCCTTCAGCAGCACAAGCGGTGAGGGGCTCTTTGTGGACCGTAAGTATTGGATGCTGCTGACCACAGACGGATAATATTTGTCAGGTAATACTTCAGTTATGTAGTTCGTTCTGTTATTACAGTGGATTCGAATGTAGCTTATTTCGGCTTATGCATAAATCCCTTTCTATGTTTCTTTTTAAATCTCTCTGTCACAGCAACAACACACACTTATGTCGGTCTATAGAATCAGGACATGGTTGCATAGATTCAGGGCATACGAGAAGATCTTATAGAAATTGAAGATTATTTATTTGAATTGCAATACATATATAGTAAATAATTAACTAACCTTCTCGGTTGTGCACACTCATCGATTTAAAAGGAGATATTTTGGGATATATCTGTACACTCAATGTGAATCTCCAATTAAATGCAAAACTTGACCTGTACAATAATTATCCTCGATGGCACTGCGTTCCATAAAATCCTAGTCTAGGATTTAAAATTCTTTACGGGACATATGGTGCTTTCGGAGTAGTATGGGGGTTGGAGTTATGTACCAGGCACGGGCACTGTTTCACTTCATTCCCCAACGAAAGATGTCTCTAGATGACACACCGGAGCAGACAATACGACAGTTGATTCCAACGATGGAGCGGACACAGAACAGCAAAGACAAGCACTCTAATATAGTTTGTTTTTTAGGTATATAGTTTGGTTATATTTTATTGTTCCTTTTTATTTTTTTAATTAAAACACCAATAGATTTTATTTACACATCAATGTTCTATTGCATTGGTCGAGTGACATTTGGTACTTAACAATAACTTTAAATTTACTAATTTTATCTTACAAAAACGTTTTACTTATTGTTTTTAATTTGGATAGATACGACTGACTTTGGTAACATTAATTATAATAGGTCTGAGGGGGTATAAGTTGGTACCAACGTATGGCACGGTATTTACTTGTGTCCCCAACGATGTTGCTGCGTGAAAATAATCCTCAGAAAGTCCACGAAAAGAGATTAAATAAATGAGACTGCACCTCGTAGACCTCGACTTTTGAAATGTTACACGTAAATTGATATTTTTTTATTTGGTACTTGACGCTCAAACACAAACGATCGGGAGATGATACAAAATTTACACTTTTACTGTGTACACACGACGGTGGATATTTTAACTCGTTTAATAAATTATTTTCGCCACCCGAGCGACATGACTTGCACGGTAATGTGGTTGGATAGTGACTGACTCAAATCAGGGGTGAAATTCGCATTTCATTCCACACACGGGACAACCAAAAGAGACCACGCCTCTGATCTCTCAACCTCACGCCCGGCGAAGTGTGGGTAACTTTTGTTAATAGGGTAATTGCCGGACATGGAAAATGAGAGAACAGAAACATGATGTGCTGTGATCTCGGGGTAGCTTTGGTTGTGTGTGTTGGTATCAAATGCAGCTACTGACATGACCTACTGACCCAGTGGTACGGCCATGGTGTAGTCGGAGCGCATTTAACCGTGGAAAGACAGAACTGCGAAGGAGAGGAGGACCTAGCTGATGTTATTCACCTGCAAAAAGGGATCATTGATCCCCAGCGAATGGGTGATCTGGTAAAAGTCAATAGGACGCCGCGTCGGCTGGGGATATAATATCACGGGAAAAACTCTGTGGAATGTTGGTAAATACCCAAGCCATGGACGATGATGCAACCGCGTCGCTTGGTTTGACTTGGTTGTTGCTAACCAATACGAATGGAATTTCCGGTGTAAATCCCATGGTTAGAGCAATAGTGTTGCCGTATGGCGAAGATAGTAGCTAAACTTATGTATTATCTGCATAGGATAATGAGTTTAGCTTTGCGTCCTTAGGGAAATTATGTATTTCAGGTGACTAACATATAAGGGAAATGGGTATGTATGACGCGCTGAAAGCGGTCGAAATAAGGTGGAAATTGTGGTTGAGAATGTGGGTTGATTCTCATATAGAATTGAGAAATCCCACAGGTCAAGCCGTTTTACACTATTTAATCGAGTTGAGACTTTCGTTTGATATGTACTTGATGATTTAACACAACTGAGCACTCGTTCGCACAAGCGCAGAAACTTTAATTGACTCCCTAGTGGGGTTTACTGGTTAATCCATTTTACCCGCTCACAGAAATTACTCGAACCTCGGCGCGTGTGGTCTCTACGGGGGATGCAAACTGACTCCCCGATGCAATCTACATCCCGTCAGATGCAACGGTGGTGGACCACATCGATGTAGGAGGAGCGAACCGGATCTCCTTGGCGACGGCCAATGGGCGATCGAAACGGCGTTAAATGGGAGGATTTCTGTATGACCGTGCGGTCAAGTGTAATGCCCTTTCGCTCGTAATACCGACAACGAACGATCCTGCACTTGTTCAAACAAGGAACAAGCATAAGGGTTGCGGGCATCGTTGCTGTAAATCATCGCAATGGTCGCTTGAGAACGAAATAGGTTTCTGCGTCCTAAGTAAACAGAAACGCTATTTCAAGGGTCGTACAGTAGATGCATTTTGTTTGGTTTAGCCGTATTGTTCTGGTGCATGATGTAGGATAGATATTTTGTTGATATTAAGTCAACAGAAACCTCGCCGACAATGGCAAGGGACCAGGCTGGATGGCTGGACGTTTGGTTTGGGCAAGCATCGTAGGGCATGGCTATTACTATGATTATTTATTTAGGAAACGATACTTGAGACATGACCAGGGTATGATTGTTTAAGTGGTAATCATGTTCATATCCAGTTCCACGACCGTGGAAGCCGATAATGGAAAATTGATTGCAGCTATTGCGAACCTAAGGATATGGGGGGAATATTTAATTACCGAATGGAAGGGAAACCATCGGCTGCAGCTGTGTCAACAAGTACGCTGGTCGGCGTGTCTTCCTGTACCAACGGATTGTTGGAACAGGAACACGCTGAAATATTGGCGTATGTTTGGTGATTATGATTGCTGACGAGCTGAGCCGATAAGGTTAGGAATGGTTCATGTATTATGAATCAGAATAATTTAATGATATGCATGCCAGGGCTTTGCTTTCAGGTGGAAGATGATGCGAGTAACTTACGCTGCTCATTTGCAGGTAAGTCAAATGATTTTGAATGGTGAGTGGAAGACAGGTCAATTTAAAGGGAATGTGGGATTCTTTGGGAATGCCTTCGAGAACCCCCACAGTAGTATTACCCGTGTTCAAAAAAACTCGCATAGCAGCGCTTGACATAATGTGCCGACACACTTGTTGTTGCGTACATGTTGTCCGAATCCTTGTATTAAAAGCTATTCGAAAAAATTTGTTTATTTATTTATTATTAACAAGTAATTTAAAATTACGTATTAATAAAGTTAACAAAGAATGGTCCTTCCAGAGACCATAAGCTCTGTACTTCTACCTTGCAATTCATATTATATGGGCTAGGATTTTCTAGAATTTTATAAATATCTAAGTTTCGAATACAACTTCTCTTATAGGTTTCAAGTGTGACTCTTTCAGTATAAGGATGATGGTGAGTATTGCATTGCATTTTTGACCGATCTCCATTGAGAAGGTAGAGACTAGTAGCGGACGTATGACCTAATTATAGTCCCACAAATTTTGTGTTTTTATTTTTAGTCAAATCTGTTAGATAGGTGGGATGACATTTGAATGGGCTTACAATTTTTTATGGGTGATAGTATGTACCCCAATTTATTCGGTTGGCTTTTCTAAAGTTGTTTTTGCAAGTCGGCTCTCGTATAAGTATTAAATGTATGAACTGGAGTTTTTCTATCTGAATTAGCTGTACAGTCTGCATTTTCATTTCATGGCTGGGTGTCCACATTAGTTTTATTTTATTAGCGTATATAATGATAGTATTCCGCCTATTTGAAATGATTTCATCAATGTTGTTGATGTCCTTTATAGAGCTGAGTACAGACAACCTGTCTGTGCAGATAATTTTTTTAGTGGCAATTATTACGACTTGTTGAATGGCGAAGGCTTCCGCCGTAGAAATGGAGCAAAGTTCTGGTAATAAGTCCCTATTTGCATCACATCACCTTGTTCAGAAGTAACAGCGAAGGATATGCAGTAGATTGTCTTGGATCCATCAGTGTATAAGAGCGCCCATCCAGTGGATTTATATCTCGAAGCGACTGATAAGAATAGTACACTGTTCGTTTGTGTTCGTTTTTATATGCTACACGTGTCATTATAATCGCGTTCTTCTTTAGAAGCTATGGTGCTAGGTTGATATATATGGCCCGTTTATTTGCTTACGTATTACCTGAAGGTTAATTTTATTACTTGGTTGATTTGGAGGAAGTTATAACTCTACGTAAGTGAAGCAAATGGGGTATTGTATTTCTACAATGTCATCATCATCGGCACTACAATCGGGAGTCGGTCTTGGCCCTATTTAGCAAGCCCTGAGGATTGTTAAATTTTCCATAATGATTTGTTTTTTCCGGACAAGGTCATTAGTCTTGCGCCAGAGGCTCCCCGACGGGGAATCGAACCCCGGTCTCCCGCGTGACAGGCGGGTATACTAACCATTATACTATCGAGGAGCCATTTCTACAACGAGAGGTTGGATATTCGAGATGATGGCGAGAATTTTGTGGGCCGTCCGTTTTTTTAGTTAAGAACAATATTCCTCGACTGTGTAAGATGAGCTGCGAAAGAAGCCTGTATAGAGTTAGGAATGCTTGGTCCCGTGTTAGCTCGACAATGCGTTTCTTGTATTGATATTACACATGGATTATATTCTTCAAATAGAATGTTTAATTCGTCAAAGTTATTAGTATAGCCGTTTAAATTTTGGAGAGAGTTTGGGGCCTACAGCCCTAATAATGTGCTTGTGATTAGATTTTTTTGCGGGGCGGGGTTATGTATTTTTAAATCTTTTTTTTTTTCATTTTACGTGCATTTTTATTTTGTTCTTTTTCTTATATCTCGGGGCACCGTATCGGCGCTATAGGTTCGCCTCTCCCGAGAGAAGTGTAATAAAAAAAAAAAAAAAAAAAAAAAAAAATGTATCTTACCTGGTACACAGAAACTGCATAAATTCTAGCTTAATTAAATTATATTCTAACTTACTGGTCCCCTGCGGACAATTTAAATTTGGAGTGGCTATTGTCATGTATTCTTGCCTTTCGGCTATGTTTCTTTTATATTTATTGCAATCTTTATTATTAATTTAGCCAAACGAAGAAAATTTAGAACGAAAAAAAAACTGTAATTTTTTTTTATACCTAATTAACTTACTTCTCTCACAATTTTTTTTTTTTTTTTAATATTATTTTTAAAACTTGCCTAACGCTACGCTAGCCTAAGAAAAGCTAAATCTGTATAACCTTGCCACTATTTTGAGATATAATTTACTATGCTCTTTTCGGCTGACAGATCTTTAGTTCCCATTCAAACACCAGAGCTGTTGACGTTGTTTCTTAACTTCACATTGATGTCTGTGAGATATCGCCCTACTCTACCGCAGACACTTTTTTTGTAGTTTTTAAACCACATTTATTTTCCTAACTTTTTTTACATTTATAATATTAGGGGTAAATGTTAAAACCTCTTCTACAATCACAGTCCTTAAATTAACTTACTGGCTCTATGCGAGCTCTCTTACACAAGGGGAATGGGGGCGTTGCTCTTGAGAGGCATACTACATCTGAGGAAGTGAAGTTGTGGCAATCCAGAGGCCACCTCTGAGACACTGAAAGCACAACTACAACAAGTATTAAAGGAAGATGCTTATGTGGAAACAGAGTCACAGGAATTTGTGGCGGTTCTTTAAAGCATTCCCAAAGAATCATCCATTTCCTTAAATCAACCTGCTTTTCCCTCACTCCACAAACCACTATACTTACCTGCATTCGAGCAGCGTAAGCTGTCTTTTAGTAGCTTTCACCTGAAAGTTAAACCTCACCGATGGCATGCATAACATCGAATTTTCCTGATTCATAATATATGAACCATTCCACACCCCCTATCGGCTCAGCTCGTCAGCAATTATAATCGATAAACACACACTGGCCAGCGTATTTGTTGACACAGCTGCAGCCGATATTCTTCCTACGGTTCATAATAAAATATTGCTCCAATCCCGAGGTTCGCAACACTTGCGACAATTCCCTTTCATCGGTTATCAACCGATCATGGAATTTGGGCATGGAAATGATCATTGTTTAGACAATCTTACCCATGCCATTTCCTATGTTGACCTACAGCAAAGCAAAGCAAACACAGAGCACCTCACTGCGTTTGTTTTGTCTACTTTCCGCGGGTCGATGGTTCCCCTGGGTGAGACGTTAGCCTGCGCATCTGCAGGTCAAATTCCTCACCACCATATCCGTTTACCAGCATATTAACCAAACCTAAAAAAAAGATAACATCCAATGTGACCCTTGGCCAGCGTCGGCAAGATTTCTGTTGACTTAATGCCACCAAATTTCTCCCTTTCAAGAGCACCAGAGCCATACGGCTAAAACAAATAAACCCCAATCGTCGGTCAACCTATCGTCACCGAAGAATGTATTGCCTACAACGGCATTGCATAAACACAATGCCTGCAGTTCATTATGCCCGTCCATGTTGATTCAGATGCACTTTCGTCGTTGTCGATATGCAGGCTAAGGGGCATCGTACTTGTGCTATACGGACACATAGGCAATCCTCCCATTCGATTCTTTTGTGATCGCCCATTGGCCGTCTCCAAGTTGAGCCTACTCGCTCCTTCCACATCGATGTGATCCACCACCGTTGAATCTGACGGATGTGGATTGCATCGTGGAGTCAAATTTCATCCTTTGAAGAGATAAGTCGGGTCTCTGCCATCCGGTTTTCTTAACTTTAAAAATATAGAGTCTGATTAAACTGCTTAAGCGCACACACGCTAGTTATCGTGTCGGAGTGAATTTAATATTTTATAGAAATGAATTGCTTAAATGATTGCCAAATAAGGATGTAACGTTGTTTCATAGAGTTCGTAACAACACCGTAATAACAAGTGCACAGTGTAAATTAAAATTAAGTCTGCAGAACTAATAAAGGAACATTAAAATTAATTCAGTGCGTTTTCATTTGTTTTTGGATTTCGTCGACATTATACGTTGGGGATTTAGTGAATCTGTGACCATGATCAGCACCACTACTTACTAACCCCACAAAGTCCTCTCCTCGTTGAGAAGCCACCACCATTTGGGAGATGTTCGATCTTTGGCTGATTTATCTCTTTCACTGATCACCGTGCTAAAACGCAGGCGGGTACCGCAGACACTCTTCATCTGTGTGTGCGACTTATCCGCTTGTCTACGGTCAATCGACGCAGGTGGAAAACCAACGGTATTCCAGATTCGTCCTGCATGAGGCCAATCTATCAGGGTACAGAATGGCTCAGAACAATTCCATTGCGGCGAACTCTCTCATAAAACGTCATATTTGAGTAATAGGCCCCGATAATTAAATCGTTGGATGAACTCATTGCTCTCGCAACTTGTCCTCTGATCAATTTGATTATACAATTATCTATCCTGTTTATGTCAGCTCCATTATATAAAGTTTCATTGAGATAGTATTTTTTGTAGTCAGATTCTGGAGTCCGGTATAAATCAAGGCAGGCTCTAAGCCCGAATCTTTTCCAATACATGTGGACCGACATTGAACCACATTGGGCATCCATAGATGATCATTGGCCTGATGAGATCCATCTAGCATATCACAGTATCATCAGCCAGCTTACATAGACTTAGCTTTTCTAGAATTAGGGTAGTATAAGATTTAAGTTAACTTAAGTTAAGTGCTTTTAAATAAAATTAAAAATTAAAAAAAAATTAAGTAACTTAAATTTTAAGAAAGAAAAAAAAAACAAAAAAGAAATTCGTCACAAAGTTTTTCAAATTTTTCTTTGTCTTTCAAATAATCATAAGTACTGCCACAAAGTTATGTCGCCTAAAGGCAAATTATACAATTGTTAAGTAATGTTTAACTTAGAGCGTCTGCGTAGGACCAGTTAGATATAATATAAGATAATTAACCTAGAATTTAAGCATATTTTGTCCTTTTGCTCATATTTGGCGTGCTATGAAGGATTGGTGTGAATACGCGCATGATACGAGGGCAGTTTGATGTCAGTGAATTTTTTAATAGAAAAATGTTATTTTGGCAAATAAGCATTTTATTTCTATAACTTAGTCTCCCTTTAGCTCGATACATTTAGGTTGGGGTTTTTCAAATTCTGTATTCCATCCAAATAATAGGTTTCCTCAAGGCCTTCAAATAGGCAATTTGGCCTAAATCTCTTACCAGCCAGCTATTTCTTCAGCTTTGGAAACAGATAATAGCCACAGGGGCTAAGTCTAGATAATATGCTAGATGAGATAGCACTTCATAGCCCAATTTATGGATTTTGCTTGATTGTGCTTAATTACCACACGAAATTCTCTTTCTTGCATTTTCGTTCAAATTCCCAAGGTTGTTTGTTTTCAATGGCTGTCAAAAACAAACTAAATGACGTAGCTTGCTCAAAGTTTGACAGTAGTATATCTATAGATGGCAACACGTCAAGTTGCATTTAAAGTTACTGCGCGGGAAATTCCAAAAGTCACTCAGTTATCAAACCGCTCTCGTATATTAGATAATATTTTTCCAATAAGAGTTATGTGACTTAATCTTACTTATAATGAAAAGCAAACATCAAGGGTCAAGTGCAATATATTATATGAGTGTGCGATGATCGCGAGCTTAGCAACTAGTTCCGAATGTTTACATACAGTACTTCGAAAAGATTGCGGAGGTTCCGTCGAAATCTCATGGGAAATCGACATCTGCCTACAATAATAAATGTGTGCATCTACATTATACTCGAGAAGTTTGTCAGTGAAATTGAAAATTGTTTAATTGAATTGAATGGTATTTCAGTCGCGGGCATTATACCGAATGTTTCTCGCAAATGCCTAGGGTTTCCTTCTGTTGTAAGTGTCTATGTTCTTGCTTCAAAGGAATTCACTCAATTCAATTCATTAACCTTCATGCCTAATACCCAGTTCTTTCGATAGTTACTTGTGAAGTTTCACTGTAAGCTCCCAACCGATGTCTTTAGCATTTAATTAGCTACTAAAACTTCTTTATATAACTAAAAATAAAAAAGCGAAACATGCCGGAGGAATTCATCCAAAGGGTTTCAACTTCAAAGTTATAACTATAACGACTGTATCGGCAGTCAAATTTACAGCTTCGAAGCACTGAGAATATCCATGACATCTTTTATAGTATCAGTAATTGATGTCAATGAATTTCTTGGATAATTGAATTAGTATCAGAACTAATTAAGGGAACCGAGTCAGTAAGTTAGTTTAGGCAAGTTTAGATTCAACATGGAATTTTCAAATTTACTATTTAATTAACCGAGAATCGCAAAGTTCTCTGTTGCATAGAATCCAACCAAACTGAAGAGTTAATCAAATAATTTGAAGTTTGCAATGCCACTAGGAAAGTTTCTTTATTTCAATCTTCTTTGAAATCAAGTTTCTTATTACTTTCTTTTTGTCCTGGAAAAATTATTTTCTCTGCAACTCTTTCAGGAAATTATAAGAATACAAAAGTTAGGGATTAGTTGTTATCTAGGTACAAGAACAACGTACTCGCTAATATTTCACTAGCGAAATAGAGAATGTGATGTACCCCGTCGCGATTCAATGCAAAGGGGCGGATGCGGATATAGCAAAAAGCTACATTCCCTCATGTCCGATTCCTATGCTTTTAAAGCCTATTAAAAGTAAACAACACAATTTATCAAATTAATTCCGAGGCACACAAAAGTTTGTCACCCTTTAGGTTGGCATCCGGAAGGGCGTCAATGGTGCATTTTCCATTGCCCCACACAGGGCCTGATACATTAGCAATTTCATAGCTGCCGTACCCTCATTGGCTATTGAGTGATTTACTTTAACCTCGTAACGTGATTTATAAGCCACGTACTACAAGGATCACGTATCCTGAAGTGCTAACCGTGAACTGTTGTAAAAACAAATAGAAGGACAGTAAACTCAGCGAAAATGAAAGCACGTTTCCTTTTATCTGCGGGACAGTTAATAACAGATAGACTATGAAGAAGATATATATTTGAAACGCTCAAGAATTGGAGTAAAAGCCTGTTTTGAGGTAAGTTGAACGATAACAACGAAACAAATCCTACAATTAAATTTATTTAGATTGCGTTACAAGGGTGTCAAGATAGAATTTTAATGAAATGACTTCAATTACACAAATGTGATTATACGAGGGTTGCCTCTTATGTTTCGGGATTTGGCAACCCTAGTGTTGCAATCCGGCAATTGACAGCTCTGTCGTAAAGTTGGACATTTTTGAAGTTATACGCACTCAGAACGTTTTGACATACGAGCGCTATTTGTGTTGTTTACAGTAACTTAAAAGATTCATCTCGGCCCAAAAATGGAATTAAATCGTCAACATTTTCGTGCGATTATTTTTTACAACTTTCGGCGTGGATTAACTCAGCAACAGGGCATGGATGAACTTAATTCAATTTTTGGCGATGAAGCTCCATCAAGGACCAGTGTTTATCGATGGTATGGTGAATTCAATCGTGGTCGTAGTTCACTCCAAGATGAATTTCGTGAAGGTCGTCCAAAATCAGTTGTTGTTCCGAAAACCATTGATGCTGTGCGCGAACTGATATTGGAAGATCTTCATGTGACCTATCGTGAGATTGAGACAACCTTAGGCGCTAGTGAGACCAGCATACATTCAATATTGCATAAACATTTGACTGTCAACAAAATTTGTTCGCGTTGGATCCCACACAATTTGTCAATCGCCCAAAAAAAGGCTCGTGTCAATTGGTCGAAAGAAATGCTCAAAAAATACGGTCGCGGTGCTTCGAAACACGTCTATGACATCGTGACAGGTGATGAATCATGGATTTACGCGTATGAGCCCGAAAGTAAACAGCAGTCGACTGTCTGGGTGTTTCAAGATGAGCCAAATTCAACAAAAGTTGTTCGCGCACGAAGCACTTCCAAGCAAATGGTCGCCTGTTTTTTTTTCGGAAAAACTGGACATGTCGCAACCGTACCACTAGAACAACGCAGAACAGTCAATTCTGAGTGGTACACAACCAGTTGTTTGCCAGTTGTCTTCCAAGAAATCAGGAAAACCATCCGCCGAAGACGGATCACTCTTCACCACGACAATGCGAGCTCTCACACATCGGCTGCGACAACTGCATTTTTGAGCACCCAAAACATCGATTTGATGGGTCATCCGCCGTATAGTCCTGACTTGGCACCGAATGACTTCTTTTTATTCCCGTACGTAAAAAACAAACTGAGAGGTCAACGTTTTTCGACACCTGAAGAAGCGGTTGCTGCATTCAGAATGCATGTGTTGGAGATACCTCAATCAGAGTGGCAAAAGTGCTTCGACAATTGGTTCAAACGCATGCAAAAGTGTATAGATCTTCATGGGAAATATTTACAAAAACTATAAAGTGATTTTCAATGATCAATATTAGTTTTTGTTCTCTAATCCCGAAATATAAAAGGCAACCCTCGTATTGGTCTTTTTGTGCGGTTGTCATCTACCATAGCATTCCAGGTATATTTCTCAGCTATTTACACAAGACATTAACTACAACTGAACAATCCAATATTTGATAGCTGGCTTGCAATGTCCAATTCAGATTTATCTTTGCGGCTGTAATATGGCGTATTCTTCGATCTTGCCTTAAATTCTTCAGTCGGATTGTGGTAATGTCACACAGGAGCAGATTTACCACAAAACAGTTACAGTGGCGGAAAAAATAATAGAAACAAGCTTGTTCTGTGGGTCGTCGTAGTATTGTGCCAAGACACGGGTACTCGTTTCACTAACTTCCCAACGCTGAAAAGTCAAACCACCAACCCACCACGAAGAAAACTGTTAATACTTCTCCACAATTATGACACAAATTAAAAACACCGGATGGTTTTTGTTTATTAGTTTTTTTATTTAAAATGTCCAAGAGTAAGGTACATCACAACACTCTATGAGTTCTCCTTATTAATAACTATCGAAGGTGCTTTACATGTCCACACTCTATGATGCAACCCGTACACAGTTCTCAAAAGCGACCAGTAACGTAGTTCTTTTATTACAATTTATTTCAATTAGATATCTTAATTCAAAACGCACCAGAACTCTTTAATAACGTCACGGACGCGACCGCACTTCGACATGTGTATTCACCTGGGGACGAAATCGACTCTTTGAAGGATACAATTTGACTCTGCAAGTGGCTGTTGCACTCAACATCCCCTAGCTGCAGTGGTGATGGATTTCATCGAATGGGAGGAGCAAATGCGATCTTTTCATTGGGCGATGACCAATGAACGATCGATTTGAGTTTAGGTTGGAAAATGTCCATGGTGCCGTACAGGTCTAGTTGAAAATCCATTCGTTGGAAGCCACGACAACGCAGATGCGAAGGTGCACAAAAGGAAATCGAAATACGCGGCTGATCAAACAGATGGTCAAATACGGAGGCTGGCTGTCTTGCCATCACAAACGATAGGGAATAAGGTTTTCTGTTGATGTTATGTCAACAGAACTTCGTTGAGATGGCAAAGGCTACAATACTTGGATGCATGTTTATTTTTATTTTATTGTTTTGATTGGATAATGCAAGGGAATGTTGCCGTGCAGGCCAAAATAGCTTCTTCTGTTTACGTTGAGTATACAGAAGTATTCCGTTTGGAATAGCCAGTGTGAGAATCGTGGCTGTTCGTTGTTTCGACAACGAATTATTAGACATGACCGATGCGGTGATCGTTGCTAAATAAGACAACGGATCATAAAATTGGTCATGCAGCTGTACAAATAAATGCGTGTACATGAAGGCCAAAGCCATGCCGTTGTAAGCAATAGATTTTTCTGTGACATTAAGTCAACAGAAAATTTGTTCATCATGGCAAGGGCTGGTGGTGAGATTGTTTGCGTTAGCAAAACGGTACGGTTGTTAGGATTGCAATCATGGGTCGTGTGCAACTCGATGATCGTTATCGGCTTAGGCGATCGATCATCGGAAATTTGGCTTGCAAACGTGCAAGAAAGCAAGTTTCCCGACGTGTTCTCTTGGACCAACGGATTGTTGGTCACAGAAGGATTGGTGTATGTTTTCGTATGATGTCGTGGCAAGATGATGACCTTGCCGTGGGCTTATTTTCAGGTACGAAATTTCTGAAGGGAGCTTTGTACTGCTCGTATAGTATGGTTGGGGCTGGTATTTGCAGGTTGGGAACGGGGAGTTGGGTTAGGACGATGGGCGGGTCTTCAGGCGCCTTAAAGAACCCCCACAGTTCTTCGACATTAATCGTTGAGAAAAAATGTATTTGGGGAAAACTAAAAACTAAAAATGTACTAACAGATTTGGTGCACTGTAATACGAGAAATTCGAAATTTTTAATAAAAAAAAGCGAGAAATAGTGAAAAAAAATATTGATTGCGGATTTTCTTAGATTTGCCTGGAAAAAATTATAGAAACAAATCGGGTTTATGTTCTTGTTTTGTGAAGAATTAATTTACAGTAAACGTGTTTGATATCCTTTTAATACTTGATTGTTGCACGTTTGTTTTTAGTGACTGATTCGCATCTTCGTCCCATGGAATTGACTAGTTTGGCACAAGTCGCGGGTGGTATAGAGTACCATTCGTCTTTTATTTTGGACCAAAGTTCTTCCTTATTTTTGGCTTTGCAGTCTCCGATATAACGCTTAAGAAAGCCCCATAGGTGTTCTATTGAGTTAAGATCAGGAGACTGCGATGGCCACTCCATAACATCGACTTTGTTTTAAAGAAACCATTCTTTAGCCAATTTTGAGGTCTGCTTGGGGTCATTCTCCTCCATAAATTCCCATTTAATAGGCATGTCCTCTTCAGAAAATGGTAGCATAACGGTGTTTAAGATTTCTACATAATCTTTAGCACACATTTTGTCCTTTATACAACTTACAACCGAACACATCACACACGAACAGGAAAACCCATAGAAATAAAGCACCAAAGGAAAAATTGGAAAATTAATTGAACAGAGGTGTGCACCCTAGCAATGAATATAGCAATCCTGGGGCAGGAAATAGTAGCAGAATAATACGTCTTATCCTAACGTGACTGTGTTCTTTTGAGTCGAGATACTGGTTATAACTTTTCCTATGATGATCATCATAGTGTTGATTTGAATCACATTCTTCACCATTTCAACCATGGCTTAGCCCCATTTAGTAAACATAAATATTGAGGTGGGTGGTTCTAGTGCGTAACAGTACTTTAAGAAAATATAAGTCCTTAATTCAATAAACCATTCTACTGGAAAAATAAACCTTTGAGGAAACTCAGATAAATTGAAAACCAAAACATATCAGCCACTTTATTCATTTAATGATAGAGTATCTGATAAATAAACAAGCGCGAAATTGCTATACAAACCGGGAATATTGCCCTATCTGATAAGGAAATCTATAACAAACATTTTCATTCAAATTCAGTCAGAGAAATAAAAATGTCGGAAGGGAATATGGGCTTTTCGTTTCGACAGCTATTAATGAAATAAGACGATGTCATGATTCCACAGTAGCCTCATATATTTCAATATTATATCGAAACAACAATCCATCGATTATTCTGGTCGTGATTAACATACAAAATGTATTAAGGACGTCCTAATACGCTTTATCAGGCATATTGCAAGTTCTGCGGTCAAATAAATAAATCCATTTGCGGTTTTATTCTTCGAAGTATCAATATTTCCATGGAAGCCATATTTCAATTGTTGCAAAAACCTGTGTACCTAATTAATATATAGTGTCCAATAGACCAGCTTGCTTAGAAATAAGAATTGCTATATTCCGAGCAACAAAGGTAATAATAATCATCTAAATAATGTAATAATAAACAACCGTAATTGCTATGTTATTGAATCAATGTTTCATTCCGTATTGAACTCCTGATAGAAACATTTCTGTGTTCTGAAGCAAATATTTGCGTTGTGGTTACAATGGCCGAGTTATTGGTATTAAGTCAGATATCCAAAATGGCAAGACTTAGAATGTATCAGTTTTTGCACAATATTTGAAGTGAATCATATTTTACTAATGGTTTGAACCTTTAGACTTTGATACATCTCTTTTTGCAGTTTTTTTTCCTTTAAAAGCTGAAGCCTACATGAATGTCTACATTAAAATAAGGAAGTGGCGTCATGTATGAAGCTTTTCGGACTTAGTTCAACGAACGATTATGCCATGTACAGGTGTGGACAGTATACCAACTTCTATTCCTCTAAAATGGTGGTAAATTATGCGACGCGAATTGAAATTAGGGTCCTTGGTCTGTTTTTAAGCAGTAAAGTGAAAAGTAGTCGCCAGTTAAAAGTTCTGCTAACCACTAGAAATAATGTTTAAGGAATTTTCATGTTCTGAACGCAAACAACAAACTTCAGTTAGATTTCAATTCAAATAACTAAGTTGCCGAACATGAAGTGTAATAAAATAGTTCAAAAGAAGCTAAATAGGAAAAACCAAATTTTGTATTATCCGATTCGACTTGGTAATGAATCTAGTTTTACAACTGAATTCCTTCGTTGTGAAAAACCATCATAACCATAACTAGCACAATTTATTTATTTATTTATTTATTTATTTATTATCAATTAGTAATGTAAAATTACATATCAATAACTTAACCTAATGAGCCTAGCAGCGGGGACTATTGGCTCTGTATTTCTAATTTACAATTTAAAGCACAATTTAATAATTCATGTTACTTGAACATCGCTAACTTAAATACCAAAGATAGATCTTCTATAAAATTTCAAATAAAAATGTGCATAAAATGATGATATAATCTTTGTGGAATTTCGTGGGATACTCACAAGTGTGCGCATTTATCTCCTGGTCCGAAAACATTTTTTTGTATCTTTTATGGCTACATTCCCCAAGGGGTAGTATGCTTTGGTAAGCATCACCAGGACACTAATGGAGGTGATTGTTATCTCGGAGCGTTTCAAGTGTCTTATTTATATTCTTTGTCGTTTTATTTCAAGCAAAAGGTTCTCACAGGCTTTGTGGAAATCCTTTTTTATTTCCCCGAAGGGAAGTTTCCTTTATTTGTTTGACGGGAATGCTGACCACAAGTCAACCAATTTCAACACTACGTGACATTTACCACGGATGCGAAAACAAATTGTTTCGAGGTCATTTTTTACTCTCTTGCGGTGGGGATGGAAAATATTCAAGGAACTGACATAATCCGTGAACATAGTTAATATGCCACACGACACTGGTTGATGATATGAACTGAAAAGTGTTACGCGTCAATATCTATCTGAACCATGCTTTTTATCTTTGTTGCCACAGTTCGATTTTATTGCTTAAATGTTTCTTTTTAAATGTTCTTACAATGTGTTGTGTGTGGCATCATTAAGCTTTATATATCAGAATTTGTCATTTCGTTAAAGTGTAAACAACTGCTTTTCCCCCAACTACGAAGACGTCAACTTTTGTACCCAGACAACGTAATTTCTCGGAAACTTTACTTTTTGCAGTCACAGTATGATAGCTGACGTTTATGGGACACGCTTCATTAATTTTAACTTATGAATGCTGCTATAGATGGTTCAATAGTGGTGATTTTGAAACCAATGTGAAAGGACGTGAAGGAAAGTGAGATAAATTTCAAGATGAAGAATTATAATGTCTTTTTTCAAAGGAGTATTATCCAAATGAGACCTTATATAGCGAAGCCTACATAAATAGGGTGAATTATTTTATGATCAAATTAATCAGGCGACATATTGTGAGAGCAATAGCTGCGTCCAATGACCTAATTTTTGAAGGTTGTTGTACAAATCCTTTGATTTTTTTTTTGAGAGGGTGTGCCGCAATGACTTTATTCCACCTGAGGCATTCCTCGAATTTGATATGAACGGTCTTATACGGGATGAATCCGGAGTTCCGCTAATTTATCATGTAGCCAGATCTTCCGTAGTCAAGCGCCCTGAAGAAGACCTTTCGCGTGTCAGCATTTCCGTTAAACCAATAAAAGAAACTTCCCTTCGGGGAAATAAAAAAGGATTTCCACAAAGTCTGTGAGAACCTTTTGCTTGAAAAAAAAAACGACAATAAAATTATTCTATCCATCTTTGTTTAGTTCCCTATTCCAGTTTATAAATTACTTTAAAGTTATCCCCCCCCCCCCCCCCACCCGCCGCCCACCCGCCGCCGCCGGCAACCCGCATGCCATAGTTTTTAAGGTAGTTGGTAAGTCTATTTATATGTTTATACTACTTGTACTAAGCGAAATTAAATGAGGGTTCTGCCCCATATTCATTCATTTATTCATTCATTGTGGGAAGACGCGACCGACACAATGGCAGCATGTGCTGCTTGTTTACCCAATGGCACATGGCATCGATCGCCATGTGCGAAATAGTATATAACTTTACCACTATTTATTGGCCTTTAGGAACCCGGAAGTTCATGCGGTATAGCCCTTCCAATTCGTGGTTGTGGAGTTTCCTCCGTTGTCCTGTCTTCTCGTCAGTTTGGCGCCAAAGATACCCCTTAGAACTTATTTCTCGAATATGCGGAATTTGTTCTCTTCCCATTTTGAGAGAGCCCATGTTTCGCATCCGCATAGAACAATCGGCATGATTATGGTTCTATAGGCACGGAACTTTATGTTACGTGACAACCGTTTGAATTTCAGCAGTTTACTGACTGAGTGCCAACTAGCGTTGGCGGAATGCAGTCTTTTGTTAATTTTCTTCAACTTTTCGTTACTGGCCGTCAGTATAGTTCCCAGATATTTAAATTCCTTAACTTTTTCGAATATCTCTGACGTTTATATGCGTTCTCTGAGGTCCACCTGCTCTCGTATTTTGTTTTGTCTTCATTTATTTCTAGGGCTACCTCTTCTGTCGCTTGCATGATGATTTCATTGTTTTTACTTACAGTTTCTAGATTATCGCCCAGAACGGCTATGTCATCTGCATATGCGAGCACTTGTGTGACCCCGTTCAAATATGACCCGGCTGTGTTGTCGTCTTGTACCTTTCTGATAACATACTCGAGCACAACGTTAAAAAGACATGGTGAGAGGCCACCCCCCTGTTTTAGACCGTCCTGGATTTCAAATAGTTCTGAGAGGTGGTTTTCTATTCTGACTCGCCCTTTGTTTTCGTTCATGCAAATTTGAATGAGGGCAACAATTTTTTTCGGGATTCCCAGCTCAACTACAACATGGTAAAGTCTTTGCCTTGCGACTGAGTCGTAGGCTTTTTTGAAGTCAACGAACCGTTGGTAAACCGTCTCTCCGTATTCCCACTTCTGGTTGCTTGTTGACCGGGTCCTACGGAATCCGCACTGGTAATCTCCCAGTATTTCTTCTGCGAACGGTGTGATTCTCGCCAGTATGATCTGTCGCCTTGTATGAAGATGGGGACGACTATTGAGGTCTTCCATTCTCTCGTAGTGACTTCCTTATCCCATATTGTTTTAATCAACTGGTAGTTCTTTTGGGCGATTGCCTCTCTTCCATGCTTCACAAGCTCTGTCGGTATGCACTCGACTCCGGGAGCCTTGTTGTTTTTCAATCGATTTATTGCGTCTACAACTTCGTTAAAAGAGAGCTCTGGAATCTGAGGTTTGGCTGTATGTACGTCTGGTGCGTTTATTTGTGGTTGATGGGTGGATTATGGAAAATTTAACAAGCCTCAGGACTTGCTAAATAAGGCCAAGACCGGTTCCCGGTTGTAGTGCCGATGATGATGATGATGATGATTCCATTTTGTCACGATATTGTTTGTTTCTGTGACCAGACAACCGTTTGTGTCTTAAATTATTTTGGCTTTCCCTCGGTAGCCATTTCTAATTGAATTTATGCCGGCATACATATATCTGATATTCTTTGCTCTGGCATTTTCTAAGATTTTTTCGATCCGAGTCTTCTGCCATTTCCGTTTTTTGCGTTTGTAGGGTCTCATTGTTTCTTTCCGAATTGTCGCCTATCTTTCTGCGTTGACTTCATCATATCTTTCTAAGTGGATCACTCTGAGGCATTTAACTTGTTCGATCTTCGCCCTGCACTCATCGCCGAACCAAGGTTTGGGCTTAATTGTTTTTTAAATCCTAATACCTTTTGGGCTGTTGGTTTCATTGTGTCTCTGGTCGATGCCCATTTAGTGTCCACACTATTGGCTTCATTTTCCTCACTGGTCCCATTCTCCAGGATGGTAAATCTATTCGTTAGTTCGTCTTGATATTCAGTCCTTTTGCGTAGGTCTTTTAGTTTATCAATGTCGAATTTTTGCTTGTCTCCCGTGATTGCCCATGTGGGTTTTCTGCAACCCGACTCCTGATTTTGCCCATCACTAGAAGGTGATCGGAGTCGCAATCTGCTCCTCTATATGATCTTACGTCAAGGATATACGAGTGGTGTCTTTTGTCTATGAGGAAGTGGTCTATTTGGTTACGCCTTACGCCGTCGGGTGATATCCATGTGGCTTTATGGATTTGCTTGTGCTTGAACATCGTGCTTTTCACTAACCGATCTTTTGACGCCGCGAACGCGATAATTCGAATTCCATTATCATTTGAAACGCCGTGTAGGCTCTCTTTACCTATAGTTGGTTCGAAGAAGTCTTCCTTTACCATTTTCGCATTGAGGTCCCCGAGGAGGATTTGAACATCGAATGATGAGATCCCGTCGAATACTTCCTCTAGGGTCTCGTAGAATGTGTCCTTCGTTTCTTCGTCCGTAGATTCTGTTGGGGCGTGTACATTTATAAATACACAATTGTACCATGGTCCTTGTATTTATAGCACCGATATTCGGCCATTAATAAATTTGACATCTTTTACATGGGGCGTAATCTTCTCGCTTATGATGAAGCCAGTCCCGAGGTTATGTGTGTCGGTGCCTCCACACGCCAGTATAAACCCGTTGGTTTCGATTTTTTGATGTGGGAGTCTGACTTCCTGTAGCGCGACAATTCCCATTTTATATTGTTTCGCGTTTTCTACGACCGTCTGTATCACGTCTGGTTTATATAACGTTCGAACATTCCATGTGCCGACGCGTATATCCCGCTTTTTCCGTTTTTCCCTACGTCTTCTTTTTGCCGAGTCGGTGTTTTCTTCTTCTCTAGGGCGCGTTGTTAGCAAAATGACTTCTTCATTACTTTCGATTTTTTTCCTTCAAATAATTATTTCAAAGATGCGAATAAAAAATAGTCACAAGGAGACATGTGTGATCTATAAAGAGGGTGTTCGAGGATTTCCCAGCCGAATACTTCCGTTGTATCCCTTGTCAAGGACGCGGTGTGAGGCCTGTCGTTGTCCTGAAGAAGGATGATATCGCGAATGGGCACACTTCGTCTTTTGTTTCGATATGCGGCTTTTGCCGACTGTAACAACTGCATTCACTGTTCGTTGTTCGCGAAGAAAAGCAATAACTAAAACTCCCTTTAAGTCGAAAAAAAATCGTTCCAACGAACTTTTCAAAAAATCCTCCCCTTCTTGTCGAAATCGATCCAGAAGTCCGCACTGATCTTCGACCTGACCTGTTTTGATTTACGTTCAATAAGCTAGGAACCCATACAGCAGTAATTTTTTTTGCTAAAATCATCAGTGATAATGGATTGTACACTTACATAGCTGATACCCACTTCTGATAAGATTTCTCCAACATTAAGGGGCGATCACTTTCAATAAGCTCTCGAACGGCATGGATGTTGTCATCTGTACGACTTGTCCTTGGACGTCGATCATGACTTTCGTACTGGATACGTTCCCGCCCACTTTTAAATTCTCTGGCCTACGTATACACATGATTCTGAGACTGTGTATCATCACCAAACTGTGCCTTCAATAGAGAAAAAATGTTCGAGAGTTTAACGTTTTAATTTTTTTAAATTTTTGTATAATAATCCGTTGCGCACATATATGAACCTCTTGCTCGCTCGTGTCTGTACTGACTACAAAGTCGACCACGACCGCTAGCCAAGCCGGTTCCCACACTCTTCATGAACCAAACAACAACCACGCACAAGATCATCTAGCTAGCAACTTGTTGCTAAGCAAAAAAGTAAAATTACCCTCGTACAGTCTCCTATCACCCACAAACCTGATCTTATCGCCTTAGTTTTCTGAGGAACGAGTTTAGACGTCGTATATAAAGCTAACATTGTGTAAATTCGGGATGTAGAGTCTTGCATCCTCTTGGGTTTCTAAAGTATTGAAGTCATCGGTGCAATCACAAAGGAAAGATCGTTTCGAAGTATAGAATATTGGTCTTCCAAAGTATCAGCGCTTCTTATGGTTACGTCTTATACGTGAGTCCTGGCATTTTTCGTTGCTTTTCGTAGTTAGACAATCAGATTCACACAGGGAATAATTCCTCAGTTGAAGTAGAATATAAGAGAGTGGGACTCGCCCCTGGTTACAATATTGAGTTATTCAAAGTCAATGTGCATCTACAGCTCTTTTCCTGACCCTCTTTTTGTTCTGTTCGTCCTGTGCATTGATATTTAGAGCGATGTACAATCCGTCTTATCTCCACAAATTTCAAAAACTATTTTCACGACAAGTAATTAACAATCCAGAAAATGGGAACTATTCTTTCCAGACTCTCTGCTAACGGGTCCTCAGGGAGCATAAAACGGAAACTGGACAAACATTTTCATGGAAGTAATCGATGACATTCTTCAACAAAGGACAAGTGTAGTTATATACCCGGTTATCTGACTTGACTAGGAGGGGCATGACTTTGCGTTGTTTTCTCGGGCGATGATGGGGATTAAATTGTAACAAGAAGACTATTTCGTGTACCAAATCTTCGTAACGCCATCCGAAATAAAGCTAACAGATATTATGCGGTGCTATAATTATGTACCTGACAAATATATTTGTTTTAACTTTGTTTCGCAATTGGGGAAAGGAATAAGAAGAACCAGATGACAATATGATGCCGGACTTTCACATATATAGAATGAGTCTTTATCTAATAGAGCAGGGAACTGATTCTGGACTCGGGGACAGTCTAGATAACATTATCACTGACAAAACTAAGCTTGGGGCCAAATTTATATGGGTAGGTGTAAGTAACAGCAATAGACAACCGTAGCAAAGACCTTGTTAAGCTGATACTTGATCACAGTGAGAGTAACGACACGTTTGTAAGAATATTAACAATTGTAGAGCTAAGGAGCAATTTCGTAAATTTCCTATATACCTTTCTGCAACATAATCAAAGTCGTGTAGGCCCAATAGTTTATCTTTACCTTTAATCTTGTACTTTTTCATTATCGTTCAAAACATGGTCGTCTAGTTAAAACTCTCTATCTTGGGTAATATCATTTTTCCTTTCAAGAAAATTAAATTTCAATCGATTTTCTCCTTCCTTTCACCCGCATATACACATATATTTGCTCGAGTCCTGCATTGGCAGTACAATATTTGGGATTTGAAGTTAGTACGACAATTTCTATTTTCTTTTATCGTATTTTCTAAAAACGAAGACTCCTTTACCTCCACATCGAGCAACGTCATTCCCCTCTAAAATATTGCGCCATATAATCAAGAAGTATTATCAACGAAGGGATGAATGTAGAATACACCAGAAAGGGAGCAAAGTTTACCCTGGAGGGAGATATTTATGTCGGTTGGTATAATCGGTCGTCCTTCTTGAAAAAGCTTCGGGTTTTATAAAAGTCGAACACCCGGAGAAAGTTGAGAGTGCAAAACATGATTTCATGTTAAAAATGATTTTTCTCGAAAACATTTTCATATCTTCGGTGACAATTATTTGTCTCTGACTTTTATGGTTTCACATTTCACTTTCTAGAACAAATATTCACATAATAACAATAACAGTTCGATAAGTTAGACACAAGCATGTCAAGGACATCCTAGTTGGACTTGCCTATGTTTTTAAAACGAGCCCTCATCCAACGGATTTTCAAGTTATTAACAACTGCCTATAACATTATCAAGTCCACTCATATCTTCTCAAGTAAAAAGAAACCAACTAGAATAAGAAAACAGGAAAAGCAACAACAGACGGACAAGGAAACTGCTTAAGGGAAACTCTCACGGAGTGGCGACATAAAAACATATGTCTCCCGATTCACAAGCCGAACACGTCGATACAACGTAATGAAACTCCGATAAAAAAGCCGCACAGGTACGCTGATGGCAATGTAAATAACTTGGATTACATATTCGCGTATCGCCATCACGATGTTTGATGTGCTCTTCCATATTTATACGTCGCTCTGCTGAGGGTGAGAGTACGTTAATACTTTAACGAGCTGTGCGTCTACATTATTTTCCCAGATAACAACTTCGAATCCAATTAAAAATTGAATTCAAATAAAATTGCGTGACATTAAATATGTACACGGAAGTTGGTGCCTCTAGTATTCCAAGAACATCGGAGTATGTACAAGCATAATACGTTTCATCTTCGCCTGCCGTCTGTCTAGTCTGCAATTAGAGTTTGTCTTAAAGTTTTCGAGAGAACTCAAACTATGAATGAAATTCGATTAAACTCCGCTCAAAATTCTACTTACTGCTGCCAAAGGAGTCTTCAACAGGGGCCGAGTGAGAAGTTCTAAAGTACCTCGAAGTAATGGTTGACCGTGCAGAGATTCCTTCAGTTTTATGTGAAATTGTTCATTGCATCGCCGCCTACCCACTCTTATGTTATACCATTTATAGACGCACTAGCCTATGCAAAATATTATAATTTTCCTAAGCTTACATACTCGTGGGAAAGTGAAATTTGTCATTTTTACCTCAGCCACTGAACATAATGCTTCAATTAACATAAGATTTGTGTTATTATTTAAACATGCTCCTCTACTCGTAGAGCGTCCCATTCCACCTTTGCGCGAAATGAATAATGCCGTCGTCTAAAAACGTGTGTGTCCTTTTCCCAGCATGTGAATATTCATGATGGTCCTTTTCAAAATTGTCCAGGACATGGTGGGGCGGGGTTTTATAAAAATATGTACTGAGAGGTTTTGAAAGGAATGTCATTGTCACTGCAGTCTCTGCAATCAATAGAAATTCTTGAATGTATTCTGAATCTTAAAATGGGAGCATGGCGTCCGACAAGGTAGCGTGAATATTCAAGGCGCAGCTCGTCGTATAAATTTGCATTCGAAACTCTGTGGACATTTCCTTTTAATCAACAATTTTTCGCACGCGGTAGTTTCGTATTTCTGCATTTCAATTCACTTAGTTTGCTCTTGCTTTAATATGAATGAGCAAGTTATTAATGTTTCTTTACAGCTTACCTGTGTACCGGTTAAATGAAGTACCGGGATGACTGTAGCTGGCGCTTAAAATGCGAATTAATATATATATTTTTTTTTGCTAGTCAGCACATGATTACTTGACTTATCGCTTCCACACTTATTACTTATTACTTTCTACTTCCGCACTTATCGCCTGCTTCACTTTCTACTCATCACTCCTCCCCATGACCTGTGTGGGACGTATTTATACCGTTTCGTCACTCTGTTTCAGCGTTTCGTTTCCGCCCGTTCCATAGTCTTGAATATTCTATTCCAGTTTTCCAGTACTTACTGAAATAATCTAGTACTTTGTTTCGGACTTTCTCGAAGATTCCAGTACTGATTGTCATATGCGTCACACTACCCTCCGCCTAGATTAGTTCGTCCGGAACTAAGTTCTCTGATCTCCTGGGTTAACAAAAGTCGCCAGTCAGTCACGATGTACCACTTTCATCTTCGCGTTCGGTTTTCGCTAAATCCTATAGACAACGTCGTTAATTCTTGTGAGAATCTTATACGGTCCTTCCCAATGTTGCTGCAACTTCAGAGACCTTCCTTTATGCCGATGAGGGTTATAAAGCCACACATTATCGCCTGCATTAAATCCGGATGCGTTGGCTCGAACGTCGTACCTTGTTTTCATCCTGTCACTGGATACCTTGATTTGCTTTTGAACCAAATGATGTATCTCATCGAGGCGATTTCTCCATTCAGCTACGTAGTCTTCGGTCTCATCTGTGGCGTCTGGAGATATTCCGAATCGCAGATCGGCTGGTAATCGTATCTCTCGTCCAAATATAATTCTTGCTGGAGAATGGCCTGTCGTACGTGATTAGCCGATCTATAGCTCATGAGAAAGGTTTGTACATATTTGTCCCAATCTCGTTGGTGATCACTAACGACCTTCGATAAATACTCTTTCATTGTTCGGTTGAACCTTTCGACCATTCCGTCTGACTGTGGATGTAAGGGTGTGGTCCTGGTTTTCCTTACACCCAGTGCCGCACAGATGCCTTGAAATATCTGTGATTCGAAGTTTCTGCCTTTATCGGAATGAAGCTCACAGAGAACTCCACATCTGCTGATCCAATTATTGATAAGCTGCTCAATGACGGTTGTTACTTCTTGGTTTGAAATTGGAAGGACGTCCACCCACTTGCTGAAGTAATCCATGATGACCTGTAGCGATTCTAACAGATACACACACAATTCACAAGCAAAAATAGCGAAGAACACCGAACGAAAAATCGAATAAGAAAAATACATCAGAACCGTATACCAAGCGATAAATTAAAATAATTCACACCAGTGGAATATAGTCGAGTTTGGAAATCAAATTCTAAAGACGGTCAGTAGCCTGGTGTGTAACGCTTAGGTAAAACTTTTTTCGTGATTCGAGCTGTCATAGCGTCAGTTCGAATCACACGATCTTCTTCACTATTATTTCAAACGCTATAGACCAACACGTGTTTGTTGTTGTCGTTGGTTTTTGGAAATGGTCCTGAGATATCAATCGCAATTCACTCGAAGAAGGCACCCACGTTGTACTGCTTCATAGCGCTCCTTGGTTTTCCTATTGGTCCTTTGGTCGCAGTGCAAGTTGTGCACTTCCTACACCAAGACTCGACGTCATCTCTCATGTGAAGCCATTAGAATGGAGAAAGTAATTTTGAAAGTGTCTTATTAACTCCCAGATGTCCACCGGAGGCCCCGTCGTGCATTTCTGTTAGTACATCCATCATTTTTGATGGTGGGACTACAATCTGCATTCGATGGGATTTTACGTCCGCGGCTTCCCATTTACGCTTTAGAATACCATCTTCTACCAGCAAGGAATTCCATTGTGCCCAATATACCTTAAATGTTCCACTCTTGTCGGAAATATTGTTCCAAGTTGACCGCTCGTTCTTTTCTTTGTGTTCCAAGATTAGCGACATATCTTCATCCTGAAGTTGAGCTGCGCGTATAGCATCACTCGTCCACCCATCTCGTACTTCTACTTGTACATTTCGCAGGTCGTACGCCTCTTCTTTCTCTTCCGCTCTATGACAATGTTTACAATCTGGCTTACATGGTCTTCTTGATAGAGCATCAGCGTTATTATGCACCTTCCCTCGACGGTGGGAAATTTGGAAATCGTACGTTTGAAGTCGTTCGATCCATCGAGCTATTTGTCCTTCCGGATTCTTAAAATTTAACAACCATTTCAGGGCGGCATGATCCGTCCGAAGGTGAAATCGACGTCCGTAGAGGTATTTATGGAAATTCTTAACGGCTTCTACAACAGCCAGCAGTTCCTTTCTTGTTGCGCAGTAGTTTCTCTCTGGCTTAGATAGAACTCGACTATAATATGCGACAACTCTCTCTTTACCATCGACTTCCTGTTACAACACTGCTCCGATTCCTGTGTTACTTCCATCAGTATCCAATATAAATGGGCAATCCGATCTTGGGAATGCCAATGTTGGAATCTTACATAACTCGGCCTTCAATGTGTTGAATGCTGCCTCACACTTTTCTGTCCAATTGAATTTCTAGTCTTTACCCGTTAGTTCGTGTAGGGTTCTAGCCACGTTGGCAAAACCTTTAACAAACCGTCGGTAATATGTGGCTAATCCCACAAAGCTTCTTAACTGCTGCTTGTCTTCTGGAGTAGGCCACTCTCGGACGGCTGCTATCTCATCAGGATCCATTTGAACTCCTGCAGATGAAACAATGTGTCCCAGGAATTTGACTCTCCTTTGTAAGAGTTCACATTTCTTCGAATTGAACTTTAAGTTGGCCTGTCTTAGTCGTTCGAAGACGGAGCGCAGATTATTGATGTGTTCTGGTAAATTCCTTCCAACAACGATGATATCGTCCAAGTACACAAGACACGTCTTCCATGTAAGTCCCCGTAGAACACTTTCCATTAATCGTTCAAACGTTGCTGGAGTATTACACAATCCAAAAAACATCACGTTGAATTGATATAGTCCGTTTCCGGTAGTAAACGCTGTCTTCTCCTTGTCCTCCTCCTTCACTTCCACTTGCCAGTAACCGCTTTTTAGGTCCAATGTTGAGAACCACTGAGCTCCAGAAAGGGTATCTAGTGTGTCGTCGATTCGAGGAAGTGGGTAACTGTCTTTCTTCGTAACGTCGTTTAACCGGCGGTAGTCGACACAAAATCTAGTTGTCCCATCCTTCTTCTTGACGAGCACTACCGGCGAACCCCATGGGCTCGATGATTTCTCGATGACTCCTTGCTCTTCCATCCCATGAATCATGTTGCCGACTTCTGATTGTTTGGCCAACGGTAGTCGACGAGGTGGCTGCCTTATAGGTCTTGACTCACCCGTGTCAATGCGGTGTTTAACTATACCGGTGCGTTCGAATTTATCATTTCCTGTCACAAAAATATCAGAAAAATCGTTCAGGAGCGATTCAGTGCTTGCCTTTCCTCTGTCTGTCAATCCGATTTTCTGGGACATCAACTTATTAACCATAGAGGATGCACCAGAGGGCTGTTGAATTGAATGGTCATCTCCCCTTGTCTGTATTGAGCTCATCATTGATACGGGTGCACATTTTGTGATTACCTCTCCTTTTCTTATTGTGAACGGCTCCTCGGACGCATTTAGTACTCGGACGGGTACGATGTGCTTTTTCGCGTCGATAAGGGCTTTCCCAACAAGGATGTCCCCCTTACGCTGATTTTGTGCAGCTTCGGTGATGTAAAATCGATTGTCACCGGGATCACTCTTGAGACTGGTCCAAATTACCGAGTCTGAACGGGCTGGGATCTCATCCTCCTCACGCACATAACATTTCAGTCTTCGCAATTGTTCGTCATGCAGTGTAATAGCAACCTCTAACTTACCAATTCACAGTGTTCTTCTCCGATATCTAGAATAACTTGATGCTCCTTCATGAAATCCATTCCAAGAATGCATTCGTCCATAATATAGGCAACCAAAAATTGGTGGGTGATGGAAATATTGCCCAGCACTATTATGCTCGCCAGCTCTCCGTACACTGTAGAACATTCTCCTGTGGCAGTCCTCAAAACGTATCTTTTAATTTTATTAAGGGCAATTTGGCCCACGACATCCGGCCGAATTCTGGATCTCGTTGCTCCAGTGTCGATTGTCACTGTTGTTGTCCTTCCATTAACAATCGTAGTTATAACCAAACTTTGGTTATCCCGTTGGAGTTGTGATACAGTTACGACGCTGAGGCTGCACATTCCTCCAGGCAACTTCCGCCCCGTAAAGTCTGCCCTTACAAGTTTCCCGAGCTATTGACCTCAGGTTGGTCCGTTGATAGTCTCCTCTTATGATTAGCGCATGAATAACAATTCTCACTTGATGTTTCATTCATTCGTCGACGTTTCCTACAGTCAACAGAGATGTGGCCGACTTCGCCGCATGTCCAACACTTCATGTCAGTTTGTGGGGCTTTTCAGGGCCCGAAGAGCCATGCATCGCTCGATCCCCACTATTCCAGGCGAACGACTTACCTCTCGGTCGAACTTCAGCAAGGTTGCGTAACCTTGCTACGGCATTTACCCCCAGCCAAATCGCTGGAATTAATACGGTTACCCAATCGGATAACTGTTTTGAATTTCTGTTAGGCAGCTTACCTATTCTGTAGGGGTTTTCCTTCCAAAACCCTTTTTTCTCCAACACCACTCCTAAAAAACATTAAGCCCACGGCAAAGCTTATCACCTTGCCGTGGCATCGGAAATTCACCCCCGAGGCGTACATCATTTCCTAAAAAACATTAAGTCCACGGCAAAGCTTATCACCTTGCCGTGGCATCGAGAATTCACCCCCGAGGCGTATATTATCTCCTAAATAAAAAGCATAAGTCCACGGCAAAATCATCACATTGCCGTGGCATTCGAAATCCTATCTTTAGGCATACGTTCTGCCAGGGCAGCTTGTTTCCATAGCCTTATGCTATGGAAACAACATCAACAAAGAGTTCCTTGTTGACTCGTTTATTTGTTTGCCCATGGCACTTCTCGCATGCGGCCTTTTGGTCCCATTGATTTGCTATCGCCGACAAGGTTTCTGCTGACGCAAACCAAACATGTCCCTGATTACCAGCAATCGCTGGCTTCCAATTATCGGTCCCCACGTTCAGAGACCGCAATCAAGCAGCGATCAAGATGCAGCCAGAAAATGTTTACTTTCAATATCTGGCAATGGCTGCACCCTATGTTCGTTGCAATGTTTAATCATCGGCAACCGAAATGATGATTTATGGCCTCCCATTAGGATGACCAAATCATCGGTTTGGGTCTTTCACACCCCAGATGCTAGTATTTACATTCTTGGAAAATGCACTAGCGGTGTTGCCCTCCATCCACGGTCGCCGAACGATCGTATGCATGGCATACGCACACATGCGTAATGTATGCCTATTCCGTCCGGTCCAATCACGATTAACTACCTCGGGTTAATCGTGTAACTCCGCCTCCTTTTCAGTTTCTTTTGAGGTTTTTCCGTTTCTTTGGTGAGCTCTAGTCACCAGTCAGATTTAATTATTCACGGTGTGCGCACGTGCCAGATAGACGCCCGAGCCTTAACCGAACAGTGTCGGAGTGCTGTTGCGTTTTTGAATTAATTATGAATTACCATTTGTTGTAAATTAAAAGAATCCTTTAGAAGTACCAATGTAAAGTGCGAGACTAAGTATATACCTTAGCAAAATTAAATAGTTCGTCTCGGTGCGCGGAATGCAACAAACATAAATTTTAAAAAGTTCGAGTGATCTTATTAATATTGACTTCCGTAATTATATACAAAGTTAGAATTGTGAACACGATATACCTTCAATAAACAAAACCGTTAAACAAAGATCCTCCTGTGCCGTTTTATTTATTTTGTTCTTGGTGCGTGTGTTTTTGTAGACAATTTTGGTAAAGCACTCATCGTTGGTGTCCGGTGATTTGTCTTTTCGTCGGTGTGTTTTTAACGAACTCGCATCCTTGCCGATGCCATAGTAAAAACACTACCACAAGTTCTCGGGGTTCTCCCTTGTACATGCCCGATTCTTTGGCAGGAACATTCCTGGACGGACATTTCTCGGACTCTATATGTACTCCTGGTAGCCAGTTTAGCAGATTCATATGCCAATGCGAACGCCAGTATTTCATTAGTCATCTTCTTTCCTGCCAAACGAACGGCTTGTTGCAAGTCCCGATCTTGGAGTGCTTTTATAAATGCATCCATCGCTACCTCGTTCAGAAATTCCTTAGTCATATTGAATAAGACAAGTTTGCCAATCGCTCAATGTCTGCCTGCAACTGTTTTCTCAGGTTTCTGCGTTCTGCTCCGCAGTTGCATGCGGTAGACCTGCTGCCTGTGGTTGTCGCCATACCTAGCTTCAGGGCCGTCTCTTACCGCTTGGAAATCTGTTTGCTTCTCTGCTGGTATGCCCCGCGGAGTGACAAGATTAGTGATGTGGACTTCTACTCATCCGACCACTTATTATAGTTGGCAGCGGCGTCAAACTGACGTATAAATACGGAGAAGGGCCCCGTTCCATCGAAAGTTGGCGGTTGCATCCTTGTATCTTTGTAGTCATGTTGAATGCTAGGCGATGTCTTATTTCTCTCAATACACTCTTTTTTTTTAATTTTTTTTTTATTAGACTTCTCTCGAGCGAGGCGAACCTATAGCGTCGAGTGGGCGCCCCGAGATGCCATCAAATAACTGTTGCAGTTCTTTTTGAACAGTCTCAAGTCTCTTTTCGATTCGCGTTATTTCATCGGTCACTTTTTCTACTTCGTTCCGAATTTTTGACTGAATTTCTTCCTTAAAGTGTTGAAAATTACATTTCATCCACTGCATTTAGGCATCCAACTTTGCATTAACATCTGCAGCTTGCGCGTCCAATTTTGAGTTAATATCTGTTGCTTGCGCGTACAATTTTGAATTTTGGGCGTCGAATTTTGAATTAATATCTGTAGCTTGGGCGTCCAATTTTGTCATCATCGTCCTGAGCATCTCCGAAATGCCCAACTGTGGCGAACTCTTCTCCGTTACATTGGCACCATATTGACTCGTTGTTTCTTCTTCATCCGGACAGTCTGGCCCAATCGTAAAAACATATGTGTCGACATCAAAACCCTCTTCCTCCATTGCTGCTTGCAGACGCTGTCGAAGAATTTGCTTCTGTCCTCTGCAATCCAGATTCCGGTCCTCAAGTTCCTTCTTCAACTCAGGAACGCGAAGATCCTCCAAATGTCGATCTGACATAGTCACAACACACTTTCACACACTTATTTACTTCACCAATAATTAATCCCACTTCTGACACCAATTGTAGCGAGCTTAGGGTTCGCTGAATTAATTATATTTACTAAATAAGACCCATTAAATTGGTTTTGAATTAATGTAACACTTTATTAGTTCGTCAATAACAACCGTTACTTTTACCGTACTTATCGCGTCTTTTACTGCTTACTTCTTACTTCTTCGATCTGCGTGCGACGTATTTATACAGTTTCCTCATTCTGATTCGCCGTTCCGTTTCCGTCCGTTCCACAACCTCGAATTTCCTACTGTTCGTAGTCTCCAGTTTTCCAGTACTTTCTTGAATATTCTAGTACTTTGTTTTAGACTTTCTTGAATATTCTAGTACTGATTGTCATATGCGTCACAATATATTACAATCTATCCAGACATGAAATCAAAAATGAAAATCACCATCATCGGCACTACAACCGGGATCCGGTCTTGGCCTTATTTAACAAATCTCTCCACCGGTCCCGATTTCGAGCCGATGTCATCCAGTTTAGCACTCCCAGGCTCTGGGCGTCCTGGTCTACGTCATCCCTCCATCGCAGACAAGGTCTGCCGCGCTGTCTCCTTCCATACATCCTGCCACAAAGGACTTTCCGGGCAGGCTCTTCTTCGCTCATTCGAGCTAGGTGTCCCGCCCACCACTACAATATTAGCTTCAAGGTAGATTGCGTACAACTCATGGTTGTAGCGTCTCCGGAATCGACCTCCCTCACATACGGGGCCAACAATTCTCCTTAAGACCTTTCTCTCGAACGCGGCCAAGAGTTCAGAGTGCCTTTTATTAAGCACCCAGGTCTCGGATCCATACATGAGTACTGGTAAGACCATGGTCTTGTACAGTAGTAGCTTGGATGTTCTGGATAAATTTCGGGATTTAAAGAGCCTGGGTGAAGGATTCCTGTACCGCCGATTCGGTTCTACCGATGATGTCGATGTCATCTGCGTAGGCAAGTATCTGGCAGGACTTGATGACAATAGTCCCTCTTGTTGTAACGCCAGAGTCACGGATTGCTTTCTCCAACGCCAGGTTGAAGAGGAGGCAGACCAGACCGTCCCCTTGTCGGAGTCCATTAAAGGTGTCTATTGGTTTGGACAGCAATCCCGCTACTTTTACTTGACTAGTTACGTTGGTCATGGTCAACCTACAAAGTCGTATCAATTTGTTTGGAATGCCGAATTCTCTCATGGCATTATATAGTTCTACCCTGGCTATGCTGTTGTAGGCGGCCTTGCAGTCTATAAACAGATGATATAGTGGAATCTTAAATTCCGACATTTTTCCATCGCCTGCCTAAGGGTGAATATCTGATCAATTGCTGATTTGTCTGGGATGAAGCCACACTGATATTGACCACTGATGGCTTTAGCGTATGGGGCTATCCGGTCTTGTAGGATAGTGGAGAGTATCTTATAGGCGGTACTCAGCAATGTTATACCCCTATAGTTGCTGCACACTGTGATATCTTCTTTCTTATGTATGGGGCAAATTATACCGCGACGCCAATCTTCCGGCATCTCCTCTTGCTCCCATACGTGGACCACGATCTCGTGAATTGCGTGATGTAACGCTGTCCCTCCTTGTTTGATCAGCTCAGCTAGTATGCCATCAGCTCCAGGGGCTTTATTTAATTTTAGCTGTCTAATGGCTTTTAATGTTTCCTCAATGCTTGGTGGCGGCAGCATTTGGTCGTGGTCTTGCATTGGTGGAACCTCCAATTCTTCTGTGAGCTGACCATTTAGCAATTCATGGAAGTGCACTTCCCATCGCTCCAGAATGCCTTCAGGATCGGTGATCAGATTACCCTCTTTATGCTTGCAGTAAGTGCAGCGTGGTGTGTACCGCGTCATACTGCGGATTATTTTGTAGAACTTCCGCGCCTGGTGCGGACCTCGCTCTCTACTTTTCTCTATTTCACAGACAAGGTTTTTTTCCGAGGCACTTTTCTTTTGTCTGTGAAGTCTTTTTTTCGGATCTTCTGAGCTCTTTGTATTTCTCCTCGCGTACCCGCGTTCTATGAGACAGCTGCATTGTCCGGTATGTAGCATTCTTATGTTCAGTCGCTAGTTTGCACTCATCATCAAACCAGTCGCTCCGATCTCTACGACTACTGCCTAAGATGGAGTTGGCAGTACTAATGACAGTATTCTTAAGGCGTGTCCATTTCTCTTCTACGCCCGGCATTCTGGCCCCAGGACTTACTCGCCCTCCGTCGAGCTCTCCGAGGGTACTGGTATTCTCATTGCGTAAGGCAGCCGTGTTGATTCGAACCTGATCCGCGGATGAAATATGTCTCCGTAAGGCAATCCGCGCTCGGAAAACTGTACCAACAAGATAGTGCTCCGAGTCGGCGTTGGCACCTCGTTACGTTCATGTCGTCATCGGGTTCGAGGAGTGGCGGCGATCTATGTACACGTGGTCAATTTGGTTGTGAGTGGCTCCATCAGGTGATACCCAGGTGGCATTGTGGATTTCTTTACGCGGAAACCTGGTACTCGCAACGACCAAGTTTTTCGATGCTGCCAGTTCGATAACCCGTAGTCCATTGTCATTTGTGTTCTCATGCAAACTATGGGAACCTGGGGGGGTATGGAGTGGTATGCCAAACAGGGGCACGTAGTTCACTATTATCCCCAACGAAATATAGAGGCGCGGATAGCCGCTAGCAGGAAATCAATCATCAAGACAAATAAAACAGTGATGGTTGATGGTGACCATTATTTTTTATTGCGTCTTTCCGGTTATTTTTATGAATGCACTAAATTGTTATAGATCTTAATCATTTAAAACACAAATGTCGTAATTTTACGAATCACAAAATAAAGAATATGTAATCAATTTACAAACTGTGGCGACCAGTTAGACACCTATTCCAATGGAATTATTGATATTCTTATTGTTCTCGTCTGTTCTTAACACTAAAGAGGTTGGTTTATTGTCCAGTAACACAGGAACTGGTTTGACCCTTATCTGAGGTATATTTACGACACTGGTGAACACGCGCGAATAGTACCGGCAAAATGTCTCGAATTTTATATTGTCGATTATATCTCGGATTTTATTTTTTCTGTGTCCGCCTTATACAAAAATGGTTATTACGGAAACATTCAACTCTAATACAGCACAATGAAAACTGTCACGCTCCGTTTTACACTCTCGACTCCGGTCTGCACGTTGCGGTTGTGGAAGATTGATACTGACTCTGGAGACGTGTACGCCGTTTGTGGATTGATTAGCGACTTATGCGGAGAAGATTTAATTCTTATTTCGCCCGGCAGCGTGAATACCCGTGATGATAAACGACAAGCGACTGACTCGACTCAGAGGTGAAATTCGTATATCATTCCACACACAGGACAACCAAAAAAGACCTCGTCTCTGCTCTCTCAACCTCACGCCCGTCGAAATGTGTGTAACTTTTGTTAATAGGGTAATTGACGGACATGGAGAATGAGAGAACAGAAACATGATGTCCTGTGATCTCGGGGTAGCTTTGGTTGTGTGTGTTGGTATCAAATGCAGCTACTGGCATGACCTACTGACCCAGTGGTACTGCTATGGTGTAGTCAGAGCGCATTGAACCGTTGAAAGACAGAACTGCGAAGGAGAGGAGAACGTAGCTGATGTTATTCAACTGCAAAAAGAGATCATTGATCCCAAGCGAATGGGTGATCTGGGAAAAGTCAATAGGACGCCGCGTCGGCTGGGGATATAACATCACGGGAAAAACTCTGTGGAATGTTGGTAAATACCCAAGCCAATGGATGATGATGCAACCGCGTCGCTTGGTTTGACTTGGTTGTTGCTAACCAATACGAATGGAATTTCCGGTGGAAATCCCATGGTTAGAGCAATAGTGTTCCGTATGGCGAAGATAGTAGCTAAACTCAATTATGCATTATCTGCATAGAATAATGAGTTTAGCTATGCGTCCTTAGGGAAATTATGTATTTCAGGTGAATAACATATAAGGGAAATGGGTATGTATGACGCCCTGAAAGCGGTCGAAAATAATGTGGAAATTGTGGTTGAGATTGTGGGTTGATTCTCATATAGAATTGAGAAACCCCACAAACCTATTTTTGCATTCAAATCACCAAGAACGATTTTCACGTCGTATCTTGGGCTAGCATTGAGGGCCCTTTCGTTTCTTTTTCGTCGTTAGGGGACTCTTCTATAGATCCGTGAACATTTATGAGGCTCAATTCCATTCAATTTTATTTGGTAGATAATTACATTTATGGTATATTTTACAGCTAGCATTTAAGAGATTTAGGATAACAATTCCTTTACAACTATAATCTTAAATCTATATAATGACAATAGCACAATTTTAATGAATAACAAATAATAAATTAAGGGAAAACTTCAATAAAAAACCCTTATTTGAATCTTAAGACTGATATTGCACGGGTTTCCGGTTATTTTATATAGTAATGACCTCGATATAATTTTCATACACAGAGTACATATGTAGTGATTTAGGATAACGCAAGACGGGAAACGAGAACATTGTCAGAAAAAGAACAATTGACGAAGAAGTTTCTATTGATTTTGTCAATAAGGAAGTCTACCGGTTTAACGTTAGCGTTTTCATGTAGTTCATGTGTCGAATAATGCCATGGCAGATTCAGCAACATTTTCAATATTTTATTTTGACGCCTTTGCAATTTTATTTTGTGTGTGCGAGCACAATTACACCATACAGGGGCCCCGTACAGGAGTATAGCTTGAAAAATGGTTTTAAATATTATAATTTTATTTTCGAGAAAACGATCAATCCTTTCCTTAATGATTTTTTCTAAGAGCTTACTTAGACAGCTAAGTAGACTAATACGTCTGTAGCTTTCGGGGCTGTTCTTCGGTTTGCCGGGTTTCGGGATAGGTATTACTTTTGCTGTTTTCCAACAGTCCGGAAAATAACAATTCTTAAGACAAGCGTTGAAAATGAACGTTAAATAGTTACTTGCAGCAGGTGGAAGTGCTTTGATTAATTTGTTGTTAATATTATTGAGACCCGCAGCCTTTTCTGATTTAGATTTTTTTATCAATTCTTTAACTTTGCTGATATTAGTTGCGTAAGTACTTTCAGCTGGTGTTTGAGAAAGTACATGGATAGTGTTAGCAACTTCAGCTTCAGTATACGCGTCGCTTAGATGCATAGATATGGAGTGGTTCTTACTAAACGTGTTAGCAAGTAGGTTCGATTTCTCCACTGAAAATATAAAGAACTTGTCGTGAACTTTAAACGGAGGAATACTTGACCCTCTCTTTTTCATAATTTTTGATATTTTCCAGAACGATTTGCTTGCTTTGTCAAGAGAGGAAAGGTGTTTATTCCAACACTTGTTCCTATATGCTGAGATTTCCTTTTTAATGATATTATCTAAGACTTTAACATTAACTAGAAAACAATCGATTCTATAACGAAGCCATTTTCTTCTTTCAGAGTTTCTTAGCCTAATCAGATATAAGATATTTTCAGGAAGCGGTGCCTTATCAACTGGAGCAGTGGAACATTTAGGTATCGCAAGATCGGCCGCTCTATTGATAACAGAAACAAAATTATTACATAGGATATCAATGTGCTCGCTGCAGGTTATAGAATTTAGGCTGGTATCACCTAGAACCAGGTTCGTGTTTATATATGATTTATAACAATCCCAGTTGGCGGCGGAATAGTTGTGGTATAAACTGGTACGATTTACAACTACTGTATGATTCACTGTGAGGCTGATCGGAAGGTGGCCTGAACTTAACGAATTTAGAGTTAATGGTACTGAGCAGTGCTCAGTATGCTCCTCGATAGTATAGTGGTTAGTATACCCGCCTGTCACCCGGGAGACCGGGGTTCGATTCCCCGTCGGGGAGCCCCTGGCGCAAAACTAATGACCTTGCCCGGAAAAAACAAATCATTATGGAAAATTTAACAAGCCTCAGGACTTGCTAAATAAGGCCAAGACCGGTTCCCGGTTGTAGTGCCGATGATGATGATGATGATGTACTGAGCAGTAATTTGGAATATTAGTGATATATAGATCAAGAGTTGAGGGGTTCTTGTTAGCACTCACTGGGATATAGGTGGGGAAAAGTGGATAAAGTATCGAAAAACTTGGACTGGATTCAGTAACATCTAGTAAAATGTTACCCCTGCAGTTTGCCCTAAGACAATTCCACGACTGGCGTCTGCAGTTAAGATCACTACCAATAATTACCTTGTTTCGAGTGTTGACTCTATACAATTTTTGCAGATCCCGCTTAAAGTAAGTAGATTTCTCTAGGTTTCTATTTCCACCAGGGAAATAGACCGAAAAAAGACTCACCTTGGAGTTATCACTTAATGTTATATCTATACTAATGTCCTCAATTAACTTAAGGTGCAATGAAGGACGCAAGGAATGTTCTACACATTTTTTCACAACAATGGCGACACCTCCACCCCTAGCATGTACTCTGTCTAGGCGATAACATATGTAATTTTGATGTGAGATAGAAATGTCTTGTTTGAGCCAGGTTTCTGAAACAAGTGCAATGTCAATATTAAAATTTATCAAGAAACTAAAAAATTCATGCTCTTTGTTTTTGATGCTTCTCGCATTCCAAGTTAGGATGTTAAGAGAGTTTCTTAACATCTTTTTTCCGAGTATATGTACTTAATAGCTAATGAAGTAATGACGTTAAATTGGTCAGCTTTAGTTTGACAAGCACTAAGCTAGGTTACAATTTCATTAAGGAGAGAGTTTATCTCGCTAAATGAGAACAAGTTAATATTAGTTATAGTTTCAGACGGATTTTTCTTCGTGTGTGTCGTATCACTGTTGGAAGGTTGCTGGGTTTGATGGAGGCCAGAAGCCCAGTTGGATGAAGGAAGTGAAGGTTGACGCACAGATCGGGGTAGTGGAGGAAAATTATCAATGGATAATCGGTCGGGCACTGGCTGCTGTTTGTCACTCGGAGGCTGTAGGAAGGTTGTATTTCCTGTACCACGTCCGCGTGGGGATAATTTGCGGCGAATGTCTATGTACTGCTTTCGGCTTATGCATTCTGGATCGGTGGATTTATGTGGCCCACTACAAGTTGCACACTTGATGACCTCATTCGTTTTGCAGTCGGATGTTTTATGGTTTCCCGAACAGATTGCACAGAAACTATTTATATGACAATGCATCGAGCCGTGACCGTAAAGCTGGCAATTGTGACATTGTGTGACCTTACCTGGATGATGTTTTTTAAAGTCCCAGCGAACGGTGGCTTTGAACAAGGTAGAGTAGTTCCGTTTTATTTCGTTTAATTTAACAGTACCGCGTTGAATGTAGACGATGTACAAGTAGTGTTTGAACAGGGCTTTTGTTGACGAATTTAATGTGATTGTTTTAACATCTAGGCACTTAATCCCGAGTGCAATTAGTTCATTTTTCACTATATCGTTGCTAATCAAGTCTAATCCCGATAATACTACCTTTAATGGACGATTTTCCTTACGCGAGTGGGTAAAAAACTCACATTTTAACCGTAAGAGTTCGGTTCTGATTTTGTTATATATGTCCATTGTTGGGGCACATATTTTTTGTCCAAGCGATATGTTTTTAATTAAGTATTTATCTATTTTAATGTTGCTCAAAATATCACGCACTTTAGTACTAGTTGATTTTAACACCACACTTTGCGGAACGGTTTCTTTAGTAAGTTCTGCGCATTGTTCGACATTGGTCGGATCCATTTCACGGAGTCTTGTGGCGGTTCCCCTGAACGCCACAAACCATCTTCCCATTACCAAGGTAAAAACCCCCATCTAGGGCATTCAACCGGAATTAAAAACAAGTACCGTGGCAGTTACATGGAACGCCACTTCTTACCTTACAGGTACAAAGGTAACAATTTCCTAAAATACACTAAAAGTGTGTACTTACCTTCCATGCCCTACCTGTAACATTAGAAAAACCTGTGAAACATTAATTCTCGCTGATATGAAATTCCAGCGGCAACAATACTTTTTATCCCATAATTGGTGACACAGCGACGTGTGACGTAACATCTGATCTGGAGTCAGAAACAACAGCAATTTTAACTCACCAGCACCAGACACCACCTGGCTAGGAACAACAACCAAGGACTTCAGATAAGTATCCTTACCTTTTCTTCATCCTAACCAATAATAATAGTGAACGAGTTGGTGGAACTAAGCCAGTTAGATGCCTACGACTTAATGCATGAATTTTAAACAGCGGTCAATCGTAGGTTGACCAGTAAAAGAAGACTGACCAGGAGCGGAGAAGACACTTCATCAATATGGCTGCCAACAGTGATTGAAATTGACGACGACGATAATATTGCTGCTTATAACTAGATCCTGATTAACAATTGTTTCGTTTTTCATTCTTTAAACCAAAAATATTTTACATAATAAAACGTTGCTTTGATTGCTCTGTTTTTTCTAAAATTTACTGTAAATAATATTATTAATTTAGAACTACCAAAAAAAAAAAAGAGCAAAATATTTTCAAACTTAGAATTTTCAATAATATGTTAAAAATTGATAAGTAGGTTATACGCAATACATGGAATCATAGACGACCGGGAAGTCACGCGCACCGAAGAAGAGCTCCTGCGCTTCAGTAGGGCTATCTCCCACAGAAACCGGGACGATAGTATTAGACAGCGTCAACAGTTCTGGTGGTTGAATGGCATATAAAGACCTGGATACCAAACTCGGTATAGAATCATACTATCATCAGCTGGTTTACATAGACTTAGCTTTTCTAGAATTAGGGTAGTGTAAGATTTACGTTAAATTTAGGTTAAGTGCTTTTACATAAAAAAAAAAAAAAAAAAAAAAAAAAGTAGGTAAGTTAAGTAAGTTAAATTTTAAGAAAAAAAAACAAAAAAAATTGACAAAGTTTTTCAAATTTTTCTTTGTATTTCAGCTAATTATCAGTACTGCCCAAAGTTCTGTCGCCGAAAGGCAAATTATACAAATGTTAAGTAATGTTTAGCTTAGAGCGTCTGCGAAGGACCAGTAAGTTATTATATAAGATAATTAAGCTAGAATTTAAGCATTTTTTGTCTAGCCTCTAATTTAGAAATTAAGAATATAAAAATAAAAATAAAAAATGTTTTAAAAAAGAAATGAAAAAAACATGGAATCATAGAACTAATTGTTAAGCTTGTGTTTTTTTGCAAAAATTAATTAGTGATTCGAAGAGCAAATTACCACACCCAGTTCTCATTTGTTAAAACGCTTTATTTTTTAGGAAGTTACGTGTCGATCTTAATTGTTATAGCATCGCATCGGTTTAAAACCCCTTAATCTTCCTTTAATACATTAACTTATATAGATACAATACACAAATGGTTTATTTAATAATAGCAGTAATTACGAACACATTTATATATAAAATACAATATGAGAATTACTTGCACAATTCATGCCCACAATATAATATTTCCAAATTGAACAAAATGTAATATATCTTTGAGCAAAATATTTGCTATGAAAATAAGAATGAACCCAATATTAAACGGAAGTGGTCTAACAAATATAAAAATTGGGAAACAAGCGGACAAAACAAAACGTTAAAATAACCAACAAATTATTGATTTCAATGCTAAGAACCCTGTGACGTTTCCGCCACAGAAAATCTGATGTAATCATAAATTGGTTTTCTTTTCTTCTCCGGTGACCAGTTCAGCTCTCCCATTGTGATCGGTGAAGGTCCGTGCAGCAGCTTTTTATTTGATTCAATCTGGACCGGGCAAGTAGCACTCTCCGTTTCCTTCTCCAGCTCTTTGGATAGTCTTCGGCCTATATATTTCTTGGATTTGAGATCTAGGGTAAATCAAATTGTCCGAAGCACTTTTCAATAACTTTTTTATTTATGTTTCTTTTGCCCGCTTCTTTATAATCTCTGTTTTTCTTGTAACATTTTCTTTTTTTTAACTTTTCAAAGAAAAAACAACAAACGGGGAAATTTCCTTCCTTTCTGCTTTCAACAGTAAAAACGAACCCAACTCAACAAAAAAAATATTTTTCAACGGAAAAAACAAAACCGTATTCAACTAAAAAACTGTCACCACACGGCAATAATATCAGCTTGTTCCTTCCTTTCGCCCCCCTGGACAAAAAGACCTCTCTCTCTCTCCTCTCTCTCTCTCTCTCTCTCTCTCTCTCTCTCTCTCTCTTCATCAACATCCACTCCGAAAAGGGAATCAGCTTCCACACGATCCACAATCGAACACGAGTATGTTCGTATATTCAACATGTGGACCGCGTGTTTTTTCGCCACCCTACCACCCACTATTAAATCATATTAAAAACCAATTAAATGATGAGGGTGGCGGAAGCCGCACGTAACAACCCTACTATTAATTAGGGACTATGAATTTTAATTTAAATATACGAATTTATTAAAAAACAAAAAAGGGTCAATTAAAGTTAAGATGATTGAAATAAACAACCACGATAGTTTAACGCCCAGAGAAAGTAAAATAATTATGAGAACAACATAATTGAAATGCACCAAACTATTGTAAACCCCTTCTGAGTACAGAATCGCACACAATAACTCAACACCACGCGATTTCCTTTAGATTTCTTTTCGACTCCATTCCAACTCAGCGCCTCCTCTCGACTCCACGGGCACCTTCAGATTCGACTTCCGTGATTTATATTCACACGCGCGCACCCGAGTCTCACCTCTTGGCACTTTGGAGTACCAATGCCAGCGAGCCTTCCACACCACTCGACTGTTTTTATTTATTACCTTTCTCACTTCCGTTCGCCGGCACACGACTTCACATGCTTTCACCGCTTTCGATGACGTCTCATTACTAACCACCAGCTACTACACGTAGCAAAATAACAGTAAGACGCCGGCCTCATCCTATATCCTGGCACATTGGAGTACCAATGCCAGTGGATTCTCGACCCCACCCTATCCCTGGAACATCGGAGTACCAATGCCAGTGGATTCTCCACCCCACTCTACATCCTGGCACTTTGGAGTCTCAATGCCAGCGATCCTTCGCACGCGTAACGATATTCTACCTTTGACTTCCCTGCGACTCAATACAACCTCTGTCGACAGCACCCACATCGCAACTCTATTCGATACCACGCGTTATCACAGTTTGCCAGGACGGCATTACTAACACCAGCTACTGCACGTAGCATACCACAGTAAGACGCACCACCCGACTACATTTGACTACTTTTGACTTGCGTCCCACTTTCATTCAGTGACATTCGACTTTACCAGGTTTCACCACTCTGCCGGACGGCTCATTACTCACCACCAGCTACTGCACGTAGCAAACAACAGTAAGACGCCGGCCTCAGCTCTTATCCTGGCACTTTGGGGTACCAATGCCAGCGAGTCTTCATCTCCGCCTCCTGACACTTTGGACAACCAATGTCAGCGAGTCACATGGGATCCGACTAATTGGGAAAATACCACTCTTCGGCCCATAACCAACCACAAATACCACCATGAACCGTACCGCACATCTTTTGCCCTTGTTGGCATCACCGCGGCCTAATCGGGTCCATGGCTCATCCCAATTATTGTACATAGTACATTTTAGTTTACAACTTTTTCGTTTTCTTTTTCCTGCACATCGCCAGCAGAGTGATACCTTACCCTACCTCTTTTATCGTGACTACGTCACTAGTTCAAAACGAACTGCAACAGTTATTTGATGGCATCTCGGGGCGCCCACTCGGTGCTATAGGTTCGCCTCTCCTGAGAGAAGTCTAATAAAAAAAAAAAAAAAAAAAAAAAAAGGGGAGAGTACCGTGGCGGTTCCCTAGAACGCCACCAACCATCGTCCCATTACCAAGGCAAAAACCCCCATCTAGGGCATACAACCTGCATTAAAAATAAGTACCGTGGCAGTTACATGGAACGTCACTTCTTACCTTACTGGTACAAAGGTAACAATTTCCTAAAATACACTAAAAATGTGTACCTGTAACATTAGAAAAACCTGTGAAACATTAATTCTCGCTGATATGAAATTCCAGCGGCAACAAATGCTATATTCTTAAAGCAATTCGGTTTAACAACCAAGCAACCAATATTGCCCTTGCAATATCTACACGATATTTTTTTGCGTGCCAATTGCACACCAGCAGGAAAAGTGTATCTTGCCTTGGCACAGCATGCCCACCTCGATCGATCACCCGACCGACCGATACATGAGGGCATCCGGCTGACGCTCAAGCACTCGAGTTCGCAAATGGAAATTTACCATTAGAATTCGACTGCGAGGATATACCAGCGAAATGTACACGATCAGCAATAATGCTTTACGCAGTCGGTGATCGTGTAAACATTTCACCCCCTTTTTGCCGTTGAGATACTCGCACCTGTTGCGAACATTTAGATGGGACCTATGCTATGTCCGCATACTTGCGGACGCACACGATGAGCAGCAGAAGCAATCATCGTGTGTGTATTTCGACCCCTTTTGTGTTGATCAAAACGCAAAAGGGATATCTTACCAAATATGGTCATCGAAGCGATGATAGAATATGTGGAATTCTGTCGCTTCGATGAGCTTACTTAATCGAGTTCTGGATTCCGTGGAGGCAAGTCGGGCCTCCACGTTAAATAAATACACAAGTGTCGAGTTGAGTTTTTGTAGCCTGGATGTGCGGTCGTGTCCTGAAGTCAAATAGATCACTATACTTAATTTGTACCAAAAATTAGTATTTAGTCGTTCTAACGTTCCGTGAGTCGATATTGGATCAAGAGACAAGAAGTGACAATACATTTGAGTATCTATTTACTTAAAGTATACAGAAAATTAATATTTAGTTGTTGTAAAGTTTCGTGTGCCTATATAAATTAACCGACAAGAAGTGTCAGCCTAATTGATTCTAAGTTTACTTGAATTGTAAGAGACAAGAAGTGTCAACATAACTTTATTTGTAAATTACCAGAATTGTATAGCCAATTATCAATTAGTGTTTTATGTTAAGTTGTATGTATGTTTTGTTTACATGTATTCTTTAAGTGACAATAAATCTAATTAAATGGTGATCAGTTCGAAGTCTATGGATTACTAAACAACACACACAGTGAAGCGTATGGGATGGAGGTAGAACTGGTGCAGTACGCCTGCACAAGAATACTTTTCACCCCATAGTGTTCCATCAGACTTTGAAAGGGTTGAAAAAAGTTAGTGTTTGAACACATTTTAGAATTTTCTAGCACCCTATTATTAACTTTTGAAAGTTTATCGGGAGGTGTTTGGCCTGCAATAACGGGGTCGTAACACAACCGTTTGCGCTTAATTTTGTTTAACACACGTGGCCCAGGGGCCATAACTTAACGGTTTCAACACTTGTTCAAATTTTATGTATGCGGAAAACGAGGCAAAGAAAACAAGATGATGATAATTAAATTGTGATAATTATTGTGAAAATAACGGTTGATTAAGATAAATAGCACGAGCAAAACTGAGCGACAAGTTGTCGGTTTGAAAGTCAGCCTGGTACTCTGTTTATGAGGCTTATGTTCTTAAACTTGCCTCGTACGCGAAGAGTGCATAGCCTTTCGTTTATTGCGATAGAGTCGATAACGGCAGGCTTCAGTTTTTGGCTGACTAGAAAGCGTACCCCGAGCACATGGTGTTTTGCATGACAGCTGTAATAAACGTCATACTCGTTTCTTTGAATAACACCACTCCCCGTCCATCTTATTTCTTGCAATGCTGTTATGTCAGCCTTATATTTAGACAGGGCATCGGGTAGCTGTTGTGCAGCTCGAGCTGTGTATAGTGAGCGGACGTTCCATGTAAACATTTTTAAATCGTTTAGCCATTTTCGTTTCCGTGGTGGTCGTCATGTATCCTGTCCATATCCGAGGCTTGTTAAATTTGCCATAATATTTTGTTTTTACGAGCAAGGTTATTAGCCTTGCGCCAACCTTTCTCAGGATGTCGCTGCATGGTGCCAAAGTAGCTATCCAGGGGTTTCACGCGGAGACTGCATGCCAACTTCGATTGAACAGGGACAAGGATCGTCCGGGTGGAAAGCCATCAGAGAATCTTCCTTGTATGTTCGCTCCCATCCCCCCAAAATATGCGCGAGTACCAAGAAAAATATGTGGAGTGTTCGAAGAGGGTTAGTGAACGAACAGGTCAAAAATGGTTCAGGCCTTTTGGACTGACGAGGAGACCCTTGAAGATAAACCTCGAGCGGGTGGATCAAAATCTCTGGATTTGGACCAATTAAAAGGAGCAACTGAACAGGATTCTCGGCAAGCATATAAGGAACTTGTTCAACGGTTTGTGGTAAGCGGTAAAACACTCGTGTACGCTTGTATCAGCTGATAAAATCGTAGAAGATGTGTAAATGATCCCCTACGAACCGACTGCTACCAATCGACTTCAGCGCCTCAATATTTCAACTTTCTTGCTCACCAGGAATAAGAATTGTCCAATTTTGGATCGTATTTTGATTTGTGACGAAAAGCGGCTGATGTACTACAACAGAAAACGGTCGTGCCCTTGGCTTTCGTTACACGACCCAATGCTTTTCAATGGTAAACGTGCTCTTCATCTACGGAAGGTGATGCTGTGAATGGTGGACTATTGCTGGGATTGTGCATTCTGAGTTTTTGGAAAGTGGTAAAACCATTACCAAAAACGTTTACGCAGTACAATTGCACAGAATATACGAATAACTCACCAAACACAGCCAGCACTAATAAATAGGAAGAGTGTTCTTTTCTACCAAGCCAACATGAGGCCTCATGTAGCAAAAATGACGCTAGAGGAGATTTTTTCACTAGGCTAGGAACTTTTAGTGCATACTCCATATTCATTAGACGTAGCCTAGCCCCGCCGGGTTACCATCTCTTTTTGGCCATGGACACTTATATACGGGATCGTCAGTTCAAAACTCGAGGGTAGGTTGAAAACGCGGGAGCATTGTTTATGCGTCCTGCGAAAACGATTTTTCCGCAAATGGCATCTACAATCTTCCAAATAGGTGGGAGAAGGTTCCAGAAGCGCATGGTGGATATTTTGCCTAATATAATAAACATTGTGTAAACGCACTATTTCTGATACTTTTCTTTTCTGTAGTGAAACCGCACAAACTTTGTTGGTTACCGGATAAACAGTCTGCTATTGCCCGACGGTCGTCGTTAAATGTCAGAGACCGATTATATTGTACGTTGTTTGTTGGAGTGCCCAGAATAAGCTAAACAAAATAAACATTTAGTGAATTTATAGATTCAACGGTTTCACCTCAGTTGCTTTAAGTCCTTTCTTAAGGCAACGCGGTTCAACTTTAAGTATACTAGAATTTTGAACCGAGCTGCTCAGACGCACGTACTCGTAAGAGTATGGGTGTAAGAATGTTAATCGAAACCATATGAGCGAGAAGCTTTCCTTGTTACAAAACATCCTACACTCTTATGATGTAATACTAATTACATAGTAACAGATTCTGGTACATAATTTTATGGAAAAACAAATTGGACTATGTTGCCAAACTACACGTGTGTATCCAATCAAGTTCAAGTCGTAACGTTATGCTACCAGCTTGCAAGAACATTTATTGGATCCTTAGTTTCTATTTTTGCCTAGGAACTCGTGTCAGCAACGTCACAGTGGCTCAGAAGGCAGCATTTATTCCTGTTGTCTCTATTGGTCATAATAATTGCTAAAAGAGCATGTCTTCAATTCTAGCAGTGGAAAATCGAACAACACACTTGCGATGTGCTGCAGGGATATAACAAGTTAAGCACCATTTGAGTGTCTGATGAAATAAAAAGACATCGTTAAACTTACCTTTCAGCTCTCATGTTTCCATGTGCTTGGATCTTACAATTACGTGCCTTTAGGGTAACTGCGAAGTCTGCTTTAAAGGGGGGACATCTGCATTAACAATCGAATGCTAACTTCAGATAATCTTTTTCTAAGAAGAATGGTATAGAAAAATATGGCATTGGACGGTTTGTATTGGACATATCACCTATGGCCATGGAAATGTTTTAGAGTCGTTATCGGAATAGATAAGTTGGAGGTTGCACTATATTATTAGATGGTAATTTAAGTCCACCCCATTTTGCGAGAACTTGTTTTATTTATTGATTCGCTTTTCGAAAGCTGTGGTCCGCAATGTCCCTAATTTTGATTCCTTTTTTGGTAAAGAATAATTTGACATTATAGAAAAACTAATGTCAGGCGAGTTTTATTCTTAGCTTGTATTAGCGAAACGGTGCGAGACCGGAAAATCTTTTACGTGAACAACAGTAGGATGGGCACACACTTGCTGGACTCAAAGAGCATTATAGTACCAAACAAAAGAAAGAAACTGGCGCCATTGGACAAGAAGAAGGGTTAGACTCAGGCTGGATCCCGAATTCAGATGTGTAGGTAAACAAGTTCTGGTAAATCATCGTGGGGGTTATTTAACCTCACGCAAGAACCATCCACAATTCCATCCCAACTTCCCTCGCCTACCTGCAACAGTTCCTTCTTCAAAGACATGTAATGCACCTAACGCATTACATAAAATTTTCTGAAAAGAATTCTATCATCATTCACGCATTCAATGCATTATTCAAAGTCCCTGAAAGAATTCTGTTCACACATCCAATGCATCATATATTCGAGGAAAAAACTATTCGGCATCCCTGTTTGCCAGGCAAATCCTAGCCTCACTTGTGCACAACAATTTTCCTACATGCACATTGGTTGGCGACCTTTTTGTCTAATAACAAAAAGCAACGTCGGGCAGGTTGTTTATTCAGTTACAATATACCCGACCCACGATCCGTTTGTCCAATCGACAAACAATGACCGCATATCCGCCCAAACCGAATTCCTTAGCGTATACAAAAGCAAACAAAGAATTCGGTTCTTCCGCTGGCTGAGATGGCATAAACAAATTTCCATGGTAAGCATTCGAAATCCATTAGCACCCAATGCTGCTCTAATGAGGCACAGAGCATTTACTCAGCTGCAACCCCCATTACACACGATGCCCTTGGTCGATTTTCCTTGTGTGCATCTGTAGTGGTTCTACGAACCATACAACTCCTGAGTTATCCTTTCCGCCAAGGAACTCTACTCACCTTTTGCAGCGCACGTGCCCACAGACACGTGGCCCAATGGTCATTACCATACCTGTAACAAAGGTTATATCAAACTGCAACAACGTTGAACCCGATATAAAAAACCAAGGAACTTAACGCTCAAAAGCTTCCAATATCGAGTTCAACGGATCCATACATCGTATTCTACCCCAATTCAAAAGGGCAGCTAAAGCATCGCATCTAAGCAATGCGTCAATTGCAGCAAACATCGCATACAGGTCACCAATCTCCCATCTTAAGCATCAACGCGATGTTTCTCACGAAATACCACTGTCGGTAAATAAACCGAACAACGACTGCATACTCTGGTAGCTAAATGCAATTAGCACCTAAATTCCTTGCATGACCCTAATGAAGGCACACTTGCGGAAACAAAACGATTCGTTGCGCTGCTGATTAGCAGTCGAGCAACCATAAACTCTTAACACTATCCCAGATAGATGTTTATGAGTGAAAGGTAATTAAAAGCGTTACATTCCCTGTTCCTTATGCCAGATGTGTTGGATAAACAAACCAGCGACTGATCGGAGAATAAGCGGCGGCATCCGATCAATGGACAAAGGAGGACAGGATTTCGATCACCACCACAATGGTGATGATGATGATTATTATGATAATGAAAAAACCCTCCTTTACAGATACGATGGAAAATTTCGCTTCACGGATAGGATAGGAAATTCTGTTTCACAGATACGTTGGAGGAATTACCCTCACGGATGCGAACGGGATATTTTAGTTGTTGAGATTAGACAGTCATTATCGAGCATCCGTCTGGAGAGAACCTACAGAGAACCCGAACGAGAAGGTTAACTAGTTTCCGCCACGCAATAAATTAAAACCATTACTTCACACTCCAGAAAACGATCGCGAACACCACCAAGACTTAATAACGAAAGATAGAGAATACTTTTGGTGTCGGTCGAAAGTGCATGCGCACCGGATATCAAGTCGCTAATTAATAACCGCGGAGGTCAGATTCAGTATTCGGCGCACACTATTAAGACATTCTACAAAATCCGCCAAACATATTCTTTTGTCTCAATTTCGATTTCCCATGACCTTCGTGCATGCGATCTTCACGATCACCACACACACACACACACATCACCAAGATCCTCTTCTCGGTTTCTCACCTTAGAGAGAAATTTTTTCTCCCCTCCACTAAACTCACCTCGAACTGAGGGTTGAATCGAAAGTCGGAATTCAACCCTCGGCGCGTCGTATTACAACCACCAGACTCGCTGGTTGTGTCGTCTTCCGCTCCCTGTAGCGCGCACGGGGATGCGTACACCCCAGAGTCGAGTTTAAACGCCGGAGACTGTTTTTTCTAGTTCGAGGTATGTTTTTCGGAACACAATCATGATTGCAAAGAGTCGAGACATTTTCTTGTACCATTCGTGTGTGTTCTATAGTTAGTGAATTTGTAATCATTGTTAATCTTAAAAATCCTGTCTGATTAAATTAAAAATTCTATGGAACATAATGTTTAAACGTATAAATAACATGAAATTATAACTTGTGCACTATTAATTACATAAAATAGAACAATAAACGACAATTAACAACGAAAACCGTGCGCGAGTGTTCTATTTTATCTACTTGGGATGGTTGCATTAAGCAATGGATTGACTGAGTTTCTTTTTGAAAAGAAAAAGGATAATACAAGTGTCAGAGAAAAGGTGAGAAGCTCAAATATTTCTGTGGGCGATACATCATTTTCGTAAAGTGTTCGGGGAACAATATAGTGGGGTCGTGGTAGAACCAGTTCCAATGACGACACACCGACTACGTGCCCCAGACAGCATCATATGTAAATTAAGCTTCGGAAATCTCTTTTTAAGTCAAGAGTTGCCGTTTCTCTGACACTCGGTCTTTAACGAGTGCAATCCTGACATTCAATGCACAGAATTTACAATACATAAAGCATTTTGGTGAACCCACATTTGAAACTTTCAATCATAGTCAGGACTCACATTTTCCAACTAACCCAGCTATTTTATTATCCTGTAAAATAAAGCAGTAATTAAATCCAATATTGGCCGTGACAGTATAGTTATTATGGCCGCTGGGTCTTTGATTCTCAACAAGAAGGTGGTTGACTTCGCTAGATATACTGTGAATAATGTGGTATCGGAAAATATTTGCTTTTCGATTCGGTTATGACACAGTCCAGACATTTTTGAAAGGTTCGGTAAACAAGGATAACAATTCCAGCTTGTTGTTGGATTTATCTTGCTGCATACGGAAAAAATAATTGTAAATAATCAGTATCGGAACTTCATAAAATGCGGCTAATAGACCTTGGTCATCTTTTATTAAATGGAATTAGGTCTATTTTAGATAATCAGCCACATTGAGTTTGATTAAACTAAATGTATAAACTTCAGAGTGGATTGCAATCGTTTAAAATATAACCCTAGACTAATGGCCCTGCTTAATCGTCTTCGCTACCCTTTGTTTTTATGTACGTCCACACATACTCGTGCAGTTGGGTTGTCATGCCTTATTTCATTGTTTATATATTCACAGTCTCGAAGAAAAACCAATTAAAAACTCATTAAACAACCCACACAGTAAGCCGTCGGTAAACAAATTGTTGGCATTTTTGGAAGAATAACGTTCTATTTGACTCCGTCTTTCTTCCTTGCGGCAATTATTCTCCTTTATTTATTTAGATTTATGCAAATTTTCAGTTGATGAACTACGACCGGAGGCTAAGAAGTTCCTTACCTCTGATTCACTTAGTCCCCACAGCAAATACGTGACAAGAATGACTCCTCGAATATCCATCTCTTTAATAAATTTAAACCAATTATTAACAGTGAACATGAATATTAGTTACCTTGGCTCCTTCATTAGGAAAAGAGGCTATCGCATTTATTAAACACGCTTACTTCAAAGATAAAATTTGAAGACCTATTTCCTCCGTATAAAAACGAATCTCATACGTATCGTGTGGGAAGGACTCTCAATAAGGGGGGTAGCGATTGACTGCCGTTTCCCTTGATTTATCACATTCGGTACAAGGGTATTCATCTGAATAGAAGGATATTGTGATGTCAACAAGTCGGCACATGAACATCAATTTCATAGTCAATCTAATGATTGGCCGACAATTTTAGATACGTAATATTATATGATAAATAAACATAATACCAGAGAGATAATTTCAGATTCATTTGGCGAAAGAAAATTTTTAGCGCTACAATGACCTACCTAATCAAAGTTTAATTGGTCGCTTCTGTCGAAACGTTGTTAGACATTTCCTATATGTGAAAGATCTTAAAGTATCATCACTCTATCTGCCGTTTTAGAGATATAGAAACAGATTGTCTTGTTTGAAACTATTTTACTTTCATTCTTTTTCGGGGATATTGTAAACTGTAGCATTCGGTTTAAATGCAGGTTAAGAAAATATTTGTGAAAATGATTTTAAAAACATATTGTTTTCCATTTACAGTGTCTCCCGTAAATAGCGTGCTTCCTTTGGGGTGAATGCCGCGGGGTGATCCCTTACCTCATATCTTATCAGAACAAAACATTACTTTAGTAAAAATTGCACCGTTTTCGAGTTATTTAAGTTTTTTTTTCAAAATTTCGAAATATCCACACAAATTTGATGGGTTCTCCACATTATGACATCTATCATTAAATGTATATATAAATATATCTTTTCTGCAAAAAATTCTTGAATAACTGCCTCATCGAACGGAAAATAGTTATTTTGAATTTACTTAAAATTTTTTGTTAATTTTACTTAAAATTTCTCAACTTTTATTTTAGCAAATTGTTATCTGTCAATTTTCCACTTTTGTGGTGAACAAAAAAATTACTGGACTGCGATAGCAGCCTAATTTAAAATCATGAATAATTAATGAAGAGTTCACAATGATGCTAAACTATTAGATCATCCGAGGAAATATATATATATATATACATATATATATATATATATATATATATATATATATATATATATATATATATATATATATATATATATATATATATATTCATATTGTTATGGATACTTCAAAATTCATTGCAAACGATGGATTAAAAGCCACCGAAAATCGCCTAATCCACAAAAACACCAATATAGCTGAAATCAAGAAAAAAATATTCCATGAAGACCCAACTCATGAAAAGAAATTTTAGAACCTAAAACTCAAGAACAGCTTGAACCTGAAATCCCATCCCCATGATAGTCGCAAGATTGCGAAAAACACCGGAGCCATATCCTACCCGCATTAAATAATATAAAATCCGAAACCTATGGGAAACCGCACCCATGTGCCCATGGCGATCGAAAATCGCCTAAGCCCGCCTAAGCCCGAAACTTACGAGAAACACATAATTTGAAGGTTCCCATACACCCGGCTGCATTAGGCGTCCAGTTGTAACAATATCCAAATTTCAAGTTCGCATGGAAGACACAAAACACAGAGAAAAAAAATGCACCGCTATAACAGCTAGCCGAACAAATGAGGTCAAATGTAGGCATAGAGGAAACATATATATACAACAACAATATACAAGAAACAATCTCACGAAAAACCCGGTAGGCGTAGGTTTGATGTGCCGACACTACCATAAGGGAACAAATCATCAAGGAAACACCTGTGGGGGTAGAAGTATTATGCCAACGTATGGCACAGGATTCACTGTAATCCCCCAACGATGATCCGCAGAAAGAAATGAAAAAAACACGTTCTTATTTATTTAAATTTATTTCTATTTATTTATTGGTGAAAACACGCAAATTGTGGTGAATGGCACAATATCGATTGAACTTAATTACACAGCTAAAAATTGGGTCTTAATTGTATTTGCCAACATGAATCACAGCCTCACTGGATTAATCAGAATATCTTTGATTTACTATTTCACTTCTGTCAAGCAGGGAATGCAGTACGCGACGGGAACGCCAGACTGTTCAGCTGGTCGGTCGTACGCAAATCGCGAATATAGGTGAACCGTCAAAACAGGCTTCGGGAACTAAAGAACTTTACCTGTACACCAACTCTATCGAACGACTCCTTGGGCTTTTTGTTCCGTGAACAAAACGAACTGTCTCATCCGCAGATACAACCAGGTTCAGATACAAATAGCGACTGACTCTATTTAGGATGGAAATCCTAATTTCTGCTTTTTACACATTAATCTGCCAAAGGTAATCCTGCTCTCTTGTGTGTTCCCCAACTCACCACACTCATCCAGGTCGAAACGTACTTGTGTATTCGTTCGACGTCGATGGGCGTAGCCAGAATGGAGAAATCAAAAGGGAAAGCACAATAACCCAGGGTTGATCTGGCTAGGTGTGTGTGCGTCAATGCCGTGTATACGGCTGGTCTACTGACCTAATGACAATCTCTTAGGTCAACGCACTATAGCAAGACAGAAATACGAGAGAGAGGGCAAACATAGTTAAGGTTATTCACCTGCAAAAAGAGATCATTGATCCCAAGCGAATGGGTGATCTGAGAAAAGTCAATAGGACGCCGCATCGGCTGGGGATATAATACCATTCTGCGGAATGTTCAATAAATACCCAAGCCTATGGACTATGACGCAACCGCGTCGCTTGGTTTGACTTGGTTGTTGCTAACCAATACGAATGGAATTTCCGGTGGAAATCCCATGGTTAGCGCAATAGTGTTGCCGTATGTCGTTGATAGTAGCTAAACTCAATTATGCATTATCTGCATAGAATAATAAGTTTAGCTATGCGTCCCTTTGACATGTTTTACAGGTAAATACCTATCAAGGAAATGGGTAGGTATTGTGGTTGGAATTGTGGGCTGTTTCTCCTTTAGGATAGAGAAACCCTTACACGCCGACTCGGCAAAAAGAAGACGTAGGGAAAAACGGAAAAATCGGGATATACGCGTCGGCACATAGATTGCTCGAACGTTATATCAATCAGGCGCGATACAGACGGTCGTAGAAAACGCGAAACAATATATAATGGACATCATCGCACTTCGAGAAGTCCGACTCCCACATAAAGTATTCGAAACCAACGGCTTTACACTGGCGTGTGGAGGTACCGATACACATAACCTCGGGACTGGCTTCATCATAAGCAAGGAGATTACACCCCATGTAAAATATGTGCAATTTATTAATGACTGAATGTCAGTGCTAAAAATATAGGGACCATGGTACAATTATGTGTTTATAAACGTACACGGCCCAACAGAATCTACCAACGAAGAAACGGAGGACACATTATACGAGACCCTAGAGGAAGTATTTGATGGCATCTCATCATTCGATGTTAAAATCCTCCTCGGGGACCTCAATGCTATAATTGGAAAGGTAGATATCTTCCAACCAACTATAGGTGAGAAAGCCTACACGACATTTCTAATGATAATAGATTTCGAGTAATTACGTTCGCAGCGTCAAAAGATCTGGTAGTGAAAAGCACGATGTTCAAGCACAAGCAAATCCATAAAGTCACATGGATATCACCCGACGGCGTAACGCGTAACCAAGTAGATCACTTTATAGCGTTAAGCAAGGATAGTGAAGAAGGTGAATTGAACACACGATGAAACGATTGAAAAGCGAAGCAGTGAAGCATCAGACCACTGACCGTGTTTAGAATTTGATTTCCAAACTCGAGTATATTCCACTGGTGTGAATTTTTTTTTTATTTATCGCTTGGTATACGGTTCTGATGTATTTTTCTTATTCGATTTTTTTTTCGTTCAGTGTTCTTCACTTTTTTTGCTTGCTTGTGAATTGTGTGTATCTGTTAGAATCGCTACAACTTCCTCGTAGACAAAACACACCACTCGAATATCCTTGATGTGTGATGGGGGGGGGGGGGGGGGGGGGGGGGGGTGTCGTGGCACCGATATAGGCGCAGGGTTCTACTCCGCCCCCACACTAAAGGCTTGCACCGAAGAACACATCAAAGGAAAAGGACGAAACGCCGCCACTTTTGTCCACAACCGGGAGTAATGGGAAAACACAGTCCACCGAGGAAATCGAATGAAACTCACTGTTTTAAAAGTAAATGTTCTTTTATTGTATGGATGAAGTTTAATTGGCCTTTTAATAATAGCACACTATTTTAATTAAGTTTCCGGGTTGCGCTATTTAGTTGAGCTTTAATATCTTATCTAAAAAAATTACACCGAAAATAAATGGACGCACAGAAACAACATATAGGACGTTAAACTTATTTTGGTCAAAAAACGCGCTTTCTCGACTCGACGGGTTTACGACTCGGGGGGGATATTCGCGTCTCAGTGCGCACCGGATAGCGGGAGTTCGCGCGACCAGCGTGGTCAGCAGATGAAATTCGACTCAACGATATTCAATCGTTTGCGGTGAGTTTTCCCGAGAAAGAAAGTGTTTCTCTCCTGGTGAAAACACGGAAGAAAGACTTGGCAATGTATGTGTGAGTGAAGATCACATTGGTTTTTTTCATACACAAGGCCATGGCAACGAACCTGAAACAAAGAAAGGAAAAGGGGATCGTGGAGATCTTTGTTCATGTGAGAAGGTTACTGGGAAACGAATCCAGAACTATGTAGGTTAAAAGGAATTTATGGCATGAGAGTTCAACTGAGTAAACAAGTTGCAACTCATTAGATTATAGGTGCATTTGAATTGTTTGCGTATCGCCAGAATGCCTGATGAAGGACAGCGGACTTTTGTTTACTCATGGTGCAAGTTAGTGAAATAGTCTCAACGTGGATGGTGCTAATTACATGCAGCTGGTGTTGGACTATTTATCGCTTGCTAAAGAAGTCGACACCCGATGTGTGCATAGATAGTTTTTATGTACACATTTTGAGGCTGGGATTATCCAACTCAAGGGTCAGATTACCTGACATGCGGTCGTATGATATGCGAACCGATGAATTTTATTACAGGGAATTTATGATAAGGTAAGAAAGAACTCTTACAGGAATTGTGTGCGAAGAGATGCAAGAAAAGGTAAGAACTCTTTTACTGAAGCTTTTAAGATTATACCTTAGATAATCCTAGATGCGTAAAGCATTTAAGGTGCTAATGCGATTGCATTAGCGAAATTATGTGACTGGATAGCAGTTATGGGGTTTTTCTTAGGTAAATGAACCGTAGGGTTTGGCGAACCGCCACGAGATCATATAGAGGAGCAGATTGTGACTCCGATCATCTTCTAGTGATGGACAAAATTAGAAGCCCGCTCGCAGCAAACCCTCATGGACAATCACGGGAGAGGAGCAAAAAGTTCGACATTGATACACCAAAAGACCTACGAAAAAGGGCTGAATATCAAGACGAACTAACGAATAGATTTAGCATCCTAGAGAATGGCAGTAGTGAGAAGGAGAAAACCCATAATCTGGCCACTAAATGGGCACTGATCAGATACACAATCAAACAAACAGCCCAGAAGGTATTAGGATTTAAGAAAACAATTAAGTCGAGACCTTGGTTTGACGATAAGTGCGGGGCGAAGATCGAACAATGTAAACGCCTCAGAGTGATCTACTTAGAAAGATATGCTGATGTCAACGCAGAAAGATACGCGTAAATTCGGAAAGATACAACTAGACTCTTCAAACGCAAAAAACGCGAATGGGAGAAGTCTAGGATCGAAAACATCCTTGAAAATGCCAGAGCAAAGAATATCAGACGTATGTATGCCGGCATAAATTCAATCAGAAACGGCCACCGAGGGCGAGCCAAAATAATCCGAGACACAAGCGGCTGTCTGGTGACAGAAGCAAACAATATCGTGACAAGATGGAAGCAGTACTTTGAAAACCGCTCAATGTGCGCACCCATCAACCACAAATAAACGCACCAGACGTACATACAGCCGAGCCTCAGATCCCAGAGCCCTCTTTCGACGAAGTTGTAGACGCAATAAATCGATTGAAAAACAACAAGGCTCCTGGAGTCGACTGCATACCGGCAGATCTTGTGAAGCATGGAGGAGAGGCAACCGTTCGAAAGATCCACCAACTCATCAAAACAATATGGGATAAGGAAGTCACTCCGGAAGAATGGAAAACCTCAATAGTCGACCCGTTTTCAAAAAAGGCGACAGATCTGTCTGCGAAAACTACAGAGGAATACCATTGCTCCCAGCGACATACAAAATATTAACAAATGTCATACTGGCGAGAATCACACCGTCCGCAGAAGAAATAATAGGATTACTGGATTCCATAGAAACCGGTCAACAAGCCACCAAATGTTAACAATAAGGCAATAGCTGGAATAGAAGTGGGAATACGGAGAGACGGTTCAGCAATTGTTCGTTGACTTCAAAAAAGTCTACGACTCAGTCACAAGGCAACGACTTTACCATATTTTAGTTAAGCTGGGAATATTTTACCATATTGTAGTTGAGCTGCGAATTCCGAAAAAAAATATGCCGCCCTCATTCAAATTTGCATGAACGAAAACAAAGGGCGAGTTAGAATAGAAAACCACCTCTCAGAACCATTTGAAATCCGGGACGGACTAAAACAGTGCGATGGCCTCTCACCATGTCTCTTTAACCTTGTTCTCGAGTATGTAATCAGAAAGGTACAAGACGACAACATGGCCGGATCATCCCTGAACGGCGTCACACAAGTGCTCGGATATGCGGATGACATCGCCGTTTTGGGCTATAATCTAGAAACTGTAAGTAAAAACAATGAAATCATCATGCAAGCGGCATAAGAGGTGGGCCTAGAAATAAATGAAGACAAACAAAATACATGATTACAGCGAGAGCAGGTGGACCCCAGAGAACACAAATAAACATCCGGGGCAAGATATTTGAAAATGTCAAAGAATTTAATTACCTGGAAACGATACTGACGGCCGGTAACGAAATGTCGAAGGAAATTAGCAAAAGACTGCAGTCCGCCAACGTTAGTTGGCTCGCAGTTAGTAAACTGCTGAAATCCAGACTGCTATCACGTAACATAAAGCTTCGTGTCTATAGAACCAAAATCACGCCGATTGTTCTATACGGATGCGACACATGGGCTCTCACAAAATGGGAAGAAAACAAATTCCGTGGATTCGAGAATAAAGTCCTAAGCGGTATCTTTGGCGGTAAATATGACGAGGGGGCAGTACAATGGAGGAAACTCTACAACCACGAATTGAAAGAGCTGCATCGCAAACCTACATTCGTGAGAGTAATCAGGTCGCGAAGACTAAGATGGGCCGGACACCTGGCACGAATGGGCAACGCTAGGACCGTGCGTAGAATTCTTGACAGTAAGCCAACGGGAAAGAGACCGAGAGCGCGGCCGCGACGGAGGTGGGAGGACAATGTTAGGTTGGACGTCGAGGAAATTGGATCGGATGGTCGAGCGTGGAAGGAGAGTGCACGAGTTACGATTTTAGTTATCCGTTGAAGCAAAAATTACAACGTAAAAGAAAAAAAACGCCCAAAACATTCTTACAGCACTCGTTGAATAGTTAAAACACGGAGTCTTTCTTTTGTTTTCTTCCACTTTTTATTTTTGTTATATATTTTATTCCATAAAGAGAGCTAATGATTTGCACAATTTTTCTCATTTAACTTAACTATCTTCAAACTTCCAAAAGTCTTCAATTTACTTAATTCACTTTCTTTTGTGCAACTTACAATATCTTTACCATTTCGGTTTGCGTAAACAATTTTTTTTTGTTTCTGTGTTTAACTTTATTTTGTCCACTTTATTTAGTTTCTATCTTATAGTATTTGTATTTTTTCTTATTTGGTTTAACTAAATTGAAGATAGTTATTCAATCTTTCGAAAGTATTCAATTTACTTAATTCACTTAACTATCAATTCTCCGTATACTGTCAATAAACGATTTAACTTTTGGCCTTTTCCGATCTATTCACTCAACTCTCGATTCTCGGCAAACTTTCCGAGCTCTTCACTTAACTCTTGATTCGCTACTCCACTTCTTGATCAACCACCGACACCACGACCAACCCCAGACTCTGACCAACCCCTGACTACCTCTTCTCTCATTAACCACCGACTCTCGTCACCTCGGGGTCAACATCTCCCGATGACGATAATGCAATTTATTTTTAATTGCCCCAATTTCCGATTGTTGGCTTCAGTTCGCAATCGCGGTGTATCGCTGAACCAGTCAATATTTCTTCACTGACTTGAACTCGGGTTCAACTCTACGGTTGCGAACTGACCCAATTAATTGCACTTCTGCCAATTGTGCTGGAACATGCAGTTCAAACGTTTCTGCAATTTAATTGTTCCAACCTATGCAATCGTTAATTGCTTTACGGATTTGAATTGAAATTAATCGTTTTCGATTGATTTGCTTAATGGGCTTGTAGCGGTGCCGCCAAACCCTACGGTCTACTTACCTGAAAAACCCCCATAAGTACTACCCAACACCCTTAAGTTTGCTAATGCAACGGTATTAGTACCTGTAAATGCTTCACGCATTATATAGATCACCATCTGTAATCATAAAATCCCTATAAAGAAAACTTACCTTTATGCATCCCTTCGCATACAAATTTCCGTAAGATTTCTTTGTTTGCTTATTTGGTATTCTGAACCAATTCGGTATCAGACAAATTCCTGTAAACAAAATAATTCGGATTGCATTCAATGTAACCGTCATGACAGGGACCATAAATATCGCGCCGTCTATTTTCCCAGCCGCGTCATATACCTTTTCATACACATTGCCTGCCAACCTTTTTTTTGTTTGTCTTATCAACAAACAACCCAAGCAGCTGCATACAATTATCGCAATAGACGCTGAAACCAAATTCTCCAGCATTTCCTAATGCAAATATGATCCCGGTTTCTACTGCAGCCAGAGATGCCATAAACATCCAATTTGCTTTTAGCACCTTTTTCTCCTAACGTCGAAAATAGCGACGAGGCATCGTGTAAACAATGACCCGCATTACCAACGGCGCATTTGGTAATTTTTCCCTATTGTCCTTGCCGCCTGCCTGTTTCGTCGTTCCACTGCTTTCGAACACGTGCAATTACATCGAATCTGTTCGATCGCGCACATATACCACTGCACCAAAATGATCGCATTTTCTTAGTGGTTACACCCTTAAGAGAAAAGTTTTTCTCTCTCTTCCTTTTTTTTTCCCTTAGCGAAATCATCTCTGCATGAGATGACGATCGCGGAGTCAAATCCCATCCTTCGACCGGACCAGGTCGTGTCTCCCATCGCTACCCTGGTGCGCACAGGGGAGCGATAATCAGCGATAAACCTCGGTGTCAAGTGCGTGCTAAGGGTTTAACATCTTATTTTTAATCGGTTGTGTTGCAGTGCGCGATAGTTTCATTAAAATTAAATAATAGAAAAACAATAAAAACTATGACCATCAACAATCCCTTGCGTTTTGTTCTCCTGTGCTGCAGTTTCTTTTCGGTGTTTGACGGAACAATTAGTGACAATTGGATGGAGGAGGAAGTGAACCGGGTGTCCGTGTCTGGCATATACTTCCTCACCACAGGCTTACGGAATCGATTGCGTTGTCGTTCTGTGGGGTCATTTGGGTTTAGAATTTGGTGGCGCTTTTTCGTTTGAGTGTGTCAAGGATCTCCTGTATGTTATCTTTAGCTATGACATCATTGACACACTTAACACACGTGACAGGGAACAATGGCGGAATCGAGTCGGTGAGGTTGTAGCGGTTCTTTAATACATTCCCAAAGAACCGCCCATCCTCTTAAATGAACCACCTTCCAAACCCACCATACCTACCTGCAATTTTGGGCAGCGTAAGCTACCCTTCATTCTCTTTCACCTGAAAGTTAAATCTCATTAAGGCATGCATCACGTTGAATTTTTCCGTTTATGATTCGTACCATATCTCCATCGGCTCGGCTTGTCAGCAATTATAATAGATAAATACTAGCTGGCCAGCGTAATTGTTGACATAGCCGAAGCCAATGGTTTCTTGCTACGGTTCATATCCATTTATTGCCCCAGTCCCAAGGTTCGCAACACTTGCGACCAATTTCCTTTGTCGGTTATCTACCGATCATGGGATTTGGGCACTAATATGATTGACGTTAGACAATCATAACCCAAATCATACCAACGATGCTCCGGCCTGTAAAATAAACAAAATCTACCATAGCCTAGGTCATAGGCGAGCAAACCATCGGTTTACTTATCGCCACGAAAACTCTATAGCCTACAATGGCATTAGCATGAACGCCTAAGTAAACACGATGTGCATATCATCGTGACCCTTGAAATAGCGTTTTTGTGTATCTTGAAGCAAAAACCTATTTCGTTCTCAGGCGCAGGTCATCAAAGATTTATGGCCCTCGAAATAGCGTTTCTGTTTATTTAAGACACAGAAACCTATTTCTCCCTTCGGCGATTTTTCGCCATCGCTTATCTCTATAATACCCATTCATTGCACCAGCCCATGTTTATTTAGGTGCATTTTCGTCGTTGTCGATATACAGGCTGAAGGGCAACGTACATGTCCCATACGGACACATATAGAATCCTCCCACACCAATGTAATCCACACCGTGGATCTGGCAGATATGGATGGTTTCTGGGAGTCAGATGTAAGTCTTTTTAGAGATCGGTCGCGCCTAGTTATCCTCTTGAACAATACCCGATTAAATAGTTGCCACTAGTGATTATTACCTGTACCTTAATAGAATAACAATAGCTCTCGTGCGATCAATACTCAATTAAATAGTTGCCACCTGCGATTATTACCGGTAACAGTAATAGCATAATAATTGCCCATTTGTGAATTAATCGTACGACTAACTAAAATATCGTTAAAATAAAATATTAAATCGAAGTTCATCAGTGTGTTTTATTGGCGATCATCGAGGCCGCTGCTGTGCTCCACTCTTTCGTGACTGAATTCTCCTAGTGAAACCGTGCTGGTGTTTTTTTTTTGTAGACAATTCGGTGAACAATCTATGGCGTGTATGTGAAACCGTGTCCGTGTTGACATACCAACATACCCTACCCACATTGGTGACCCACGGTGAATTGAACGAATGCAACCTTCTGGTCCAGGAACAGTTTACATCTAAATGTTAAAAACTATCCGATTCAGCGGTGACTAGACGGCGAATACGCTCCCAAACACAACTTTTGTTTGCCGCGATAATGAAATATTGTGACTTTCTCGGTGCCACTGCCAAATAAAAACCACAAGAACAGTACCAGAGTGCAAATTATCCAGTGACCACCAGTTTAGAAGCCTAGCGAAGCCGCTGGAAATAAGGATTCCCTATTAGCACAGGACACCCGGACAACTTTCAACAGTCAAACAACAACATATTTTACCCCAGCAGCAAGTATTCCTTATTTTTTGTGTTTTGTAATTTCAGTTTTTTTTTGTTAATGTTGTTAATGTTATATTGTAACAAAATTAGTTGGCACGTATTCAGTCAGTGAAATTTATTTCCCCATTCTCATTAAAAATTGTTTTTTATTTCATTTGCCACACCATTGCAGTATAAGCATTTTGAATGTTTTCCTTTTGTTACGGTAGAAAGGCAACACTAGTAATATTAAGTAACATAGAAATCAGTGTTTTGCGTTAATAAATAAACCGTAGTAGATTTAATAATTTTTAACTTTCGTCCTTTTGCTTCTTCATCATTGTATTTTTAATTTTCAAGTCGTGTCTCTGTTTTCTCCAATATATGTTGCCTTTTAAATAAATAAAGAATTTTAACCATTAGAATTTAAGCAAAAAACAAGTGTACAAGTAGCAACGTCCAGGAAACAGACTAACTTTTACAAACCCTACGCGTAAGTGAACCCGAATGACGATTTGAGCTAGTTGTTCTAGGTTGCATAACATAACATAAAACGCAACAGCAATCAAACAAAATTTAGTAAGCTCCTTCTGAGCGAAATTTAAATTTAAAATCTGTAAGTTAAACGCCACCAATATAGCATTGCATCGCTTTAAAGTCTCTTAATTTTCCTTCAAATACTCTAAATATTTTTCTGTGGCACGTAACAATCATATTGTTAAGAAAGAAGGAAACATAATGAAATAATAATACGCTGATATAAATAATATACGTATGGAATCATAGAATTAATTATTAAGGTTGTGTTTTAGCAGAAATTAATTAACGGTTAAGTGCAAATATTCACACACAGTTCTCATTTGTTAAAACGATCTTCTATTGTAAACGTAGACAGCTTGTTCGAGGCAACTATTCTACCAGTGTAAGAAAAGAGTATAACTGGCTTATCTAGTGAAAAGTTGTTAATTCCAATACAAATTCCGAAACATTTTCGTCAATAATCAAAATTCGTAACGTATTTATGAAAGAAATGATATTTATATGGATGCACATATGTCCGGAAATATGTGCATTTGTATGAGTGCGTTTCTTTTTCTTTTTTTTGTAGTCTATTAACGACTATCTATTTCTTCTCAAATCATAAGAACTAAAATTATTTCCAAATATATCATGAAATATACGAAGATGTTTCAGAAAGACAACTGTCATTATCATCAGAAATTAATAAACGTAAATATATATATACTGTTATAGTAGGAATTCAAATAACAAAACCTCCCACAATATTTGAAACTATTAATAAAAATTTTAAGAAGTATTGCACTAAAAAAAAAACGATATATATAACACATATCATATTTTGTCATACGTAAATAACCTGATACTTATGATACTTAAAACGTACGATATAAATGATAGTTTAGTGAGTTATTAAAAAGACAGCACAATTTACCTATTGGAATTCTTTAAGTTTAATGATATTTTTTTTTATTGCCGTAAATAGTCATGGTATGTTTCCATTAATTACTTAATTATTACAACTAATTTGATAATATTGTAAGCCCCTTCAGGGTATTAAGTAGCGCACAACCTTTCCGCACGCACACGACTCCTTACAACTCGCTCAACTCTTTTTCAAGTACACCGAACCCATTTTCGATTCTTTTCGCCTTTTTTTTTTTTTTTTTTTTTTTTTTTTTTTTCTCAACCCTTACACCAACTTCGACTCCCCGTGGCTCCGTTTGACTCCGCCCAACTCCTCGCGTCCTCTTGCCACCAATTTCTACGTCCTACGTAGCTATTTAGACCCGATTTAACTCTTTCCTCCCAATTCTATCTCACGCTTTACACGATGGTCCGTACTTGGAACGCCCCACCCCAAGAGGATCAAGAACAACTCGAGTCCCTCGAGTTTTACGACGCCTCCAGCGCCGACTTCCCTGATACACAAGTCACTACCGACCACGAAGCGACAGCACAACCCGCTCCCCTGGCATTTCACGATGCCCCCAGTGTCGTTAACCGACCCAACCCTGCCAACATTAATCTCCCCCCTTTTGACGAGGAGGACCCTGAACTCTGGTTTGCTGAGACTCACCTCGACGCTCTGGACGAGCCCGGAAGTTCGCGGCAACAACGCTTGGCGGCCGAAACGAACCTTTCGGGGATGAGACCGTCCCTTTTCCTGACCCATTTACGCTCTATAGCGGGGACCAGGTTCTCGGACGACCTAATACGGCCTCACTTTTTAAGATGTCTCCCGCACCATGCTCGTTCGGCACTCGTAGCCCAACCCAATCAGAGCTTGGGCTATTTAGCTAAAATTGCGGACGCAATTGTGGAAAGCTCAGACCAGCAGTCTGAGCCTCCAGCGTATCAAGTAGCGGCGGTTTCTCAACACGTCGCTCAGCCTACACGGCATCCTTTTCCGCCACTAACAGCCCCAACGACGGCTCCGGTGCGTCAACCTTCTCCGTCACCACATCCCAGAAGGCCTGCCTCAACCAATGTCACACAGCGGACCCAAGAGGACAGGCCCAACGAATTCCGCCCGAGAAGTTTTCCTGCTCAGGTCACCATTTCTGACCTTCGTGCCATACAGACCTCAGTCCTCCGCGAACTAAATCAAATTCGCGCGGAGGCGAGAAGCAACCAACGAGGCGCTCAGAATCGTGCCGTATCTAATCGTCCCTTGGATCGGCAACAACCTTCCCAAAATGCCCCTCAGTGGGCCAACTTTCGCCGAGCACTACCTCGGCCTTCACAAAACGGCAACATTCAGAGGCAAAATACTCCCAACAACGCCGCCTCTCTCCCTTTGTGCACCAATCACCAACGATACGGTGATCGCACATTTAATTGCAAGGCGCCCTGTGGTTGGACGCAACCAGCCACCAATCAGGGACGACCTTTAGAAATAATTTTGCCGACCGATACCCACGCGCAACCGGCCGGCACCCCTGCTATAAGTCGCCTAACCATCCGGGATTCAAAACTGAATATCACTTTTACTGTCGATACCGGCGCCGATATTTCAGTCCTCCCGCGATCGTTTGCTCCGCGTAACCGCGTGCCAGCCGCACTTAAATTGTCAGCTGCAAATAATACGCCGATACTTACGTACGGACGTAAAAAGCTGACACTTCAATTGGGTCTTTGTCGTCCGATCACTTGGCGTTTCGTCATTGCGGACGTAAATGAACCCCTGATAGGTTCCGACCTATTAGGTGCACATAATCTGTTGGTCGATTCGACCCATAACAGACTAGTGGCTCCAACCGCACCACCCTTGCCCATGACGGCATCACCAGCGGCAACTTCAGGGGCCACAGAGTGCATAGACCCATTTCAGGTTATGGTACAAGAATTTGTTAGTACGACAATTCCTCTACCTAACCAACGCCGACATAAAGCCACGGTGTTTCATCATATAGAAACACGTGGTCCCCCGGTGAGCCAGCGTCCACGTCGACTGGCTCCGGAAAAATTACGTGCGGCGCGCACGGAGTTCGAGCATATGATCGAACTAGGTATCTGCCAACCGTCGGACAGTCCCTGGGCAAGCCCACTCCACTTAGTGAAGAAACGTTCTGGTGAGTGGCGCCCATGTGGCGATTACAGGCTGTTGAACGCAGCAACTGTCCCGGACAGATACCCAATTGCACACCTCTACGATTTTTCGTACAAGTTACGAGGGTGCAATGTCTTCACTACCCTGGATCTCACCAGGGCATACCATCAAATTCCGGTGGCACCAGAAGACATCCCCAAGACCGCAGTCATTACACCTTTCGGACTCTTCGAGTTCAAAGTGATGACTTTCGGCCTCAGGAATGCCGCACAGACATTCCAACGTTATATCGACACGGCTTTACGTGGTCTTAATTGCTGCCATGCATACCTTGATGATATTCTCATCGCCTCCAAAGACCATGCCGAACATAAGCGCCACTTACGTCAGGTCCTAGAGCGCCTCCGTGAATTCGGTCTTGTCATCAACCCAGATAAGTGTCAATACGCCAAGGAGCAAATCACCTATCTGGGTTATGTCGTTGACAACCAGGGCATTCGCCCACTACCAGACCGTGTGGAGGCCCTCATGAAGTATCCCCGGCCTACTAACGTGAGTGAGCTTCGTCGATTTTTGGGCATGCTTAACTTCTACCGCCCAACACTAAAGAACGCTGCCCAAGTTCAAGCTCCCCTAAATGGGTTCTTAAAAGGAGCTAAGCGTAATGATAAGCGCCCCATTAATTGGACAGAAGTCTCTGATCGAGCATTCCAACTGTCCAAAGAACAATTGGCAAATGCCACCTTACTCCGATACCCCCTCGAGGGAGCGGCACTTTCTATCCAATGCGACGCATCGGATACCGCAATCGGAGCCGTCCTTGAACAGGACATTGAAGGCCGACCGGAACCACTCGGTTTCTTTTCAAGGAAACTGAGTCCCACAGAGCGACGTTACAGCGCCTATGATCGCGAATTACTTGCGATCTACAACGCTGTCAAATACTTCCGTCATATGATAGAAGGTCGCTCACTCTCCATCCTAACAGACCACAAGCCGCTAGTCTACGCGTTCCGGAAGAAGTCGGGAAATGCCTCCCCCCGACAAGAGCGGCAATTAGACCTCATAGGGCAATATACTACGGAGATCAAGCACATCTCCGGTAAACAGAACGTTACGGCGGACGCCCTTTCTCGAATCGATACGATTCACTTGCGTACCGCCTTAAACAATGCTGACCTTGCCCTAGCTCAAGAGGAGGACGAACAGCTCAAGTCCCTCCTAACTGCCGACACGGCACTTGAGTTTAAGAAAATCACTCTTCGCGACCCCTTGGGCGAAATCTGGTGTGATGTTTCAACTGGAACCGCTAGACCTTACATTCCCGAAAAACTGCGTAAGGGCGTGTTCCAGGTTTACCACAACCCAGCCCACCCCAGCGGCCGAGCGACAGCCGCTGCTGTCCGTCGCAAATTTGTTTGGCCCCGGATGAGCAAAGATCTCACCGGTTGGGCCCGTGCTTGTCTCCAGTGCCAACGCTGCAAGGTAGCGCGACATAATGTACTGGAGCCAGCACAATTCAAGCTTCCCACGGCACGCTTCGCCCATGTCCACATAGACATAGTGGGACCGCTTACTCCATCAAGAGGATTTTCTTATATCCTCACTATGATGGATCGCTGCACGCGATGGCCAGAGGCGACACCTCTCCGGGCAGTTACTGCCGAATCAGTCGCCAAGGCCTTTTACTCAACTTGGGTCACACGCTTCGGTGTACCAACCACCTTAACTTCGGACCGAGGTCCACAATTCGAGGCGACAATATTTAAGCAGCTAACAAACCTTCTTGGCTGCCAAAGAAGTCGTACCACCGCCTACCACCCGCAATCCAATGGGATGATAGAGCGCTGGCATAGATCCCTCAAGGCCTCACTCATGTGTCATAACGACACCCAATGGTTCGACGCCCTGCCCACTGTCCTCCTCGGCCTGAGGACAAGTATTAAGGAGGACCTGGGAGCTTCGGCAGCAGAGCTCACCTACGGCACTAACCTCCTTCTTCCAGGAGAACTCTTCCTGGATGGCGAAACACCGCGTGACCAACTTCGCGAATTGGGGCATCTCCGTGACCTGCTACGCAAGGTTAGGGCAACGCCAGTAGCCAGGCACGGCTCCAAAAAACTTTTCGTCCACCCTGAACTGCACAGCTGCACGCACGTCTTTGTCAGGGTGGATAAGGTCAAAAAACCCCTCGACCCCCCTTATGATGGCCCATTCAAAGTCTTCCGCCGCATCAACGACCGCGTCTTCGAGATCGATCTCAAAGGCAAGCGATCCACGGTCAGCGTCGAAAGACTTAAGCCCTGCTTTCTGGAAGCTTCAGCTCCAGAACAGCCTCCTATCCAATACACAACTGCCGACCGACCTGCACAACCTCCCCGCACCCGCGCCCAAGCGCGCGCCCACAGACAACTACCCCCCTCTCAATCTTCCTTACCTGTTTCGTGACTACGTCACTGGGGGGGGAGTGATGTAGCGGTTCTTTAATACATTCCCAAAGAACCGCCCATCCTCTTAAATGAACCACCTTCCAAACCCACCATACCTACCTGCAATTTTGGGCAGCGTAAGCTACCCTTCATTCTCTTTCACCTGAAAGTTAAATCTCATTAAGGCATGCATCACGTTGAATTTTTCCGTTTATGATTCGTACCATATCTCCATCGGCTCGGCTTGTCAGCAATTATAATAGATAAATACTAGCTGGCCAGCGTAATTGTTGACATAGCCGAAGCCAATGGTTTCTTGCTACGGTTCATATCCATTTATTGCCCCAGTCCCAAGGTTCGCAACACTTGCGACCAATTTCCTTTGTCGGTTATCTACCGATCATGGGATTTGGGCACTAATATGATTGACGTTAGACAATCATAACCCAAATCATACCAACGATGCTCCGGCCTGTAAAATAAACAAAATCTACCATAGCCTAGGTCATAGGCGAGCAAACCATCGGTTTACTTATCGCCACGAAAACTCTATAGCCTACAATGGCATTAGCATGAACGCCTAAGTAAACACGATGTGCATATCATCGTGACCCTTGAAATAGCGTTTTTGTGTATCTTGAAGCAAAAACCTATTTCGTTCTCAGGCGCAGGTCATCAAAGATTTATGGCCCTCGAAATAGCGTTTCTGTTTATTTAAGACACAGAAACCTATTTCTCCCTTCGGCGATTTTTCGCCATCGCTTATCTCTATAATACCCATTCATTGCACCAGCCCATGTTTATTTAGGTGCATTTTCGTCGTTGTCGATATACAGGCTGAAGGGCAACGTACATGTCCCATACGGACACATATAGAATCCTCCCACACCAATGTAATCCACACCGTGGATCTGGCAGATATGGATGGTTTCTGGGAGTCAGATGTAAGTCTTTTTAGAGATCGGTCGCGCCTAGTTATCCTCTTGAACAATACCCGATTAAATAGTTGCCACTAGTGATTATTACCTGTACCTTAATAGAATAACAATAGCTCTCGTGCGATCAATACTCAATTAAATAGTTGCCACCTGCGATTATTACCGGTAACAGTAATAGCATAATAATTGCCCATTTGTGAATTAATCGTACGACTAACTAAAATATCGTTAAAATAAAATATTAAATCGAAGTTCATCAGTGTGTTTTATTGGCGATCATCGAGGCCGCTGCTGTGCTCCACTCTTTCGTGACTGAATTCTCCTAGTGAAACCGTGCTGGTGTTTTTTTTTTGTAGACAATTCGGTGAACAATCTATGGCGTGTATGTGAAACCGTGTCCGTGTTGACATACCAACATACACTACCCACAAGGTCATGTACTTTTGGGTTGCTACAGGCCAATAAATAGTAATAATAATAACACCACCTCCCGCCAGACATATATTGTTCCCAGGTATTTAAATTCTTTGACATTTTCAAATATCTTGCCCTTGATGTTTATGTGTGTTCTCTGAGGTCCACCTGCTCTCGCTATAATTATGTATTTTGTTTTGTCTTCATTTATTTCTAGGCCCACCTCTTATGCCGCTTGTATGATGATTTCATTGTTTTTACTTAGAGTTTCTAGATTATCTCCCAAAACGGCGATGTCATCCGCATATGCGAGCATTTGTGTAAGTCCATTCAGGGATGATCCGGCCGTGTTGTCGTCTTGTACCTTTCTGTTGACGTACTCGAGGACAAGGTTAAAAAGACACGGTGATAGACCATCTCCCTGCTTTAGACCGTCTCTGATTTCAAATGGTTCTGAGATGTGGTGTTCTATTCTAACTCGCCCTTTGTTTTCGTTCATGCTAATTTGAATGAGGGCGGCATATTTTTGCGGGACTCCCAGCTCAACTACAATATGGTAGAGTCATTGCCTTGCGACTGAGTCGTAGGCTTTTTTGAAGTCAACGAACAATTGGTGAACCCTCTCTCCGTATTCCCACTTCTTTTCCAGTAGTTGCCTTATTGTGAACATTTGGGTGCTCGTTGGCCGGTTCCTACGGGATCCGCATTGGTAGTCTCCCAATATGTCTTCTGCGTTTATTGTGGTTAGTAGGAATCGAAAGAATTATGAAACGGCATCATGACATTAGAAGCAAAGTAGCACATCCAACTTACATAAATTATAAGGTCAGATAACCAATGTATAAAAAGTTTTCTCTTTTTTTGGAAAGAGTTATTTTGAGGTCAACTAGTTGCGACATACTTTTTTTCACGATTCTGTTTATTATACGAAATTTCATTTTCTTCTAAGTCAAGCTAGGGAACTAGACGTCTGGCTATAGCTGGTCTTTGTTAAAGAATAACTTCCATTAATGGAAATGTTTGTCGAAGTCCAATTTTTGTTCTAATCATATTTAATATTAATTATTTGTTTAATAGTAAGCAGGCAAAAAATTGACCTTTTATAGATTTATGTCGTACCCCTGTCCTAGGGGAAAGAATACTTGACATTTGTAATAACACGGGTATACTTGAACAGGCTGACTATTCCTAACTTGTGTGCTTTCGTTGAAAAAAGGGTCTACTTTTATTCATATGTTTGAAGGCGTCATCCCTTAGATTTCCTGATTGCTTGAAAGACTTTGATATTCGAAGTCACACTGGGTACATTCATTTCATCGCAAAATTCCATCCTTTGTGCCCAAGTAAATCTATCCTTGGTTGAGTATAGTCCAAGGATTGTTAAAATAAGTAAAAGCACTCTGATGCTCAAGTCATCCAAGGTAGAGTTACGCTATTAATTATATTAATTATCCACCAACTGCAATAAATATGAATTATGTTACATTAAGTTCCAATCGCCAGAACGTCAAGACGTTTTTATGGCTCGGGTACAAATATTTTATAATGGCCCATAATTTTATTACTTATAAGGGGCCGAAAACAGAAATTGTTTGCATACAACAACATCATGTAGTTGCTGCCCGAATAACTATATCGACAAATATACAAGCTACCCACTCCATAATACTCCGACAACTGTATAAAAATATCCTGCTCTAATCCAGATTCCAATTTCTTAGCTCCTTTCTTTTCGAACCAATTAAGATTAACGGCTGCTATGAATGGGTGTACATGCACGAGCGTCGAGATACACACACTCCCGTGCGCAGTTCACATCCAGACCTATAGTTTCTGGTCGATACGGTTTTGTGCAAATAAGCAATACTTTATTCCAAGGAAACCAATTTTCTGTATACCTTATTGAAATTGGCCGAGATCCTTGGTGGACTTTTTTGTTCTGCAATTTATAGCTCTTGTTCGATTTTTATTACCAATTTATTTCCTGCATCCCAAGAGCTTGTGGCTACCAACAGGGAGAACGTTTCGTTTGGGTATTATAAGGAAAATTGAAAACTAATGACATTGGAAGTAACTTTGTTATCTCAAAGAAGAACATTCGCAAACTTTCTGCACTGAGTTTCGCCGCATTTAATGACTCGCTACCAAAGTATAAGTCGCCAAGTATGGTTAGTCGACCGGCGGAATTTATTACCGAATGCTCACTTATGTACATATAAGAAGAGCAGGTACATTAGTTACACTGATTTGACGTTTTCCAGTCTCCAGTTCAGCATCTTGCTTATTATCGAGTTCGAAAAAGATATAATATACCTGTCACACTGTTGGCGTGGGCTTAACGAATCCTTTATTACTGCTTTCTTAGCCACAAAACTACCCGATCAGGATTTGTTTATGATTGAGAAAATTTATCAGGCACACACATAAAATTAAGTACCCACATAAAAGCACACCCAATTGAAATTGGGCTCTAAAAGTTGTATCGCTACTACGCCAGACCGAATATAAATTTGGGGAGAAGGGCGAAGCTGGTATGGGCAATAGCCTAAATAGGTGAGTGGAATTACTTTTTAGACTAACAGTATATTTACACAGAACAAACACACAACTGGGAAGGTGAAAAGGGAGAGTATAAGGACGACAAATATGTACATTGGTTTTAAATGCTTTGACGTTACGGAGACACGTGATCAAGCAGATGGATGAGGTCAGGAATTTCTTGCATCGCAATTGCTGCATTTTTTGTGGAGTGCAATATGCACTATTCCAATTTAGAGTTGGATTCCTTAGAGCGCCAAGGATAGAAAGTTCGTTGGTTTGAGAGATGCAAAAGACAGTGGGTTTATTTTGACAGATTTCTATGTGAACAGTAGACAGATATTTGCGATTATCCTTGTAGTAACTTCGACTCATCGCCTTTAAAAATCCTAATGTTTTACTACAACAAAACTGCAGAACGTTCTTCCCGAACGCAGTCAGCGTTAATGGGACAGCAACAGTGTTTTCATATATATGTTAGGTACGATTAACTTGTGAAGTGTAGCAAATATCTCAGAGTTATTAATGACATGATTTTTTTTAAAAATTAAATGCACGTACAAGTGGGTTTGTGGCGACCTGCATAGTGGGAGTAAAAGAAATAAGGAAAGGAGGCATAGACATACAATGGTCTCGAATGGGTGGAGGTTGCAGTGCCAAGAACAGCAAGCATCCTACATTCGTGTGATTGGGATAATGAACGACTGATTTTGAAATAACATACGAAGTTATATTTTGATAATACCTATAGGAAAGGGAACGCCCGATATGCTGGGCCTATGTTCTGATGTCGGAATTGATAGTCTTGCGCTTTGTTCTTCATTGACTTTGACAGCTCATTTTGACATTCTTTAGAATACGTGCAGTGCTGTTTTAGATTCGCCTGACCAAATTTGGAAATTAAGTTCCAGCTTGGGAGGAATATATATACATACATTTTTTGTACTCTATCGCGCGCACACAAGGGGATTGTGAACTACCCTTAAATGTCAGAGCACAGTGCGAGCCGATGGAGAGGAAGTGCATAAGGAAAGGAGGTGTCGATGTATATTGGTCTTGAATGCCTGGACATCACAACGATCAGGAAACACATGATCAGGCAGAACATTCCATATTCGTGTGGTTCAGCTAAAGAATGACTCTCTATGCATATGTTTCTATGTTTGCAGACATCTCTGTTGCCGAACGGACGAGTATTTAATTTGTCATTTGCCTTCTTAACTACTTGGCTTTTATGGTTTTTAATAGAAACGTAATACATTTTTTCTTTTCAATAAAAGCAAGATAGTCAATCCAAAAACTGAAGGAGAACTCGCACAATAGCTGTTATTCTTCGTTCTACCTAATGATGTACTGGAAAAAAGATCAAGTCCTAGAAAAAGGCTCGCGCCTTTGGGATAAAGTTTCAATGTCACATGAGTGCGGCACGCGAATTATGTTTTCTTAAACTCCACTTGAGTGAAATGAAAGAAAACACTTCTAAATAAAATTTATATTTTAACTTCTTCGTTCTAAATTATTATATTTTATTCAATTTCGAATTTAACAAACGTCTGCTCATCAGAGTGCCGTTTTGTAAACTAAACTTACTCTACTTTGTTTCTCTACGTTGCAATATAATATCTTTATCACAATGGATATTATATTGCAATTAGTGTAATATTCATTTTCGTGTTTCCACGAGTTCTTGCTAATTATCTTTGAGTTTGTTCATTTGGATGAAATGTGCAATTAGGTAACATATGTTGTGATATACATTATATTCTAATTTGGTTATTCCATATTTTACGTTTCTTTGAATTTTTGTAGTTAGTAACCTTTTGAGTTTTGTTCTTAATAATATTTCTGTCTAGACAAAATGTGTAGTTAGGTTACAAATTTTGGTTGATGGGTTTTTGTGTCGTCAAGGATTCTTTGACGTAACACGCGTAACAATGCGCAAAAATAACACAAAGTACAGAGAGTCGTAGAGTTATATGTGACAATTCGCCATCTGTAAATTGTGGCCAGATTGAATGCGTGCGAAATAGCTAAATTTCTTTCATCTTTCAGAAACCTTACCTGGACGCGCTTTGCGGAACTAGATATATATGGTCGTTCCAATCAAGGGACGGATTATGCCCTGCGACATGAATTAACAGTCCATTCGCTGACATCGTCTCGTGCCAGGCACCTTTCTAGAGGTTTCTTTTCGGCACGACGGAAGAAATATTCAAAAGAAACTTCTGGACTCTCCATCCATCCGTTATTGTGTGCTTGGTTGCTCTGGTATCTTCAGTTAATTAGTCTATGAAGTTTTTGAATTCCTATATTCCTCACCGCTGTGGGACGTACCGACAAGAGAAGTAGAGTTGTGAGTGTATAAGTCGGGGTGCCGGCACGGTCATGGGTTCACTTATCACCCACCGAATACCGCAGCAAAACGATCACCAGACAAGAAGAAATACCGTTGTGGATATATTGTTCCCCACCAGGTAACGGTCACTTGTTATCACCGAGGGAAGGCCGAAACGCAGGTGGCACAAGTGAAAATAAAACTCGGGAAGGTATGTTGTTTTGTGATAATGTTCTTTTATTTTTTTATGTTTTGTTATTAAGTTTTGTAACAGCATAATTCCACATTAAATTGTTTTAAAATAATGATTAACTTTTCTTGTTCATTTGTTATTTATTACGTATTCTATATACTTGTATGTGTGTCGGCAACTTGAGCGGCCATCACGCAATTTGATTTCTGCCGACCGAGGAATGTCGTCGGAGAAGATCTCTGTAGTAAATTCCGCCGACCGAGGAATGTCGTGAATTTCATGATACCCGCGCTTGAATTAAATTGAATTAAATCAAATGTGTGTAATATGCGTTAAATGACTATATAACAAATTTTTATGAATTGTAACACCAGCTTTTATGAATTGGAACGTACTAGTTTTTGTGAATAGTAACGACATTAAATTGAATTAAGTTAAATTTACATAATATGTGTAAACAACGTCTATTTTTTTTTTTTATTTTTTTTTTATTGTGTTAAACAACCCTAAACAGAATTAAATGGAAAATTAAGTAAGAGAACTGAAGCGGGTGTTTCATTGACTATTTGTTTCATTGACTGTTTGGTGAAAATAATACTCCGTATCCATAACACTGATTTGGGGCAGTAGGAGCGTCGAGAATTAATGCGAACCTGGGCCCGTGTAGGCATCCCAGCATTAAAACAACAAGGTTAAACCCCATAATTGGCAAAATACCATAAGTCCGCTCAGCGAAGAGCTAGTTTTCTGTCCTCGAGGGAAACGTGCAGTTTCTCTTTATGGTGGTGAATTGGAGAGGATCTCTCCAGGTCGATCTTACCCAGTGCGCTAATGATCCATTGTTTACTCATGCAGCGAAAGTCATCGGAAAACGAAACTGAGAAAGGGGGATGAACAAAGCACATCATACGATACATGGTGCAGCTGCATAAATAGTCTGCAAGCCATTAGGGAAATTGGTGCTAAAAACAATTCACAATGGTGATTGTGCATTGTATCTTTGCTGGCGGAAGGAGTCGAATTCTTTGCTTGCATGTTTATGCTGTAGAATTCGATTCTTGGCGGCTAATCGCTAGATGCGAAAACTGCTTTTGTCGATTGGACAAAAGCCTGCCGAGACTGTAGATAAGCCAGTAAAATGTGCTGCGCACGTGTGTGGCGGGGTACGCTGGCTGACATGGGCGCCGATAAGTTTTCCCAATCTATGATGCATGTATAGTGTAAGGAATTCTTCCCGAGAATTTTGAATGATGAGAATTCTTTACAGGAAATTCTGGGTAATGAATTAGGTGTCCTTGGGAAGGAAATGTTTGCAGGTTTGCAAAAGGAGTTGGGTTGGAATTGTGGGTGATTGTTGCGTATGTTTAACGAACCCCCACAGAGTTCCTTAGCTTCAGCATAGAAAAACCCTTCCCGATGCAGGTCAATTCCCTACTGGGAAACTTCCATTGTCCAGGTGGCAGCTATCCCGTCGCTATCGTCTTGCTAGGTACTTCTGGGAATCTGGTACGGCTCGTTTACGAGTACCACGTTCGAGGAATATCTATTTACCGTTTGCGAAAGGAGATGTTGTGCACATTCGCAGTAGTTTCAATTAATTTGTATACATTTAATCTAGTCTACGTCTATTCAGCAGTTCAGGTTTTTTCATCCCTAGTGTACCTTACTGCTGTCACATTCCGGATCAAACATCACGCCTTTCGGTTGTGCTTGACATTCGTTTGCTTATACCCTGATTTTCTGCATTCCGGCCAGTAGTCCGAGCGATCTGTCTCGCATTTTCCAACGTTTGCCACGCAAACTCGCAACATCCAAAGCATTGTGTGGGTGTGATGTGTTTTCGTAATCTACAATTCACCCACCCCACTCTCAAGAAGCTTGCTTAAACCCCCATATGGTTGACTCAAGTTACCTTTTTAAACTCATTGCATCTTTTGGGATTGCGTTTTGGTTGACGTTTAAGTTCTAGCAGCAATGGTCCTTTTTTTTTGTCCTTAGAATACTACTAATGTTACTGTTGGGTTCATTAAATTTAGGCTTGTCCTTCAAAAATGTCAGCATGTCTGCAAATGTCTCTTCGTCCGTTTGGCTATTATAATACCATATACAGGCATCTTTGTTGTGTTCAGACTTTGCAGGTATCTGTTTTTAAAAACTTAATAGTCGATTGATCGCACTCTTGTAAATTGTTGCATGGGTTCATTCCTTTCCTCAGTTTTTGGTGAATATTGCGGCACTTGTTCCAGCCAGAGATATTCTGTTTCCGTAGTCCCCTAAAAGAATATCTCTTTAATGTTTTTGTATCTTTACAATACACCATAAAAAATTCCGGTGCTTTGTGTATACATAATAGATTTTCTCATGTATTACGTCTGTATAAATTTCCATTGCACTAACCACTCAACAAGTGTTTGGAAAACAAGTTCACACTCAACGACAGTCGTTTTTGTTGCGATTCGTAATTGACGCCAGAGGTTGCATTGGGTTTTATAGCACAGAATTCCTCTCGGTTAGATAACCTGTTTGGTAGTATTTATTCGATTAAGATTTGTTTTTCAAACTATTCGCAACTGATTTCTCCACAGAGTAGAGTGGCGTATAGCTCAATAAAAATACTGTTTTAATTCTGCTAGGCTACCATTTTTTTGGAAATCCATAATGTTACAAAAATACTACATTCTCCTGATAACCTAAGAGTTTGCATTTAAAAAAAATTTTTTTTCTTCTCAAGTTGAGCATTAGGAATACAAACATACCCACAGTTTTCTACATTTTTTTGAAGTGCAGTATTGTCGGATTTTCTTTATTTTAGTGTCCATTTTTAAAACACCTTTCTTGTTGTTGTGAACGTAAGAAGTGGTCCATTAAAACCGTCACGCGGTATGACCTTAAATAAGCTTCCAACGGCTGTCCTTACCAAATTGCGTGGGTGTATTTTAAGACAGTAACTCATCTACAAGGAAGTATAATTCGCAAGCTTGAAATTCAGTGCAAATAACCTCTTTATTAGATAGAATTAAATGCTGAGTTTCATACCAAAAAAGGAATACTAGCAGGACACTTTATTGTACTATTTTATTCAAGACAAAAAAAACAGTTAAGCAAACAGAATTTTTGTTGAGATATATGGCTGCCAAATACTAAGGGGTTTAAATGACCCGTCTTATATTAGAGACATACCGTGATAATGTACTCAAAACATTTTTATTTTGTTTTGTTTTGTAAGGGGATGATTCTGCTGTTGTTATATCTCATTCGAATTTTTGATGGGCTGTGTTTTGAAAAAAATTAATGACCAAAACGCAAAATTAACAAAAAAAAAAAAAAATAAAAATCATCTCAAGTCCAGTATCTTATTATTATTGTTATTATTATTATTATTATTATTATTATTATTATTTATCGGCCTGTAGGAACCCGGGAGCTCATGAGCTCGCCGACTCGCCTCCGCCATCGTTCCCTGTCCTGTGCTCTCTCCTTCCACGCTTGACCAACCGATCCGATCTCCTCAAAGTCCAACAATACAAAAGTTTGTAATAAAAGTATTATTGTTATTATTATTATAATTTAGTTAAAATTGTAAGCTGAACTTGATGTTTTTAGCTTGCGATTACACGATTTGAAACTCCATCCAACCATGTTGCTGAAGTAAAGGCAAATAATTTCCATTTGCGCATTTATTTATGTAAAATATATATTTTAGAAAATAAGTAGAGAGGGAAATGTATCTTCACAAGCCCTATGAATTTTTTTTTTCAATTGTATTAATAGCAAAATAATTGTCTGGTATCGTTTTATATGTATTACTTAGTTCATCCTTAAAAGCGGTAATCTGGAAACGTGGCTGAATATCATTTCCCACATATTGTATGGGCTCTAGAAAACGAGCAATGTTGTGTTTGGTTCAGATTCAGGATGATAAACTATCTATCACAGTCAACACAATTCACATATACTCACTAGACGAAATAACAATGGAGCAACTTAATTGCGAGGAACGTTTTACTTCACAAAACCCTCCATAAATCCTGTAAGTAAAATGTAATTAGTGTAGTCGGTTATCCTCTGTTTTTACGATATAGGTGAGCCAGATCATATTCAACATACTTGGAAAAGGCGTCGTCCATCACCTCGGCATCGGTCTCCCTCCAGTACGGTCCCCAAAACTTGATATGCTACCACAGGTTAATTGGTTCCCTGTCAAAAAAAGTAAATAAATAGTAATAACAGTTGGTTTGTTTTAATCAATTAAACGATCAAAACCCACACTTTATACTGAACATAAGTACAGTATAAGAACAAACCATAAACACAGTTCAAACTGACAACAAGAAGCGTGGCCTTCAGGTCACACAACAGGACGAACTTGTTCGTGTGTCATTACATGTGGTTGAATATTCGCCATGGGAACTGGGACTTTGTTCGCAATGTTCATAAAAGATAAATGCTGTTGGCGTAAATAAATCAGTTGATGTAATCACTACGATACCGGACATTCGAAGTCAATGTACATCGATAGATCCTTTGTTTTCCTGTCATTTCTTCGCCCACGTCCACACGTTCCCATGACAATTTAAGGGTTTGCTACAAACTTTCTAAAAGAAAAATATGAAAATACCAAAGTATTTATTTGCAGAATCTCTCAGGTTCCGGGAGGAAGTACACGATTGCTTGTGGTTGGTCAAGAAACTGCCAACTGTTCATAATGTATAGGAAACTTGAAACTATCGATTTTCCCGACCAGAGCTTGCACTGTCTCAAGGTGCTCTCAACTAAAACTGGAAATAAAGTCCTATGAATACTGCTGACAACTGTAAGAATACGGAACATTTTTGATCTGCCTGCGTTGGGTGAAAGTGGTTTAGATACCATAGAGAAAGTGAATTAGTAAATAATTAAAGTTTATTTACAGCACAATTGTTACAAATCAAATTCTACTCAAGGGCAAAGAACTGTGCGCGAGAGTAATCTCGAATCAGCACAATTTTGCGGGTGACTGTTGCTATTAATAATTTTTTTTTTTTTTAACATACTGTATTATTTGACCAATAATCAATGTTTACATTAAGTACTACAGCTAACTTATAATTCTAGTGATACAATTGTTTACATGCATACATTACACATTTTTCAAACATAACTGAATGTGTGAATAACTATTCGAGTATAATAGGTTTTAATATTAACAGTTTTCCTGGAAAAGGTCAGAAAACCAGGATTTCTTTTATTTTTTTATATTAATCTAATCTAATACTTAACTTAACTCTAACTTATTCTAGCTCAACCTAATTTATTTTATAATAAGTTAAATATGTAATGTGAATTGGGGAATATAGGGATTGATGGTTAAGGAAGTAGGTTGGCGTGGGATATGGTCAGTTAGTGGCCTCAGGTGCGGCAACACTTCCCGGTTGTTCGTTAAAACGCAGAATGTTGGAGAATGGTTGTATGTTACAGTATTTGAACAGATTGGGTGCCAGCTCGGTGTTATGGTACACTACCTCGTTGGAGTCATTAACCAATCTTCCAGAGGTAAAGAGACTTCTGGTGTGGAGAGATTTCAGATAGTGAGCCCTGTTATCTAGAGGAGTTGGTAGTAGTGAAGTTATTATGGGGTTCGGATTAATTGGGAGGTTTTCAATAAATTTGATAGACAGCTCTAGGAAGCGTCTATCGAGACGGTCAATATTAGTGGCATTGTATAGCAAGCTGTTATTGTAATAATTGTAAGAGTTGGTTTGTCGGTTGAGGCCAGAGACCAGCCTGTAGCATTTCCTTTCGAAAGTGCGAAGTTTCTCCATTTGGGCTGGTGTTATATGATACCACAGTGGACACGCATATGTCAGTGTGGGTCTGATTATTTGTTTATAGATGAGCAGTTTGACTTTGTGCGAGAGACCGTTGGGTTTCCACATCACTCTTCTACAGAGATTCAGTTGTATTGTGGCTTTACGTAAAGTATTTTTAATGTGGGTGGAGAATGAAAGGTCATTGGAAAAGGTTATTCCCAGATATTTTAAAGTTTTAGAAGGTTTTATCTGGGTGTTATTTAGTTTGAGTCTAATTTTGTTGTGGGTGCGCCTTGTGTTGTTTGTGTGTTACGTGCGTCCGCCACCCCATCAATTAATCATTTGGTAATTTTAATATAATTTGTTTTAAGGTGGTATGATGGTAAGGTGGTGGAGGAGTTGCACGATCCAGAAGTGAGTTTTCGAACACGCCCCGATTCAGGTGTGGATCGTGCAGTTCTTCGAGTTCGAATTCGGTTTTCGAAGTGGACGTGAATGGGGAGCGAGAGAGACAAAGGGTTAATTTTTTTTGATGTGCGGTTTTTTGACGTCCCGTTGTCGAGCATATATAGAAAAGCAGAAAAAAGAGAAGGAAAGCGGCAAAAAAAGATTTTTTGGCTGGTCCCGAAGATTTGACAAAGAAAGAACAGTTGAAATAAATCTAAATAAAGTTTAAAATTTGTTAAAGTTGGAATTACAAAGAAAGAACAGTTGAAATAAATCTAAATAAAGTTTAAAATTTGTTAAGGTTGAAATTACAAAGAAAAAACAGTAGAAATAAATCTGATAACTGTCAGACAGAAAAATGAATATGGTGCAGAAATTTTCATAGAGAAAAAAACAAATTTTCGAAATTGTAAAACGAGTCCAAACAGAGGCAGAGTAATTCTCAAGGTGACCCATATAGGATTCTTGGAGTTTCCGGATCAAAGGTAAACAATTAAACATTAATTAATTTTCTGTGGCAAAACCAGCAAAAATCCTGTCACATGTGCAATGCTCATTTTTACCCTTAAACACTATAAGTTGGGTTTTATCAGGATTTAGGCGAATTTTCCATTTATTGAAGTATGTTGATAGATTTGGGAGGAAGTTATTAATGCGGTTTCTTGCCTCTTTTACAAACTTGCTGCTGGAGTAGACTATGGTGTCATCCGCGTAATTCAACATTACGGTATTGGGTAATTGAGGCTGCGGTATGTCTGAAGTATAAAGGAGGTATAATAGTGGTCCAAGAATTGAACCCTGCGGAACTCCTGCGGTTATATTATACGATTGGGAGATAGAAGAATTTATTTTGACCATGAATTTTCTACCAGAGAGGTAGGAAGTAAGAAGTTTGGTAGTATGGGTGTTTAATCCAAATATGTAGTGCAGCTTGTAAAGCAGTCCTGAGATCCAAACACAGTCGAATGCTTTAGATATGTCGAGAGAGATACAGACCGTCGGGGTTTGGTTTTGAAGATTAGTTGTGACTTCGTGCGTTAATTTTAACAGAGCATGACACGTGGAGTGTTGTGAGCGAAAGTCAAACTGGGAATTTGGGATAATTTTTAGATAATTACATTTATGGTATATTTTACAACTATTACTTAAGAGATTTAGGATAGTAATTCCTTTACAACTATAATCTTAAATCTATATAACGACAAATTTGGGATAATAGCGTTGTCATTAGCAAATGAAAGGAGATTTCGATATATCTTGCATTCCAATATCTTGCTTAATGTGTTTAATAACGAAATCGGACGATAGTTGCTGGGGTTGTTGGAAGGACTGGACTTACTGATAGGGACTATAACCGTGGTTTTCCAGTTATCTGGGAAATGTGATCCGTTAATTATATGGTTGAGAAGAGCTATTAATAAGAATTAGTCCTTACTTCCGTGATAATTATTTTATAATTGAATACCTCGTTATTGCCAATTTTACTCGAATTAATTCGCCCTGCTACATAAATTAAATAAATGGTGCATATTTTATACATGCTCCGCTACATTGGGGCTGCCTAGTTTTCAAGGAGACATAATTAATTTACGCGGAGTCCTTAAGCGAATGCTCATTAATAAAACCGGAATGTCCATCAGTCGGTCATGTACATTGAACTACAAAACAATTTTATAATATGTTTCGAAATTCATTTCAAATTTCTCAACATGTCTCCACTTTACAGAAATGTAAAGACCAGTACGTCCACAGTCATTATAATAACAATAACACACACTCTTCAGTTGAACTTGTATACGCGCCAAAGAATGTATGTCGGTTTTAAATTGACATTACCTTTGGGAAGAAACATGGAGTTGTGAATTTTGAACGTTATGCATGAAATAACGGCATACGAAATGTGAAAAAAAGAATTGAATTTTTGTTTTTCGTAAAGAAACTTTATTAGCCTTTTGAATTTAATTTTATGTTTTTTCATTATTTTTTTGTAAATATTATTTATATTTTAATTAATATACTAAAATACATATATAAAAAACATTTTTCAAACTGTTTATAGCAAAGAATTTTAATAAAAAATTATTGGAAACAAAATGTCTAGTATATATATATATAAAATTTCTAGTATATATATATATATATATATATATATATATATATATATATATATACATATTTATTTATTTATTTATGTATATATGGACACGATGTATAAGAAGAATTTCGGGGATGGACTAGGCACATGATAACATACGAGTTTTCGCAGCAAATATAACCCAGAGACTCCGCAGTGCCTAGCTCCGAATATCACATATGTATGTTGCACTCAAACCGTATCATACTCTCAAATTAAATAATATAAGGTGAAAGAACAACAAGATACACTCATAATGCAAAAGTAAAACGAATAATCTTGTGGGGGGGCTAATGTATAGTGTGTAGTGGTAGTGTGCCGGCACGGGAACTGCTTCACCACTAGCCTTCTAACGATTCACTGATGGCGTGGCGGTTGATCCCCAGAACGGGGCGGATACAGCACCAAGAATAAACACTCTGATAGGATTGCAATAAGCCTTTTATTTTGCTCAATTGATTCTATAACTCTAAACACTGTCTTTTTTTTATTTTTGTAAGGTTAATACAGGCGGATGACAGGTTCCGATATTAAATTCCTAAATATTGTTTTGTAGAAAATTGTTTAATTTTTTGTACTGGTTTACTTTTGGATATCTGTCACACGAGATCTATCATATCGTACACCGAGAATATTGTTCCAAGGGTAAGTTCTTAATTAGTGGGAATATTCTGGTTATAGTGGCTATTTTTCACAAACGAATGGTTTTAGTAATGACACTTCACAAAACGAGCTATCGATTAATGTCATTTTCTCTATATATTAACACGCGTATGTAAAACTGGCATATAATTTAAACGTGCACTCACAATCATGCTCGGCTATGGCGGTTGACTTCCGACTCCCACGGTTGTTGACTTAAGACTCACCTTAACCCTTATGTCAATGACCTACTTTACCGACAGTAATCATTTCGTCGCAATTTCACGATTGCTCGGCCTAGTAGACGAATTTCGGTCCCATGTCTTAGATCATCTCCATTCAAACGGTTCTGAATGATAACTACCAAATTTCAATGAAAAAACAATTTTTTTTTACTTTCAAATTGACATTTTAAAAAATCGAAATGGATACCCGGGTACCCGGTCATTGACATAAGGGTTAAATGACTCGTGCCATCCGCAAAGGGTGGGTTTTCGTTTTTATGCGAGAAACATGAAGTTGCTTTTGAAGTGACCAATCAGAGAGGATCTCTCTGAATTGAACACGGCGAGGATGCGTAATTGCTCGTGTTGCCAGGCAGTGGGCAAACAAAATCGAAAAACGAGAAAAAGGGACTAGGTACTAGGGGCATCATAATGGTGTGTTTGCCGCTGCGCAAATAAGCGACAAGCCATTAGAGCAACTTGTGCCACCAGCAATTAGGATACTTGCACAACGGTGATTGTGCACAGTATCTATGTCGAACTCTTGTGCGCATGTCTACATGCTGAAGAATTTTTTTCTCGGTTGTTAGACGCGCGATGCGTACACTGGTTTTGTCGGTTGGACAAAAGCTGGGAGTGACTGTAAATAAGTCAGGGAAATGTGCTGCGCACGTGTGTGGCAGGGTAAGCCAGCTAACAAGGTGCGCCGATTGGTTTCCCGATGTATGTTGCATATTGGTAATTCTTTTCAGGGAATTATGGTGATTCAACAAATGAGCGAACGATATTTCGTTTTCGGGGAATTATGATGATGCCCTATGGTGATGCAGTAAATGCATGAACGGGCTTTGCTTCCAGGGAGGTTCTGGAAATGTGTCGAATGCATGTTATGGGGTGTTACGAGTCCGGGACGCCGTGCCTCTGATGAGGGAAGAGCGTGGGCCTTTTATTACATTTATTTGATATTATATATTAGAATTTTGATTATTCTAATTTAAACTCTTTTTATTTAAGTAGTTTCGAATTTCTGTTTATTCTTCAACTCAACTTCAAACTAGAACTTTTATTAGAACTTACTCCAACTCACAATTCAAACTGCTTTTATAAACTCTAACTCAATACTAACTTCTTCAACTCCAAAACTCAATCTTCTTAGCTCAAACTCACTTAGAACTTATAATTCAAACTGCTGTTATAAACTCTAACTCAATACTGATTTTACAATTAAAATTTCTCTCTTCTTATGCTACTTATTGTTCTAATTGGTTGTAAATTATAATTTGAACAAAAACCCTTTCCTCAAAGTATTCCTTTTAGTCTCTGTGACTTTTAATTTTTGAATAAACATTGAACGAAAATCAAAGAGCCATGTTTCAAATGAAAAAAGGTGCATGTTATGAAAAAGGCGCATGTTATGAAATGTACTGTAACTGGTTTGATATAGAATATTGTGTATGTTTATTTATGATATGTATTAAATGAGAATGTTAGATATGTAAGGAGAAAGTTTTAAGGATGTGTTAGATAAGTAATGAGAATCAGTGTTAAAGCTAATAAGGGTAGTATTCTGGAATACTACAGGGGGAAGGGGGAATGTTTGGAGGTAACTGTAACGTAAGGAGTTGGGGCTGTCATTGCGGGTAGAATTGTGGGTGGACCCGTATGCAGGAATTGTGGGTGAAATTGTGGCTAGGATTGCGGCTTGGTTCTCAGCGTGATATAGAGAACCCCCACAATCTCCCTCGGTATATATATGTTGGAATTGTCACTCAGATCATACTCTTGTTCGATCAATAACAATTGACAGAATGTTGGTTTCAAATTTTGGATATACAGAATGCTCGGTTCACTTCATGTGCTCATCACGAGTGCACCATACACCCATATCTAACATATGCGTACACCCCTGACATCTGGTTAAGACCCCCTCTCATTTAAGAATTCCATTCATTTATCAAGAATGCTTACACAGAAACAAATACATTTTCACATTAAAGCATTCATATATTCAGAGCAAAACTAAAATCGAAACATAAAATTGCACATGGTTAATTGATAAGCACTAAATTAGTAATCAAAACAAAAAATAAAAACATAAACAAACAATTACCTACACAAATCATATTACATAAACAAATCATATCTCCTCTACGTTCACCGTTGCTTAAATCGCCCCATATTACAGGATAATCTGAAACGGTTTAATGGCGTGACCTGGTTTCTCAGGAGAGCAAATGCGATCCGTTAAAGAGATACGGCGAAAAAGTCTGGTTGATTCCCATCGGGCGATAATCAGTCGAACAGAGTCTGTGATTGGGAGGAGCGATAATAAGTCTGTGATCAGTATTTGAAAGGTAGTGATTGTCAATTTTAATAAGTAGTAATACACTATCTGTATCAATTTTACCGCGAAATACTTGAATAATTAATGTACAAGGTTTAAAGTAAAATTAGTTGAATGTGATTGTAGCTAAACTATATACATACATATACCAGGTGTACTGGTATGAAGTTTTTTTAAAAATAAAACACTAATTTTAAATGGGAAAGTGAAAAACATTTTATTCGAAGCATTGCCCATTGCTTTCTACACATTTCGACCACCTTTCTGGCAATTTGTGGATACCACGCCAATAAAACGGGTCGTGTTTTCAGGCAAACCATTCGGAGACCCAATTTTCGACTTCTTCGTGGGAATTGAAACGCTGCTCAGCCAACGCGTGTCCCATCGATGACAACAAAGGGTAGTCGGAAGGAGCCAAGTCTGGTGAATACGGCGGGTGGGGTAACACTTTCCAGCAGAGCGATTTTATTGTTTCTTTGACGGGTTTTGCTGTATGACTCGGAGCATTATCATGCGACAAAATTACCTTTCCGTGTCTTGTGGCTCATTCTGGTCGTTTTTCGATCAATACATGGTGTATCCAACAAGCGTTGAATACACGCGGTCAGGAACACGATGGTGTCTCCTGGCCAAAAAGATGTGTGTGCCAAAGCCAAACAAACTCTGAACATATCTATACGTCAGGAACACGATGGTGTCTCCTGGTGTTGTAATGTCCTCTTGGTGTGCCCAATAAACGTTGATGATTTCGTTGCTTCTAAAAACTGAAACTGTAATTAAAACAAAAGGAAAATAATACCGTGTGGTGAACTCCAGCGAGTCCAGAACGAATCCTCAATATAAAAGAACGAGTTTACTTTTCTATGAATTAACATTAATGTATTTAACTTAAAAGATTCGGTGGATCAGCTATTCATTCCAAGGGCCAATCAAGAAGAGAAAGTATAAAAAGGAAAGATGGTTGTCATGTGACAACCAACATAAATAATTCACAAATGTCAGCTGATTGCTGACATTGTTTAAGGTGATGCCACATATCCAATTCAGGTGGTGCCAAAGGTATTTAATTGCGAATTCGCCAGTTGTGCTAAGGGCGAATCCGCAACACATGGTTCAACTTGATCATTTGTTGTCGGTAGCATTGCGCATCAACAGTTTCACCAGGTTTTAGAAGTTCATGATACACCACCCCCTTCTGGTCCCGCCAAACACAGAGCATTGTCTTTTTTCCGAACCGATCAGGCTTTGCAGTCGATGTTGACGCATGATTTTTTGCGTTTAGAATTTTTAAAATAAATCCATTTTTCATTACCAGTCACAATTCGATGCAATACTGACGTCCTTTCGTCTCATAGAAGCAACGTTTCACATGTGGTGTTTCGCCTTTCCATCTGCCTGTCATTCAGTTCAAGTGGCACCCAATTTCCACATTTTTGGGTCTTTCCCATAGCTTTTAAACGGTCAGAAATTGTTTGTTGTGCAACATTTAACATTTGTGCCATTTGTTTTTGACTTAAAGTGCCATCTTCATCTAATATTGCTTGCAATTCGGCGTCTTCAAACTTTTTTGGTGGTCGTCCACGTTCTTCATTTCGCACATCAAAATAATTATCTCTGAACTGCTTAAACATCTTCTGCATGTTGCTTCCGATAGAGTTGTGGGGTAGTACGTTGGTATGTCAACACGGACATGGTTTCACATACACACCACGGATTGTTCGAGAGCACTAATTGATCCGCCGGAGACACAGAAAAGTTAATCCAACAAAGAAAAACACAGGTATGATTAGGTTGGTAAGTTGTTCTTTTTATTCTAGTTCACAAGTGACAATATGGTATTCGATTTTATAACACTGAGTCCTTTAAGTTATCACCACACTATCTCGGAATCCACCTGAAGGTAACATTTAATAAGTGCTCACGTGATTGTTAATGATTTTATTTTTGCCCGGCTTTAATATTAATAGAACTTCACACGATATTCAACTCCACGACTGCAGGTAATCAATCGAATGTTAACTTATGTCGCGCCTTTTGGCGGATTCACGGTACTAATTTACACAGTTTGTGGAGCGAACTTGACTTTCAGCGCGCGATGAGTGACGATTCTTCAAACTCGGACTGTGAACATCTCCATCGGCTCTAAGGCACAAGTGTGCGGTTTGACTGTTAAAATCTGACTGACTTCCCTTCGCCACCATCAGAATGACATCGCAAAGAAAAGCCATAAAAAGGGGAGGAGCTACACGATCAACTCGAGGCAGTCAATCGTGATTGGGTTGGGAAATATGGCATACATTTCGCATGTATGTGTATGCGTCGCATACGATCGTCCGGTGAACGAGGATAGATGCGAGCGTCGTAATTGCATCTCCTGGTAATGATCATTAAGTAAGGGATAGGTCTCTGCAATCCTATGTCAACAGAGACGCTATTTACATGATCGGGTAATGGGTATGCAAACATTGCATGGGTCTGCGGCTGTGTACACAATTGATTGTGTAATGCTTGCCGGCAACAGACCCTTCTGGTGTGAAAAACAAACCGAAGATCTGCTCGCCCTAGGAGAGGCCATAAATCAACATTCGGTTGATGGACATGCAATTTCCCAGGTCCGCTGACGGTTGGCGGCCGTTAATACGAAATTCCGGTATACCATAAACAATCCGGAAGATATGGATGCGATGTTTAGGCATTGCAAACGAATATAGGGTGCAGCCATTGCCAGTTGTTAAAAGTAAACACTTGATGGCCACATCCAATTCATTGTTTGTTTGCGGTCCATGATCGGTGGAAACCGATAATGGAGAACCAGCTATTGCTGAAAATGCGGGAAATGTTTGCTTTGCGTCGGCCGAAACCTTGTCGACGGTGGCAAACTGGTGAGACTTGGTAGCCACACGCTTAGAGGCGACATGGACAAACAAAACGAGTACATCAGGAACTCTGTGTTGATTTTGTTTCCATGGCATAACGTGGGTAGAATAAGGTAATAGGGACGTGATGCTTGGGTGCAATGCATGCCCGAGGGTGAACTTTTGATGCCACTGCTAGGTGATAATCCTTGCCGTGGACTTAATGTTTTCAGGCATGATCGTGGAGAAGGGGTTTGGAAAAAAACCCCCAAAGAAAGGTAAGCTGCCTATAAGGTATTTATGTCGATTATCCTTGGGGATAACCGAATTAATTCCAGCGAATTGGTTGGCGGTTAATGCCGTAGCAAGGTTGTATCATCTTGCAGAAGATTCGACTTTAAGGTAAGTCGCATTGCTGGAAATGGTGGGGATCGAGCGATGCTTGGCTCTTCGCGCCCTGAAAGGCCCACAGAGTGTGATCACCATAAGTCTCGACAAGCATTCGATGCGACTCTGCAGCACTTTTCTTCAAATGGAAACAAAAAATGAATGCTTTTCGCAAATCAACATTTTCTGGTACAAAATTCGACATTTTTAACAGAATTAAAAAAAATGATTTTGTTTTTACAATGACTTGATGCATACTAAATATGTTTGACAGATGTCATAGCAACCAAATAAAAAAAAAAGTGATGCCTCGTTCACAACAAACGTTCCCTATCGATACACTTCCATCTTGACGCTCACTTCACACCGGTACACCTGTTATATATATAAAATAAATTCGTAGACTACTAAACCAAGTTAAAAGTAACGAAGACGACACAACGAAAATTAACAAGAACACATTCATCAATTATTTGTAAATATGTACATGAATAAGTTTTATTTTGTATTAATAAAACAATAGGAAATAAGTTAAAATACACAACTAAGCCAGCCCAATAAATCAGCAAGAAAACAACCAACGAACCAACCGTATTTTAAATAGTAGTTTTTTTAAAATATTCTTTCTAGTAAAACCAATTAGATCACCCCTTTGAAGCCGAACTAAGGTAAATAAAACTAACTGAATTGTGATAAAGCGTTAACTTAACTAAGAATTTATAGAAAGAGGATATTTTAAATTAAAGAAGAAGTGACTGGAAAGAAAACTAAATGAATTGTGCCCGATCATTATCTTTTTCTGTATCCATAAACTGTTGTGAAAGTGATGACGCCTTTTATTTTGAAGATGCATTAAAACGTAGTGCATCCTACGTAGGTATCCAAATATTTGCTAAGATTCCAGTTAATCGGTTTACTGATGAAAGAGAAATTAGAAAGACATCAGAAAAACAGCATTCAAAAGGAGCGCCTCCATTGACATCCTACAAGGACAGCAGCCGCAGCAACAGACCCACAACAATACCGTCATCGCCCCTTCATCAAATTGTAAGTAGCCTTTTAGTATCTATATTTGGTGTAACTAAGTTAAGTGCAATAGATACTAGATACAAAATATGAGATAAGAGATACGAAATACAAGATACGAGACACGAGAGTCGAGATATGAAATGCAAGATATGAGATACGAAATACGAGATACGAGATACGAGATACAAAATGAGGAATACTTATCTCTTAAATCAGTTGTGGAACATGTGGGACATGATACGGGATATAACCCATTGTGGAACCTCGTTAGTCACTCAAGACCTGTAGGTCTTGTGGGATTTCTTACCCTGTCCACACTATCCTTAGATACACCCCCCCCCCCCCCCCCGGCCATTTTTTTTTTCTTTTTCAGATATCTTGAGACAGAGACGAATGTGGGTGATTATGATTATAGTAAGATGAAAGACACCATTGTCCTCGTCTGGTTTAAGTCGACCTCCTTTCACTTTTTTTTTTTTGGAACTTCGTCTATTGACTGTGTCAGATGGGCATCGGTGAGAAGTGATACAAAGAAATGAATAAGTTCACGATAGAAGTAAAAATATTTTGATGATTCGTGCTGGTCTTAAAACTTTATATAGGGTGTGCCATACATTTTTGCAAATGGTAACACTTGATTTCTTAAAAATCGTTAGAGGGGGGGGGGGGGGGGGGGTGAGAGTGGCGGCGAATTCTGTGTCGCTTCATTCAATTTTAGTCATGATGGAGTGCTTCACGGGATAACATGGTGCTTTTTGTATAAAACAATTTTACAAAAACAACGATTCCTACGTTACTGTACGACGCCTATTTAGAATTGAATGCGGATTACGCCGTGTAAGTGAGTGTCCAAGTGTTAATTTAATCAAAGCTTGGGTCAAGGAGTTCGAGCAAACGGGATCGACGACGAATATTAAACAAACAGAGCGGCCACGTTCAAGAAGAAGCTATGAGAAATCAAATGGAATGGTTAAAATGCAGCATGTGTAAGCGAGTTTTCCAAAGTTTGCGTCGTCGATTGCAGGAGCGCGAAACGGGGCACATCTCGACGATGTCATTTAAAAAAAAATTTCAATAAACGGTCAACAAAATAATATTCGTAGTTTTATCTTTATTCATGTTTCAAATGTGCAAAAATATATGGCCCACCCTATATATTAACATCATCATCATCATCGGCACTATAACCGAGATCCGGTCTTGGCCTTATTTAGCAAGTCTCTGCACCGGTATCCGGTCCATATACGAGACTTGTTAAATTGTCCATAATAATTTATTTTTTTGGGCAAGGTCATTAGCCTTGCGCCAAATATATTAACATACGAGGAATAAAATAAATATAAGCGTTAGTTTCTTTTTATACATTTAGTGAATAACGAACACTAACTATCATCATCATCTTCATCATCATCATCGGCACCACAACCGGTATCGAGGCTTGTTAAATTTTCCATAATAATTTATTTTTACAGGGTAAGGTTATTAGCCTTGCGCCACAAACACTAACTCTACTATCTACATTTTTCGATATAGTCCCCTGTATGATGTACACACTTTTGCCACCGATTTGCAACCTTTAATATACCTTGTTCGTAGAAAGATTTAATTGTGCTCGTGCTCTTTGACTTCTTCATAACTTTCGTATGTTTTTCCTCCAAGTGATTATTTCAAGGGTGCGAACAAAAAATAGTCACCAGGAGACAAGTGTGTTCTATTAGGAGGGCGTTCAAGGGTTTCCCAGACGATTTCTTCCATTGTATCCCTTGTCAAGGACGCGATGTGAGGGCTGGCGTTGTCCCGAAGAAAGATGCCAATGGGCACACCTCGTCTTTTGTTTCCATATGCAGTTTTTCCGATTGTAACAACTGACAGTGGTGTAATACTCCGGGCCGTGCTTTCCCAAAGCGGCGGGAGAAGATCCCAGAGTGTCGATGAGAAAAGTGAAAAGCTTCGGGCTTCGAAATTAGACTGATGTTGCATACGACCAGCGGTTCGGCCTCTGATATGCTACTGATCCCGAAATTGAAAAGCACTGCCCTTTTATAGTTTTTGTAGTTGACTTTTGTCAACTATTTTAATGTCAAAATTCCAAGAAGCATACGCAAGACTTGGGGCTCCTCGATAGTATAGTGGTTAGTATACCCGCCTGTCACCCGGGAGACCAGGATTCGATTCCCCGTCAGGGAGCCTCTGGCGCAAGACTAATGACTTTGCCTAGAAAAAATAATAACTTGCTAAATAACGCCAAGACCGGTCCCCGGTTGTAGTGCCGATGATGATGATACGCAAGACTTGGCGTGCTTCGATTGGAATTTTGTTCCGAGAATTGTTTAAGGATTTTGTTGGATAGATTCTGGGAAGGGGAATCATGAAATGCGTTTTGAATTTAGGATTTCATGATGTTAGGATTTTCAGAATTGAGTCAATGTACGATGAATTAACTTTTGGTTAAATTCGTTGTTCATATGACTCAATGTGGGATTTGGGTGTATTTTGTGGAATTGAATCACTGTGCGACAAAATGACTTTTGGTTTAATCTATCGCTCATTGATTCAATGTGAAATTGGGATTATTTGGTAATACTGGGGATTTGGATAGGAGTAGCGATTTAGGATCGCTACAGTAGTAGGCTGCATTAACTGTTCGTTGTTCGTGAAGAAAATTAATCATTAAAAATTCATTTACGTCGAAAAAAATTGTTCCAAGAGCTTTTCCGCTTGAGAGACGAGGTTTGGTCTTCAGTGGGCAGCTTTCATTCTTCCACTCCTTACCTGCCATTTTCGTCTCGGGAGTATAATGGTGTTTCGACGTCTCATCACACGTGCTGATGCGCTTAAAAAAATCCCCCCCCCTTCTTGTCGAATTCGATCCAGAAGTATTTTATTGATCTCCGACCTGACCTGTTTTTGATTTAAGGTCAATAACCTCGGAACCCATTGAGCAGTAATTTCTTTGAAACTAAGATCATCAATGATAATAGATTGTACACTTCCATATCTGATACCCAGATCTGACGAGATTTCTCCAACGGTTAAACGGTGATCATTTTCAAATAAGTTCTTTAACGGCACGGATATTGTCATCTGTACGACTTGTCCTTGGGCTTCAATCATGACTTCCTTTTTCGATACGTTATCGCCTACTTTTAAATTTTCTGGCCCACGTACACACGCACTTGAGACAGTGCATCATCACCAAACTGTGCCTTCAATCGAGAAAGAAATTCCGAGGGTCTAACGCCTTTATTTGCTAAAAATTGTATAATAATATGTTGCGCAACAGACGTATGTACCTCTTGCTCGCTCATGGCTGTACTGACTACAAAGTTGAACGCGACTGCTAGCCAACCAGGTTCCCCTACTCTCCATAAACCAAATAACAGCCACGCACAATATTATCTAGCTCGCAACTTGTTGCTAAGCAAACAAGTAAAATTACCGTTTATATTTAATTCACCTTCTTATTTTCTATTTTATAAAACATTTTTTTTTTTGTGAGGTTTAAGTATTTATAAGTAGCCTACATCCGAGCTGTCCGCCTATCTCAGCATTCAAATCTACTAAGATAATTTGTAATATCATATCTATTGGAAATTGGTCCATTCAAATGTCTCGAAGAATTTTGTTTAATCGCCTTGTGGAAACTCTCTTGAAGGTTGAAGCGTGAGTTAGTGTTTTGTAAACTGGTTTATCCGCCCAGTTTGCTTAGCCTTCCTTTAATTTTTGTCACACATATACTTGAGGGGCTCATCCTTTGTTAATTAGGGTTCCCCTTGTGGCAAATGTTGTATATGTCATAATCCTGCTTGCAAAGATGCTTGGCTGTTCTTGAAATAACTTTTAAAGCCTTTATGCCAGCTTTGTAATATAAGTGGATTCCTTAGAACAGCTATGGCAGGGTATGGAGATACTCTGCAGCTCAATATAGAATGCGCACGCTCTAGGACAAAATTTGTAATTTGTTAAACTGCCTTGGTTGCCAAGCTCAGTTTTGACGTGCATTGAAGATCCGAGTTTTCCAACTGGTTCCGTCAGGATGCGGCCTTACCTTGCGTACATATATTCACATGTTAGATGATGTTTTTCCTATTCGGATGATATGTTATCTGAAATTTATTGGAAGCATGAATCAAGTCCAGTATGTCCATGTGCCTTTCATATAAAGATCAATTTCATTAATCATCATCATCATTGTCACTACAACCGGGAACCGGTCTTGGCCTTATTTAGCAAATCTCGAGGCTTGTTAAACTTTCCATAATAATTTATTTTACGGGCACGGTTATTAGCCTTGCCCGGAACAATTTCATTAATACCACTATATTAATAAGAAATTTATTTTCATTGTTCGCTGCTTTAAAATGTCCGTTTGATTAGCTTTAGCTATAGCTATACTCTGAAACTCCTCTATCAATTCGACATTTCCTTTCGTTGAATTATAATTATTGTATTACTCATATCAGCGTTCCTAAACAAAAGTCTTCCTTTCAATTTTTTGCCGGCAGCTCTGCGGCAAATGGACAACCATATCATCAGGTGTATGAGTACATTCACAACAAGGATCCAATTCATGATTTTAGAATCAATATAAAAGGAAGGAATCACCTGCAATGGAATTCTTATTTTATGAGGGATCTTTTCATTCAATGCACATACACTTCACTTCGTGATACTCATTTATCCTCTCGGCAAAATGCATCAACAGCGTCTTCTCGGTCTTAGGAAAACATATTGTAGACAGGACTCTTGTTCAATCGAAACAACGAGTGACACGGCACACTCCTGCCTTATGTCACACATACAATATGCTCTCGTCCCGAACGACTCGAATTGTAACACAAAACTTATTCCACTGGAGTGGGCGAAAACACGCCACTGTTTCATTGTTCCTTTATTTCCGTTTAACAAAAACACTACGTGTCGGGACGTAAGCCCTCTGTACTCCTAAGGAGACGTACAATTGATTCAGAGATCACAGACTCAATCAGGCGTCTATTCCGCAGGGATGTTTATGTATTCATTAAAAATATATCACCTCTAAAGCACGGGAGTTGAATAGGATGCGCGACAAGTTAAATATTTATAATTGACACACACGATGAGCATGGATATATTTACAAGTTTAACAACAATTCTTAAAGAGAATTGTTAAGCAGACTATTGTTGCATTATATTTAACTCAATGTTACTCAGAGCTTAGCTTGTATAACGAACATATTTTAATTTCAAATCACGTCATTAATAAACTAATAAATAAATTGAGACTATCGACCAATGTAACAATAGCCACGCTAGTTAAGATATTACAAATGTGCGGAAGTTAGGTCAGCATACTCTAGTTGTTTGTGTAAAATATCTTAACAGCAATGTTATTATTTTTCGCTGGAAAACAGTTGAAAAGCAAAGGTGAAAATATGTAGATTGAGCTGTTGTTATAACTGCAGGAATTCCAACTTCATCAGAGAATTATTTGCTATGTAGTTCAAACGAAAAACGATTCCCATTCCGTGCGCCTCAAAGTTATTTGTAACCTGGAACGACGCTCACACTCTGACTGACAAATTTCACAGCCAAATTCTTTGAGGATCAGCAACGAAGCTCCTCAGTTTTAGCAACGTTTGTGGTAAAATCTCCAGAAGATGAACAGCGCTTAAATAGCGGAATTGTGGCTGTAGTGACCGGGTCGCCTAAGAGCTTTATTTTGCGATTTTGTATCCCATCTAGCAGTGCTTATTTTGATGGGGCTGACCAAATTTGGACAAATAACAGCCGGGTAAATAACATATAAAAAAAGTAATAGCCTTGCCTGCTTAATATACCTTAATCGCATAGCTGGATTTTCGAAGGCTTGCAGTATTTATGGTTGATTTCAATGGACATAATTCAACCCCTGAAGGACCAGCTCTTTGCCGATTGAAATCGGTCAACTCAATTTATCAGTGAATCAATTTCAAATGTAACAAACTCAGCGGACCTGTCCTCCACTTCCTAGTCCTATAAATGCACAACCAAAGTTTCTTCACCTTTGGCCTCCTCAGTGTTTTGGCAGCTAGATTACCTTAACTAACAACGGGATTAACTTTAAGAAGTACCCCCCCACCCCCCCCACGCGCACAATCTTTTTGGTCGTACTTATTACTATTGCTATTGGTCTATAGGAACCCGGAAGTTCATGACCTCACTAACTCGGCTGCGCCATCGCTCCCTGTCCTGTGCACTCCCCTTCCACGCCTGACCATCTGATCCGATTTCCTCAAGGTCAAACCTGACATTTCACTCCGATCTCCGTCGCGGCCGTCCTACCGGTTTCTTTTCCGTTGGTCTACCATCAAGAATTCTACGCACTATCCGATCATTGCCCATTCTCGCCACATGTCCGGCCCTTCCTAATCTTCGCGAGCTCATTACTCTCAATATTGTGTTTGCGGTATAGCTCTTCTAATTCGTGATTATGGAGTTTCGTCCATTGTCCTGCCTCTTTATTATATTTACCGCAACAGATACTCCTTAAACCTTTATTCTCGAATACGCGGAATTTATTTTCTTCCCCTTTTGTGAGAGCCCATGTGTCGCATCCGTATAGAACAAACGGTATGATTATCGTTCTATAAACACAGAGCTTTATATTACGTGATAGCAGTTTGGATTTCAGCAGTTTACTGACCGCGTTGCCGGAATGCAGTCTTTTGTTAATTTCCTTCGACAATTCGTTACTGGTCGTCAGTACTGTTCCCAGGTATTTAAACTCTTTCAACGTTTATGTGTCTTCCCTGAGGTCCACCTATTGTATATAAATCCAACACCAAGTCAACAATATGCTTTCAGCCGCTGTCCGCAGCGTCAGGTTGTGTTATGATAGACCAGTTGTTGGATATTTGTTGATCAAGTTGTTGGATAATAATTCAGGGCGACTGTCCACAGTGCCCGTTTTGTGATGTAAAGGATATTGAGAATAGCAACGGCAAGTTCGCACCATCCGCTTGTTGTATGTTCAGCTATGTGTTTTCACCTGGCAGTCAGTATTTAAGGAGAAGCTTCTGTAAAAGAACTCCGTAGTCCCCAGTTGTGCCATATGTTGCACAAAGTTTGCTGAACGTTTAGTGTCGATTGTTAGACGTTGAATACTTAATGTCGGATGTTAAACGCTGAATGTTAGGCATTGGAGGTTAAATGTTGAACGTAAAATATTAGGTTAAATGTTTGAGATGGCGTGGCTGACATCTTAACAACGTAATTCAGCGGGAAGGTTAAACTGTTCCCCCCGTTACGTGCGGGGGAAGATACTTACGTAACACACCTGCTGTCGCCGTAATCATGTATTTTGTCTTGTCTTCCTTTACTTCTAGGCCCACCTCTTCTGCCGCTTGCATGATGATTTCAATGTTTTTACTTACAGTTTCTAGATTATCGCCCAGAACGGCGATGTCATCCGCATATGGGAGAGTTGTGACCCCGTTCAGGGATGATCCGGCCATGTTGTCTTCCTTTACCCCTCTGATGATACACTCGAGCACAGAGTTGAAAAGACATGGTGAGAGGCCACCCCCATGTTTTAGTCCGTCCCGGATTTCAAATGGTTCTGGGACGTGGTTTTCTATTGTCACTCGCCCTTTGTTTTCGTTCGTGCTAATTTGAATGATGGCGGCATATTTTTTCGCGACTCCCAGCTCAACTACAATATGGTAGGGTCTTTACCTTGCGACTGAGTCGTAGGCTTTTTGAAGTCAACGAACAGTTGATGAACCGGGTCTCCGTATTCCCACTTCTTTTCCAGTAGTTGCCTTATTGTGAACATTTGGTCGCTCGTTGACCGGTTCCTACGGAATCCGCATTGGTAGTCTCCCAATATGTCTGCTGCGTACGGTGTGATTCTCGTCAGTATGACATTCGTTAGTATTTTGTATGTGGCTGGGAGCAATGATATTCCTCTGTAATTTACGCAGTCAGGTCTGTCACCTTTTTTGAAAATGGGGACGACTATTGAGGTTTTCCATTCTTCCGGAATGACTTCCTTATCCCATATCGTTTTAATCAGTTGCAGGATCTTTCAAGCAGTTGCCCTACCCCATGCTTCATAAGCTCTGCCCGTATGCAGTCGACTCCGGGAGCGTTGTTGTGACCTCGTTCAGGGATGATCCGGCCGTGTTGTCGTCTTGTACCTTTCTGATGACATACTCGAGGACAAGGTTAAAGAGACATGGTGAGAGGCCATCGCCCTGTTTTAGTCCGTCCCGGATTTCAAATGGTTCTGAGAGGTGGCTTACTATTCTAACTCGCCCTTTGTTTTCGTTCATGCAAATTTGAATGAGGGCGGCATTTTTTTTTCGGAATTCCCAGCTCAACTACAATATGGTAAAGTATTCCCAGCTCAACTAAAATATGGTAAAGTCGTTGTCTTGCGACTGAGTCGTAGGCTTTTTTGAAGTCAACGAACAGTTGGTGAACCGTCTCTCCGTATTCCCACTTCTATTCCAGCTGTTGCCTTATTGTGAACATTTGGTGGCTTGTTGACCGGTTTCTATGGAATCCAGTAATCCCAGTATTTCTTCTGCGTACGGTGTGATTCTCGCCAGTATGACATTTGTTAATATTTTGTATGTGGCTGGGAGCAATGGTATTCCTCTGTAGTTTTCGCAGTCAGATCTGTCGCCTTTTTTGAAAATGGGATCGACTATTGAGGTTTTCCATTCTTTCGGAGTGACTTCCTTATCCCATATTGTTTTGATGAGTTGGTGAATCTTTCGAACGGTTGCCTCTCCTCCATGCTGCACAAGATCTGCCGGTATGCAGTCGACTCCAGGAGCCTTGTTGTTTTTCAATCGATTTATTGCGTCTACAACTTCGTCGAAAGAGGGCTCTGGGATCTGAGGCTCGGCTGTATGTACGTCTGGTGCGTTTATTTGGGGTTGATGGGTGCGCACCTTGAGCAGGTTTTGCGTTTGAAGAAGAGCCTCGTTGTATCTTTCCGAATTGTCGGGTATCTTTCTGCGTTGACTTCACCATATCTTTCTAGGTGGATCACTCTGAGGCGTTTACATTGTTCGATCTTCGCCCTGCACTCATCGTCAAACCAAGGCTTGGACTTAATTGTTTTCTTAAGTCCTAATGGTTTTTGGGCTCTTTGTTTGATTGTGTCTCTGGTCGATGGCCATTTAGTGCCCAGATTATGGGTTTCCTTTTCCTCACTACTCCCATTCTCTAGGATGCTAAATCTATTCGTTAGTTCGTCTTGATATTCAGCCCTTTTACGCAGGTCTTCTAGTTTATCAGTGTCGAACTTTTTGCTCGTCTCCCGTGACTGCACGGAATCCGAATTCCATTATAATTTGAATCATCGTGTAGGGTCTCTTTACCTATAGTTGGTTGGAAGATGTCTTCCTTTACAATTTTTGCAATGAGGTTACCGAGGAGGATTTTAACATCGAATGATGAGATCCCATCGAATACTTCCTCTAGGGTCTCGTAGAATGTGTCATTCGTTTCTTCGTCGGTAGATTCTGCTGGGGCGTCTACGTTTATAAATACATAATTGTACCATGGTCCCTGTATTTTTAGCACCGACGTTAGGTCATTAATAAATTTCTCATATTTTACATGGGGCGTAATCCTCTTGCTTATGATGAAGCCAGTCGCGAGGTTATGTGTATCGGTACCTCCACACGCCAGTGTAAGCCCCTTTGGTTTCGATTACTTGATGTGGGAGTCTGACTTCCTGAAGCGCGACGATGTCCATTTTATATTGTTTCGCGTTTTCTACGACCGTCTGTATCGCGCCTGGTTTATATCACGTTCGAACATTCCACGTCCTGACGCGTATATCCCGCTTTTTCCGTTTTTCCCTACGTCTTCGTTTTGCCGAGTCGGTGTTTTCTTGATGATTTGTTCTCTTATGGTAGTGTCGGCTCATCACACCTACTATAGTCCGCTACTTCAGAGCCCCTCTTTGATATGGTAAGGTCTGTTTATTGCTCTGATTCGACCCGGTGTCACAGAGACGCCGTTATAATACACCCGGTATACCCCTGGCTGCAAACCATCCAATGGGCACGGTGACGCGTAACACCCTGGGTTAGGTGTGGTCGATTTTTGTGTGTTACTCCTCGTTAACCTGTCTGACATGGGTGGCCCTACTGGAAGCATATGCTTCCGTCAGCATAGCCTGAGTGATTCATTGTAGTTTAAGCCCCCGCACCACGTCAAAGTTTCTACCAAGCGGGGGAAGCTCCGGAAGATGGTCAAGGATTTCTCCCAACCACTTAACGAAGCCTATAGCTGAATGGGGTGGTATTTCACCGGACAGTTGGTCTTTGGGACCCTACCTACCATTCAATGATTGTGCCGAACTGCACAATAGCAAGAGCCGTCAGTTGAACCTAGGTTTGCACAATCAAACGCATCATACAACCTCCTTATCAACTCAGCCATTGAGGCGTCATACATACCTCTGATGTTCTTTGCTCTGGCATTTTCTAGCAGTTTTTTGGTCCGAGTCTTCTTCCATTCGACTTGTTTACGTTTGAAAAAACTCGTTGTCTCTTTTCAAATCGTCGCGTATTTTTCTGCGTTGACTTAATCATTTTTTTCTAATTGGATCACTCTGACATTGATACATTGTTTGATCTTCGCCCGGCACTGATGGTCAAACCAAGGTTTGGACTTAATTAATTTCTTAAATCCTAATACCTTGAATTTAAAACGCCTACTGAGTTATTCATGGAATTGTTTTATGTATATTGGTTATTCATTCTTATTCCCACGAGTCTTGGGGTGCAAATAGTTCGCCATATCATAGCCCTGTTTTGATATGGTATGGTCTGCTTACTGATCTGATTCGGCCCGGTGTCAGAGAGCCGTCGATATAATACAGACGATATACCCCTACCTGCGAACCATCCAATGGGCACGATGACACGTAACACACGAGATTAGAGGTGGCAGATCTTTGTGTGTTACCCCTCGCTAGCCTGTCTGACATGAGTGACCCTACTGCAAACGTATGCTTCCGTCAGCATAGCCTGAGTGCCTCATTGTAACTTAAGCCCCCGCACCACGTTTCAACCAAGCGGTGGTTCTTGCCCGATCAGCGAAATAAAACATTATATAAAAGGAAAAGTGGTTAATTTTCAATTATTTATACAAACTTTAATATTATAGAGAAAGGTGCAATTTATTTTTCGTAAATTTATTATAAGAAGAAAAGTGATTAACTTTTAATTAACACATGAAAAAAACAAGTGAAGGTGGAAGAGGCTTACTTCGTAGCATTAGGGGAAAACCCTGAAAACTGAATATATAGGCTTTACGAAAAAGCTAACTAGGACAGTCTAAACACTTTTTTTGGGAACGTTAAATTGGCCCTTATTTTTCCTCAGTAAAGAAGATTGTACTTTAGCTGATGCATTAACGAATACGATGCAACTTGGTATGCGGAATTTTATTTGACACAGGCTAAAGAATATCAAACCCAAGGCGAATATTTGATTCGATTTCAATTGCATGGATTCTATTAAGGCTAAAGAGTTAAGCTTCCAGTTGTATAAATTGAACAATACAGAGGAGAATAGGTGAAGATTCAAAACTGATAGAAATGAAAACACATTGTACAGAATAAATTATGAGCCCATCATCATCATCATCTTTATCATCATCATCGCCACTACAACCGGGATCCGGTCTTGGCCTTATTTACAAGTCTCGAGGCTGTTAAATTTTCCATAATAATTTATTTCTACGGGCAAGGTTATTAGCCTTGCGCCAAAATTATTAGCCCATACATGATTTTAATGGAATTGATGCCCAAGTTGTTGGGCCCGTATGCCTTTCTCCTTTGGCAACATAAATCAGACAAGATCAGAAATGAGACTCAAACTTTAAAGTAAAATCCGGCGGGCAAGTTAAATCCCGAGTAATGAAGACATGCCGAGTCTGCTAAGCATTCAATCTGAGTCTAGAATAACGGGCTTCAATGGTTGTAAATGGTGATGAGCGGCGTTTTCATCCATATTGGTAAATACAAGTCCTTTGATATTACAAAATGTTGTTACTAGTTGAACAATGACGGTGTTTCACAAGTGAACTTGTGGGGATATTTCGTGGATGTGCCGGCACGGGCAAGGGTTCACTAGTATCCCATCGTGTTCGGCCGTGACTTTCTGTCCACCCACTAATTAAAGAAACAGCGGTATATTGTTTTGTATTATTGTTTTCGTTTTATTTTTAACTCTTCCTTTTTTACTACACTAGTATTTATAATTGTTCAATTGTATTATTTTCTTTACACTACTACTTATGATATTTTAATTGTACTATTTTCTTTACACCAGAATTTATAATTGTTCGATTGTATTACTTTCTTTACTACACAGAGCTTGTTAAATTATGCAGAGCACAGGGAACGCGCTTATCTGTTAACTTTGGCACATCACGACACTGCTTATTGATTTATTAACATGTTCTATTTGATGCACGATTAACAGAGGATTGATGTGGAATTAAGGATTTAACAAGTAAGGAGAATCTTTTGTACTCGCGCAGAGACGGTATTCGAATCGGGGTGTGCGCACCTCAGTGGTTAAAACTCGACTAACTTCGGCAGCCTACCTCGGGACCCTCCCTACCCACACGATCACCCATTCTTGATCGCGCAGTCGTCATCATTCTCGCGAATTTCCCAACAGTCAATGAACTTAGGGAGAATGGGAAAACTGCAACGGAGAGCATGGCGATTTTAGGGTTGATTTGCTTTCGCATGTAACGAAAGCGAAACCAATAAGGTGACCGCATGACCCAGTTTCGTATTTGAATTGCTCCCAGAGTGCAGAACCAAAAATGCACTCCGGGAAGGGGAAATGGGGTGGGTTGAAAAGTATTTTTCTCATACTATTCACCTGACTCTGGGTTTTTGATCCCCAGCGAATAGCCGTGTCTGGCGCAGGTCAAAGGACGCCGCAATGACTTGGTATAATATCGGCGTGGGAAAAAGACTTAAGGAATTCGCGATAACCCCAGCCGTTTCTCTATGTAGCAACAGCGTCGCTTACCCACGCTTCGCTGTTGCTAACCAAGCATGAGGTGTTTGATTTCCGATAGGAAATCTCATGTGGTTTATCAAATAATGTTGCCATATGGCTTGAAGAAGCTGAATTCGGTTATGCATTAACTGCATGGAAAGATGAATTCAAGTTATGCATCCTTTGAGAGGGTGCCTTTTACAGGTCGTATAGGCAGTCAAATGGGATTGGGGTTAACGTTGTGCGCGTTCTGCGGGCGAAATTGTGGTTGTAATTGTAGGTTGGTGCTCAGCGTAATATAGAGAACCCCCACAGAGTCGGTTCCGCGGAGATAAACTAATTACCATATTGTTTTTTTGTGTTAGTCTTAAGATATCACCACTCCTGGATATGCGAATGCTGAACTAGCTTCTCTCAGAGGGTGCGACCATGTCATTTTCCCGGGCTTTAATCAAGGCCATCAGCCATGGTTCTACATATAGTCAAAGGCTTCTCCCATATGACATATCCTGTAGCGTGACAGGATCGTCAGACGAACTGTGGGGGGCAAGGTCGTGGCACCGACATGGGCGCAGGTTGAATGAAAACGAATGAACTTTTGTTACTTCCCGCTGGACTCCAATATTATCGCTCCCGTCCGTGGAACGGGAGCGGAAGTCCGCACGACCATTGTCGTCGGCAGATGGAAAAGGACTCAACGATATTCAATCGTTGTCCAAGGGAAATTTGGGTGCATTCACGTTTACTGTGGTGATAACCGGATCTCATAGAGGAGATCGTCATTGTACACATGTATATGTGTACGTCGGTTCTTTTCATCGCTCGAAGCAATGATAACGTATCTGAAACAATGAAAAGGGCCTAAGTGCAGAGTGTTTATGGCATCGCTAGTAACGGTAGGTATTGAATTATTTGCGTATCGCCAGAATGCCTGATGAAGGACAGCGGTCTTTTGTTTACCCATGGTGTGAGTTAGGGATATAGGCTGCAGCGTCGATTGCGCTAATTGAATGCAGCTGCTGGTATATTGTTGCTGGGAGAAAAAGGTCGCCGGCCAATGTGTACGTTAAGAGATTTATCATACACATGGCGAAACTGAAAAATAGACAGAACAATGTTTATGGCCCCTGGTGAAGGTTACATTATATGTAATTCAAATCCTTTTGTTTACAGGAATTCGTCTAGGGATATTTGCTTGACACCGAAGGTGCCGAATTAATTTGAGATTCCTGATAAGGTAAGAAAGAAATCTTACAGGAATTGTATGAGAAGAGATGCATGAAAAGGTAAGTTTTCTTTACAGGGACTTTAAGGTTATAGATTTGATCTGATTAATGCGTGAAATATTTTCAGGTGCTTAATGCGATTGCATTAGCAAAACTTATGCGACTTGGGATGAGGTTATGGGGGTTTTTAGGTAAGTGTACCGTGGGGTTTGGCGGCACCGCCACAGAGCTACTTTCGTTTCAACTTTTCCGACCAGTCCATCAGTCAAGATCCGAAAGCGTTTCTCCTGACCATTTCATGGAGCCTATAATTTTAAAAAAAAATTTTGTAATTGAAATTCCGTATAATGAAATAAATCTCTTTTTTTAAATCAACAGTCATAGGTATATATTATATACTTAAATTATGCATTTGGAATGATTATTCAGATTCCTGCATAATGTAGCTGATTGAATATAGTTTGAAAGAAAACAAAACTAAACGTAATCTATTCTAAATCATTTAGGGCTCAGAGATTTGCGTTTAAACTGCCATGGACTCAAGCAAATGTGGCGCAAAATGGTATCTAAATTTTGGCGATTAAGAAAATCAATAGACACATACTTTTCCATCGAAAATCCTGATACAATAGGGGTGAAAACATTTTCTGTGCCTATCTCCAAAACTATCACCAAACTTTCTAGCTTTAAATCCAGTTAGCAAAGTCGAAAGCGTTTGTTTAATCAAAGCTGGAGTGGTATTTGATCCTTATTATCTAAGCATTTTAAAGGGACATTCGAGGAGTCAAAACGCAGGAAGAGGATTTATCAAAGTAAATTGAGTTAAGCACAACATCTTACTGACTATCTATTGCTTTCTATTGAATTTGAGTCGCTTCTGTTCGAGCGCATCAGTGTGGGCTGAAAAGAAGAGTGTAATTTTAGATTTTATAGAACCTTTGATATACCCATGTTTTATACATTACCTGAATTAAAAATTCCGGGCAACGGATTCAGGATCTGAAGAACCGGCAAGTCAAATGAATATCTAATTTCATCAGAGGTGGTAGTCAATTTTTATCAGGCCAATCTTTCATTTACATAAAATAATGCGACATTGCATTGTGCTCTTTGTTGATGATTCTCGGAGACGCTGTATTGTCCACCGCTGCGATTCGGAGTAATTACCTCAAAAATGAATACATTTCCATGGCCTCTGACATCAAAATATCAAAGACTGATAAGAAGTAAACAAAGTGGGGGGCCTATGGGAGTTTGACGTTAAACATCGGCATTTGTTGTACTCTGCCTTTTTCATTTGTTCTAGATTTGGTAATTTAAACCGAGTTTCACTTTGCTTTTTATTATTCTGCTCTCTTTATAGATATTTATCGCGCACCCAGAAACTCATGTTTTTCCTCTTCAATAAAAAGCAAGGCAATAACAGAAAAAAATGCGGCTGGTGCCATTACATTTACTTTTACCGATGAAGCCAGAGCTCTTTATTCTGCCACAATGAGCATCCCTCTCAGGGCTGTTTTCTTCTTTTTTATTTATTTTTAGGCGAAATTCCTTAATTTCGCCTTTGAACCCTTAACGTAATTAGTCCCACACAACGGCAGTAGGCTTTGATTTCGTGAGCACATAATTAAATTCTAGATACATACATTTTCATCTGTACGCAAGGGTCGTGTAATGGGTCTGTAAAACGGTATTGACGTATAACGCATAATGTCGCGACGGGTGTTTGTTGCAAGAGTGCGTATAAAGACTTTAATTTACTTTGTTTGAAGTATTAACTTAGAAGGAATTGTAGGAAGAATTTGTGGTATTCAGGGGCCCTGAAGCTGGAGCATTTGACAGTTCTGAAATATTTTTCAACTAGCTAAAGGAAAACCCCGTTAGGAAATTTAGTGCTTTTCTAATCTTCACTATTTTATTATATAGAAAACGTGTCGCCGAGCTCCATTTAGAAACACAGAGAATGTGTTATATATTTAGCATTAGTAACAATCTTCAATCCCGTTCTGCCGAGTCATGTATTCCATGACCCTGTATTTGATTATTTTAAAACATTTTTTATATCTTCAAATCATTTCATTACCTTCTAAGTATGTTAATACTCTTTTCGAATAAAATTCAATCCACACTTGCTAAAATCGGTTTCCGGAATGGCTTTCAAAGCGTGCAGCTTTTATCTCCTCTTAAAATGTCATTACATTGTTTTCCGATTGTTCTTTTGAGTTTGGAGAATAGCCGCCTCAATGGCTGGGTAGGTAAGGAAGTTGCATTTGATTGTCCAAACGTAGATTCAACTGACAGCCCTTACTAATGTCGCGCTCGGCACAATTTCTGAAGTGCAGGTTGGATTCAAAACCCAGCCGACCGAAGAAATACCTCACCAGTAAGCTTTTTATTTTATTTTTTTTTTTTTTTCATTTTACGTACATTTTTAATTTGTACTTTTTCTTATATTTGTCTAACTTGCTAGACCAAAAATGCTTAAATTCTAGCTTATTTAAATTGTATTCTAACTTACTGGTCCCCTGCGGGCACTGTAAGCTAAACTTGGGTGACTATTGTCATGTATTATTGCCTTTCGGTTTTGTTTCTTTTATATTTATTGCAATCTTTATTTGTTGGCGATGCATACTTCCCGGCGCACAAGCACTCGACACCGGCACACAAAACACTCAGCATCGACACACAACCACTGGGCACCAGCGCACAAGCACTCGACGTCGGCGCACAAGCACTCAAGAAGGAGGAGCATGGCAGACAGCTGTATACCAGTTGCGACAAATCACTCAACAGGAAACGAGTGATTTGTCGAAACCAAGCGAACGAGGAGACAGCTGCTGGTAATAAAAGGCGAGCGCGGCTCTGAAGCGGTGGAGTGGTCAAAAAGTACATCATCACACTTCACTCTTTCGTCATCCGTACCTGAACACAGTTGGTCCTATCATCTGTATCTGAGCACAGTTGTGAAAGTATAATACAAAGTGAAAATTCAATTCAAAGTAAATTCAAAGTGTTAATCGAAATATAATTCGAAATAAAATTCAAAGTGCGGTATATGCTGTGCAGTAATGCACCAGCCCAAGAATATTTAATAAAGCGTAAAAGAAAGGCTATCGACTTTCTTCGCAACCCCCCTAAAAGAAATTCGACCGTCCCAACTCACTTGAGCCCTATCCCCGAAAATATGGCGTCAATTTCACCGGATCAAAGACTGCAGCAGGCCCTGGATCACATCAAGGCCCAGGAGAAGATCATCAACGACTTAACCAGAAAGATCGCCGAACTGGAAAACAACCTAAACCTTCCTGATTTATCAGATGAGTCTGACATGGAAGACCAACCTACTCAGCTACCAGCACCAGCTGCCAAGGCAACGCCAACAATATCAAATTTCAAAACAACCCATGAGCCGAAAGCTCATACGAATGAAGGCACCGTCAAAGGAGGAGCTCCGAAGAACGAGAGGCCCCCGCCAATCAACATAAAAAAGGTCAACAACATCAAAAAAGTTATCCAGCTTCTGGAGAACGCTTTGGGACACCGGAATTTTACCACCAGATCTAAGGGTGACAACGTTTCCGTATCACTATCTTCCTTAAAAGACCACGCTCTTGCCGAAAAAGTGCTTATTCTGAATAAGCTGGACTTCTTCACCTTCCTAAGATCAGATCTCAAGCCGAAAACTTTCATAATTCGCCACATCGACCCTGCTTGGACTAACGAAGAATTAAGCGCGGAATTGTCCAGATTAAGTCCCAACCTGAAAACGTCCAAAGTCGACTATTATCAAACCCCACACATGAGATCCAACAACATTTTCAACCTACGGATCATCCAACTGGCACCAGACGAAGACATTAATAACCTGAAAAAAATTAAATACCTCTTCACTCATAAAATTGGCATAGAGGTACCTCACAAGCAGGAGCTTCTCCACTGCAAGCGCTGTCAGCAGTCAGGTCATCTTTCATCTTCGTGTCATCTACCACGAAGATGCGTAAAATGTGCGCAGGAGCATGAACCAAACCAATGCAAAGTCAAGCCACCGGGTGAGGAACCAGAACGTATACACAAGGAAAATCCGGATGGCTCCATTTCTGTAAAGGAATTGTCAGTTGAATGCTGCAATTGTGGAGGACCGCATCCAGCAAACTTCACAAAATGCCCGCACAAGCTCCGTTTACTGAAGCAGAGAGTGCCTCCAACCAAAAACAACACTGGCCAACTTAAGCAACCAACAGCAGCAGCTACTACAACAACGAGATCGAAATCCTATGCGGAAATTACCAGAGGAAACAACGCACCCTCATCACAACCAGGAACAAACCTTGGACTCGACATCATGGGATACATCCGAGAGTTGCAAGCTCTCTTGCCGACACTAAATGGATTAAGTAACTTCGAAAAAAAAGGTCAGATACTTTCTCTTATAACCTCACATATATTATCACAAAATGTCTAAGTTAAGTGTAGTTGCCCTCAATGTAGATTCCATTTCGTCAAACATACGGAGGCATCACCTCCGACTGCTAGTGAAGGAGTTTTCTCCAGACGTCCTCCTTCTTTGTGAAACCTGGCTCAAACCCAACTCTCGCATTTCTATTCCAAATTACCAACTTGTTTCAACTCCTCGAATTGACGGTGCAAGAGGAGGTACCGGTATCCTTATTCATAAAAGATTCCAATTCAGCGAAGTCAAATTTAGAAACATCTCCTGTGCCGAATACACCGCTGTCAAACTGCTTTGTGACAACAACAAAGTCTTGGTTCTAGTAGCCATCTATTTACAACCCAAGAGGTACCCTAACTTCCCATCTTCAGACTTCGATGAAATATTCCGTCAATGCCACCCCCACTCATTCATCATCGGAGGCGACTGGAATGCCCGTCATACCGCCTTCAACGACACCGCTTGCAATAAATTTGGCAAACAATTGCTTGCTTTCCTACCTCTCCACCCCTACGTCTATATCGACTCCCCTACGGAACCTACTCATTGCTCCAGCTCTACTCAATCAACTATAGACTTCTTCTTAAAATCTGCGATCCTACGCTCTGTATCTCCCCCTACTGTGTCGCACTTCTTCCCCTCTGATCATGCCTCCATCCACTCGGTAATTGACCTTGGCCCCTTAAATCCGCTTCAATCTCTCAACCCAGTCCATAATTTCTCCAGAACTAACTGGAGAAAGGTCAACAAATCCGTTAGCGATATGTTTCAAACGCTTCCCATCACAGAGACTAATAACTTGGATCCTAACGAAATTGAAGAAGCAGCTTGTAAGATGGAAGGGATCTTACAGCAAGCCCTGTATGCTAATACCCCTTCAAGGATGCCACACTCCTTCGTAGGTAAACCACTTCCATATCTCACCCTCAAACTCATCTCATTAAAAAAAAAGCTCCGCCGAAAACTATTTCGAAGATTTTGTCCCCTCCTCAAAGTACAGGTTCAATTACTGTCTACCCTCATTAACCAGCAGTTAAATGCTTTCGTAGAGCAGAACTACATCTCCACTTTAAATAGTATCAGACCCGACCGTAATCTTTACAAAAACATCAATCGCCTTACAGGACGAAAAATACACACCTCAATAGACAGACTAATTGGTCCCAGAAATAATATTCTGTACTCTGATTCTGAAATAGCAAACTATTTAGCGGAACACTTCTCCCAAGTGCATAGGCAAAATAATAGCCTAGGCAACTCCGAGTTTGAGGAAGTGGTCAACCGTTATACATCCCATGAACTAATCTCCTCATTCACTCCATTCATAACTGAATTTAATAATGACAATAGAGCATCTCAACCCACCGATACAAACTTCTTTTTACAACCACAGGAATTTAACCAAATGATATCTTCTCGTAGCAGTAAAAACTCTACCGGCTTGGACAAAATTCCACATGTGCTTTTCAAAAACCTCAACCCTTCAAATCGACTATACATCATGACCCTGCTAAACCACATAATAAATGCTGGTCACATACCGGAGTCTTGGAAAACTGCCATAGTCATCCCCATTAAAAAATCAGGCGCATCCCTGACGGCGGCCAATTTTCGACCCATCTCACTACTTAATAATTTAAGCAAATTACTTGAATTAAAAATTCACCATTACCTACTCTCCTTCGCGGAAACTAACTCATTACTCCCTGATTTTCAATTCGGTTTTCGTGCACAGCACTCAACATGTCACGCTCTCCTCAAGTTTACTCACGACATCACTATGGCTCTTAACGACCAGTGCCCCACTGTGTGTATCTCCCTTGACATATCCAAGGCTTTCGACTGCGTGTGGACTGCGGGTCTTCTGTACAAATTACATTCCACGTATCGTCTCAACAATCACACTTCCAAGTTTCTCTACTCGTACCTATCAAATAGGAAATTCATGGTCAAGATAAATTCCACCCTTTCCCAGACGTACTCAATAACAGCAGGAGTCCCCCAAGGATCCATTCTGGGCCCCCTCTTATATTTACTATACACATCTGATATTCCTCAACCCGTCTCACCGAATACTCAAATCCTCAACTACGCAGACGATACCCTTGTCTACTCCAGCAGCAGGCTCGTATTATCTGCCAGAAACCGCGTAAATGAATTCCTCCAAATTCTTTCCTCCTACTTCCTTAAATGGAAGATCCGCTTAAACCCCAACAAAACTCAGATGATTGTATTTAAAGGTAGAAACGTTCACTGTACCAATAACACGGTACGTAACCATTCAAAAATCCAACTGAACCTCTGCAACACCCTCATAAAACCATCTAAATCACTAAAATACTTGGGCATTACTTTCGAAAATAATCTCTCTTTCACGACTCACATAAACAATGTCATCCGCAAAGCGGGGATACAGCTGAACCTTTGTCGGAAAGTAATGTGGAAGGCAGATGGTCTCTCTCAACAAGTCAAACTTCTACTTTATAAACAAATCATCAGGCCCACACTTACTTACGCTTGTCCCATCTGGTTCCATATCTCTCCCTCTCAAATGGAAAAACTTCGTATCTTCGAAAGGAAGTGTTTTAGACTAATCACAGGGCTACGTCGACAGCGCGACTCCCACAAATATATCAGAAGCCTTACGCTATACCACTCCGTCGGCCTGGAGAGATTGGATAGAAGGTTCCTGGAATTGTCGATAAGATTCATTGAAAACCTGTCAGCCAATCCAAACCCTCTCATCAATTCCCTTAGCCTCCCCAGCCACAATGCATCAAATCCCTATCTTCATGCACTCCATTTAAAGGCTCTCTTCTACGCAGGAAGATTAGTAAATGATGCGAACGAAATCATCTACCATAACAGGGTAACCGATCCTAACCACTTCAAATACTCAAACATTCAACCCTTTTCTCGGGTTCTTTCCTTTAACGAGCAGTCGGTGGAGAGACCTCCCTCTGCCGCTCCCTTCCCTCCTTAGGGTATGTAAAGTATGGAATCTCAACTTAATCTTAAGACTAGTCAAATTTGTTCTAAATGACTATATGTGAATTTATTTAACTACCTTAGATATAAGATAGATTTAAGTAGAGATAAGTAGTTTTAAGAATATTTATTGTAAACATTGACAATCCATCCTGGTTTTCATGACCTTTCCAGGAGTCATACTAATAAATTGTATCTTATAGATCTCCTTAGACGTAAGACCTCAATTTAAATATTACTTGGAAAAATGTTCTAGGCATTGTAAGTAAATTTGTCACAACTTAATTAAGTTAGCTGTAAACTTATGTAACTAAACTTTTAATGGTCAATAAAGACAGCGTTTTATAAACTGAAGCGGTGGGAGATAATAAAATAAATATGGGTTAAATTAAAAATGATCGAACCTGTAGATGCTTCCTGTTCACTAAAGAAAAACTTTTTTTTTTTTTTTTTTTTTTTCAAACTTTTTTTTTTATTTTTTTTTTTTCAAATTTTTTTTTTTTTTTTTTTTTTCTTTCCTTTTTTTTTTTTTTTTTTTTTCAAACTTTTTTTATTTTGTTTTAAATAGACTTTATTTTGTTTTAAGTAACTTCACTTCACTGTCCAGGATGTGTCTTCGCTCAGCTCTCACTGTGATGTCGTGTCTGATGTCGTCGGTGGTTAGAACTATTATTTTATTATTTTATTATTTTATTATTTATTTTATTATTTTATTATTTTATTATTTTATTATTTTATTATTTTATTATTTGCTTTAATTTAGAAGGATTTGTTTTTGGCCCTTCTTGGTTTTTTGTTTGTTCCTCTTCTCTTTTCCTTGCGGCCCACGCGTTTTTTGTTTCTTTTTTCTGAGCTCGATGTTAGCAACATCGAAATAGATGGACACCTACTCTTCTCGTGGTGTGGGCCATCAGCCCGATCAGGGCATGATGGCTCTCATAGGGAGATTAAGGGAGGACCTCGAGGCTCTCAAGGCAGAGAACGCTGTCTTGAGAGATAAATTGTCGCGAATGGAAGCCGCGCCACCCGCATCCCCGTCCAGTGCCAGTTCGGAGGCTTCTGACTCGGAATCGGAGCTCGAGCCCGAGTTGGAGGGTCTCGCTGAGAGTTCCGACGAAACAATGGATGACGGTGACTCGCGCACCCCCACCCCAAACTCGTCTAGAGCCCCTAAGCGGAAAACACCGCTTCCCATAATAAACTGCGAAGGAGGACCTTCCAATAAGCGTGCGGCCACCGGCTCCCCGCCAACGCCGCACCCCAAACTGTTGTCGAACCCCGCGATAACACCAACTCATGTGAGGGTCGTACCTCCGCAGCAGCCTTGCCCACCACGACCAACTCCATTAGTTAACCCAAAACCAAAGGCTGCTGGTGTTACCAACACTGTTCAGCCAGAGGTCGGGGAACGCCCACCTGTTTCTAAGAAGAAACAGCAACCCGGGGTCTTTGCACGAGACCTCAATTTAAAAAATTTCGTCGGTGACATGAACCGGCTAGGGATTTCTAACTTCAAGGCAAAGACCTTAAGTCCATCCCTAAATAAAATCATAGCCTACGATAGGGAAACCTATCGCACGGTTAACGACAACCTCAAGGCCAAGGAGGTGAATTATTACACCTTCACTCCGGCCGACGAAAAGTCGAGGACAATCCTCTTAAAACGAGTCGCTGCCTCTTGGGAAAAGGACGACATCGTAACTGCTCTTGAGGCAACATTTCCTAACGTCAAATTCATTGACGTCAAAAAATTCTCTCCCCCACAGCGGTTTGTGAACATCAGACCGCAAAGATACACCAAGCTGAACATATGGCAGCTTCTCCTTGCCCCAGGAACCGACATAGATTCCATAATACGGACCAAGTCGCTTCCAACTTTGCATCAGCAAGTTGTCTTCGAGGTATTTCATAACAGAGAAATACCTCAATGCAGACGTTGCCAACGTTTCGGGCATGTCTCCCGAAACTGCAACATGGGTCGCCGTTGCGTTCGTTGCGGAAAATCCCACGATATTGGCAAGTGCGAACTTCCGCTAGCGAAATACGATCCCGCAACAAATGTGCAGGATGAAACAACACTGCCAACTTGCTGCAACTGCGGCAACAAAGGGCATCCGGCCAGTTATAGAAATTGTCCTAAATATAAGGAAATTAAACTAAGATCCAAGGAGACTCGAGCTAAGCAAACAGCCAAGTCAGACTTCGGAAAACAGGCCACACAAAACCTCATCCAAAATGGATTCACATTTGCCGACATGCTTAGGGGTCAGCAGGCAAGGAATACAAAAACCCTTTCAACTCCTCCCCCTCAAAAACATATTCAAGCCCCCAAGCGAGCCCCGGTAAAGGCTAACACGACGCCTCAAATTCAAGCGGTGGTGCAAAAGCCTCCGAGGGGGCAATCTTCAATGCTCGAGAAACTACTTAGTTTCTCCCGCTTAATTGAGGATATCCGACCCCGATATGAGAAACTATCAACCGAGGCAGAGAGGGAGGCCCTCCTTTTCACTGCATATGCAAGACATACCCTCCACAATGGATTCCAAAATTAAAGTTATCCTCTTAAATGTCAACTCCCTTGTTTCGCATTCCAAGCGTATGATAGTTTCTGACTTCATAAAGGAAAGCCGGGCGGACGTGGTACTTGTAACCGAAACTAGGTTGCATCCATGTCACCGTCCCGTATTCCCAAACTTCTCCATGATTCGAAGAGATCGAACCCTCACTGGCGGTCCCACCATCAACGGAGGTGGAACTTGTATACTGGTTAATAGCGGACTTCGCCATGAACCTATTGACCTCCCACACCTAGAGTCCATAGAGGTATCTGGAGTTGAACTGCATCTGGCTAGTAATGGTAGAGTGAATATATACTCCGTATACCACTCGCATAAAACCAATAATGGCCCCATTAATCCCGAAGATATCGGCAAACTAATAAGGACCTCGGGGCATACGCCCTTCATCATAGGCGGCGATTTTAACTCCAGACATCCCCACTGGAACAACTCTGTCTCTTGCCCAAATGGCACAAAACTGTACCAATGGTACACCGCAAATATGTATGCCCTCAACTGCGAAATAGTCGCACCTACGGTTGGTACTCGAGGTAACTCAATTCTGGACATATTTATTGTGTCCAAAGACTTACTTCCACAAATCACTCCTCCTCAAGTTTCAGCGGGTGTATCTGACCACAATGCTGTGACCACATTCATTCGCGGCTATCGAGCATCCCGGGCTCATATCAGATACATACCCGATTATGGGCGGACAAATTGGGACAACTTCAATATTACATTGAACGATAAACTCCACCACTTCTCTCTTCCCACTGACAGGAACCTAACGACGGTTGAGATAAACAACGTTGCAAAACGACTTCACGAGATTCTAGTTGAAACTTCGGAGACTCATGTCCCGAAGTATAAACTTGAAAAGACCTATCAGATTCCCCATGACGACATCACTCTTCGTCTCATCCGGGAGCGTAAAAAGCTCTGCAGAATGAGATATCGTCACCGCTTTACGCAAAGGGAGCCATTATTGCGATCCATTATTCACAATATTGGTACACTGATAAAACAGAGAATCCAAAACAATCGTACCCGACAATTGGAAGACAAGCTGAAGGGTATTCAGATGGACCAGAACGTTTATAAAAATGTTAAAAAGATATGTGGCACTTCCCGCATCACTGGGCCAATTATGCACAATGGTGTTGTTGTCAATAACGACACCAATAAAGCAAATATCATCGGAGAGACCTTCGAAAACAATCACAAACTCACTCTCCAAGATGGCGACCCGGAAACTAATGCAATCGTTAGTTCAGAGGTCCACAGTAAGTTGGACGACTTCAACGAGCCAATTGTTGTCTTTAACCCAACTAACAGTGCATACTTCGATGACACACGTGATAATGGTCAAATACCCTACAGAGTCTGGTTAAATCTCGACACCCTAAGAAGTCACCTGGTATCGACAACATGTCATACCACTCGCTGCGAAGGCTTTCTGCCTTATTCTTTATAAAGCTCTCCATTCTGTTCAACCATGCTTACAACATGGGGTACTTTCCCCAAGCTTGGAGGCACGCTATTATTTGTCCAATAGCAAAAGTTGGGAAACCAACGTATCACCCCTCAAGCTTTCGCCCTATCTCGCTTCTCACTTGCATCAGCAAAATATATGAAAAATTCATATACGAAAAGCTAAATAACTTTGTCAGTGCCAGGCACCTAATACCTGATTTCCAATTCGGATTTCGAAGAGCGCACAGCACCACTATGGCTCTTAACTTATTTCAAAATCACGTCTGCGTGCGGCTCTTTAATAAGGAACCCACCGTTGCGGTAAGCCTAGACATTGAAAAAGCTTTTGATACGACTTGGATCGAAGGTCTCGCTTTTAAACTTCTGAATACTGGCCTCAGTAGAACGCTATGTAGCATCATCTACCAGCTTGTTCTAAACAGAACCTTCCAAGTTAGAATGAATGGAAAGCTTTCCCGAACTTTTCACGCCGCTGCAGGCGTACCACAGGGCTCCATTCTAGGCCCCATCTTATTCAACATTTACACCTCCGATATTCCCCGCCCCGCGGACGGGAGAATAAACCAAATATGCTATGCGGATGACGTCCTGGTGTACACGTCAACCAAAGGCCCTAACCTCGCAACAAATCGACTCAACCGTCACTTGGACGAACTGTATCAGTATTACAGTCGATGGAAAATCCGACTTAATCCATCCAAAGCAGTAGCCATAATTCTGAGTAGTAAACACTCCCAACCTACCTCTCGATATTCACAGAATATTCGAATAAAAATGGGAGATACTACGATTAGACCACAGGACAAGATGAAATATCTCGGGGTCACTTATACCCCAAAAATGAATTTCATCAAACATGTGACCCACATTCTCCAAAGGGGCCTTGGTCGGTCTAAGCAACTGCACAACATCCTGAAGTGGAGGAACAAAGTTGACACCAAAGTTAAGCTTCTCTGCTATAAGCAGCTAATCCGATCTGGAATATCGTACGCCTTTCCCATATGGTCCTGCATATCTTCGGCTCAAATGGAAAGACTTCGGGTTTTCGAAAGGAAACTCCTCAGAAGATGCACCAATCATTCTAGAAGGCCTGACGGTCGTCATTACCCCAACTCTCACCTATACGAAGGCGCCTCCATTACCCCTATCGACGAGTACTTGCTTCAATTAGCATATAAGTACCTCGAAAACATTCAGAACAGCGAGAACCTACTTGTACGGGACTCTTGCGTTCTTGACCCTTCTCTCTCTCGATCTCTTCGGATCAAACCCCCACAATTTCTTCTTCAGTATAAAACTGAAGAAAGCACCCTTCCCAACAACATTCCCCTCTATAATAGAGGATTTCTGGACCCATCCCATAGGGTCTACAATTAACAAACCAAACACACGAACGCACAGTACAAGACGGCACAAATACAAACATACACACCGACCAAAGAGCAGATTATCAGACGCCAAAGACGTGATCTGCGTTTACTACCGCACCCAAGACCCACCGGTCTTGTAAGATTTCTTTCCCACCATCCCGCTATAAAAGTAGTTAGAGAACACTTGGACTAACACTGTCCACACTATCCTTGGATACCCCCCTTTTTTCTTCTCTTTTCAGATGCCGCGAGACCGAGCCCAATATCCTCACGGATGTGGGTGATTCTGGTTATCGCAAGATGACCAGAAGTCAGAGACAAGATGAAGGACACATATGTCCTGTCTCGCCAAATTCGGCCTTCTCGCCACATTTTTTTTTTTGAAGCGGTGGGAGTCGTCGAAAGAGCTCCCAAGCAAAAGGTCTTGTTAAAGACCAGGTATAAAGAGAGATCAAGAAATATTCAATAAAAAATAAATTAATCTTATTGTTTTCTGGGTTTGTCTCCTTTGGTCGTTTCCACTTTTGATAAATTTCAGGATTTTGTACTGGGCAAGACTCAAACGCCCGCCAATCCAGAGAAGAGTCCGGCTCTGGAGGTACAATCTCTCAAATTTGGGGAAAAGGCATCGTTGGCCGGCCAGTGCCGGAAATACAGTCCACTCGGAGAGAGACTGAGGCAGCGCTAGCGAAGCGCCGTTTGTTTCGGTTTTTCTCTTTTCGTTTCAGCAACATTATTAATAATTTACCAAACAAAGAAAATTTGGAACGAAAAAAAAACTGTAATTTTTTTTACCCCTAATTAACGTACTTCTCTAACTAATTTTTTTTTTTAATATTATTTTTAAAACTTGGCTAACACTAACGAAAAGCTAAATCTATATAAGCTTGTGGCCGTTCCGCCAAACCCCAGGGTTCACTTACCTAAAAAAACCCCATAACTTCCATCCAGTCTGTATCAACTTTTTGCCAATGCAATCGCATTAAGCACCTGTAAAATCTTCACGTAATAAAATTCACCAAATGTATTTACCTAACAGCTCCTGGTAGAGAATTCTTACCTGCATTCATTTATTCGAATTCAAAATTCCTCTTAAGATTTCTGTTACAAACAGCATATTCCTGAAAAGAAAACTTATCGGTTCACATATAATGTAACCGCATAGTCAGGGAATCTTAGCCTTGAGTTGGCTATTCTCAGCCTAACATGTATACAACTTGTCGTACATACACATCAATTCATTTGCCAACTGCCAAGCAGCGTCGCGCAGCTTGTTTGTTCATCTGGCATATCCCCGACCATGATCCCTCGCCTTTGCCACAAACTAATTATCCAGCATATACAAATGCAAGCAATTCGTTTTGGCCACCGACCCAAGATACGACATACAATTTTCATTGTATAAAGTATCACAACCATTAGCACCTTTCCCAATATCTATTCGTATATTTACACAGGGGCATCACTCATCTAAGACTTTTATGAGGCCCTCGTCTCATCTTCTCTCTTACCACATTTCTTCGAAGTATCGTCGTCTATTTATTTAGATGCGATGTACTTCATAGACAACGATCTTCTCGATCTCTGTGTCCTTGCCGCCTGCCTGCTTTGTTTTGCCATTGCCTCCGCGCATATGTAAACAATCTGATCTCAAAGATCGATCCCACACACGCCACCATGATCTGCATTACGAGATCTGGTTCTCTGTTCCCACGAGAGAGACTTTACGTTTCTCTGGTGGTAGGTAAATCTTTTCCCTAGTGGAGGGAAATACTTTCTCTCTCAGAGGAAAATGCCCCTAAAAATTTCCCCTGTAGCGAATCAGATCTGCACGAGATGATTATCGCTGAGTCGTTTTCCACCCGCTGACCGACGCGGTCAGGCGAGCTCCCGCTCTCCGACACTGCGGAGACGCGTAAATAATAACCATAAGTCGAGTTTTAACTTCATAAAGGTTTAGACGGGCGGAAGTCGGTTATGTACAGTGTAGTGTTTGCAACCGCCATGTCGAATATTATATTTGCTGCAGTCTTCGAAGATTGATTAGGAGTATTGTGCCCGTATCTGGCACAATACTCCTAATCCCCACAAGCTTGCCATTATTTTGAGATATCATTGACTATGCTCTTTTCGGCTGACAGGTCTTTAGTTCCCATTCAAACACCAGAACTGTTGGCGTTGTTTTTAACTTCACATTTATTGTGAGATATCGCAGTACTGTACCGGAGACACTATTTATCTGTGCGTGCGACTTCCCGCCCATCCTCTATCCGCTTGTCTACAGTCGATCGACCCACGTGGAAAACCAATGCTATTCCGGTTTCATCCTGACTGAGGCCAATCATATCAGGGTGCAGAATGTCCCAGAACAACTCCATTGCGGCGAACTCTCTCATAAAACGTCATATTTGAGTAATAGGCCCCGAGAATTAAATCATTGCTCTCGCAACTTGTCCTCTGATCAATTTGATTATACAATTATCTATCATGTTTATGTCAGCTCCATTATTTAAAGTTTCATTGGGATAGTATTTTTTGTAGTCAGATTCTGGAGTCCGGTATAAATCAAGGCAGGCTCTAAGGCATTGGCTTTCAATAACCCGAATCTTTTCCAATACATGTGGACCGACATTGAACCACATTGGGCATCCATAGGTGATCATTGGCCTGATGAGGGTCATGTAGCATATGACTTTAACTCGATTGTCAAGTTGGCTACTGTAAAATAGCCTTCTTGTCATAGCAAGAGTTCTCTTTGCTTTGGCCAAAGCAGCCCCCCTGTATTTGTTAAAGTATAGGTATTGGTCCAGCCAAATGCCCAGGTATTTGACTACATTTTTAGTCTCCATTGTCTGTTGGTAAGACCCCATGATAAGGAATTTGCAGCAATTTTTCCTTGTAGCCGAAGTAGCCCGATGCAACGGTGTTTTAAACATGATCGTTTTACATTTCTGGATATTGATTTTAAGTTTCCAATCGTCGCAATAGCGCTGAATTTCGTTGAAGTCCCACCGAATTTGGCTGCTAATGATCTCAATTTTCAGGGCTGATGTAGATTATAAGATCGTCTGCGTACGCAATGGCTTGATGAAGAGTGGCAATTAGTCGCTAGTGTATGTGTTGAAAAGAATCGGAGATAGTACCGCTCCCCGTTGCAGGCCATTCTTTGTTTTAAAAACAACGTCGGATGTCACGTTTCCGTTTCTGACAATAAATTTTCTATCCTTTAACATTCTATAAAGCATATATAGTAGGGATTTATGAATGTCTAGTCTGGGTAACTTGTGAAATAGTCCTTCGATCCACAGTGTGTCAAAGGCCTTCTCCATGTCAATCAGACAGGCACCAGTTCATTGATTCTTGCATGTATTCCATTGAACATCCGACACCACTTTGGCTGCGGCATGGGAGGTTTCGTGCCCTACCTTAAAACCAAGCTGATTATTTGGAATGATGCAATTATCCTCAACCCATTTTAGCATAGCCCTGTTTACACGTTCTCTAACAGTTTACTAATACTCGGTAGGAAGCTAATCGATCGCAGGTTCAATGGGTTTGACCTATCCATTCCCTTTTTTGGAATAGGTTGTACGATGTCTATTTTCCAGAGCGCCAGATAGTGGGCATTATTCAAGTTAAACAGGATTGTGTATATATCCATTTCTATTGGGGGAAGGTGTTTGTGGGGGTTCTCTATACCACATGGAGAACCAACCCACAATTGCATACCTTATTTCGACCGCTTTCAGCGCGTCATTTCTACCCTTATTCCCCTTATAAGCTATTCCACCTGTAAATCATGTTAAAAGGACGGATAGCTAAACTCATTATCCTATGCAGATAATGCATAATTGAGTTTAGCTATCTTTTCGCCATACGGCAACCCCATTTCGCTGACTGATTTCCACCGCAAATCGCTTCATGTCGGTTAGCAACGGCATAGTCTGATCAAACGACGCGGTTGCATAATCATGCAACCGCTGGGGAAATTATCAAAGCATTTAATTTAGTTCCCATGATCAGATTTCCGTAGCCAATTCGGTGTCCTATTGACTTTGTCCAGACAGTCCATTCGCCGGGGGTTAAAGCTCTCTTTTCGCAGGTGAATAGCATGCTGGTGCACACGCTCGCGCGCGAAGCAAAAGGGAAGTGTTGTCAGACGAACGTAGTGTCCCGTTAATCAATCGAGAAAAATCGAGAAAAAAACGCGTTGCCTTTTAAAATAGACAGTTTACAATTACAAAATTTTTTAACGGAGTAACTAAAGTCAAAACCAAAAATAGATAAGTTCTAAGTGAAAGTAAAGAAAAGAATATATCCTTTTCAAAGAAATAATAAAAAAATTACAATACACAACAGTGCATTTCCTTTCCTTTTCTTCTGGATATTTTTGTGAACGTGTGGTCGGCGGAACAAGTGTCGGGGATTAAAGTGAATCCATACAACTATACTACATCCCCACATGATTGAGTACAATGTTGGGAACTCCATCGATTCCTACTAAGTTTTTGTTTCTCCGTGACTCGAAGATATCCGGGATTCCCTCTTTAGATATTAATAGGCTATTAGACCTGTCGGTGTTCATAACGGCCTTTGCCCTTATTTCTTCGTTGAATTCGATAAAACCTAAATCTTCCGATTGCCACCGGGAAATGTCATATTGAAGAAGTCGGAAATTTAGTACAGCTCTGTCCTCCAGGTCGCGGTCAGGCCGGACGATATCATTCACCCTGTATACTTCCTGAAAAACAGCCCATATCGCATTCACCGTTTCCAGGGGGTTTTCAGTCACAATGAGCTCTTCGTTTAGGGTGGCGATCTTTGCATCTATACCTATTTTTCTTAACAGTGGTATGTTGTCTTAAGTCGTGGTTTTTCGAGACATTGATCTCATTATGATTCATCATCATCATCGGCACTACAACCGGGAACCGGTCTTGGCTTTATTTAGCAAGTCCTGAGGCTTGTTAAATTTTCCATAATGATTTTTTTTTTTCGGGCAAGGTCATTAGTCTTGCGCCAGAGGCTCCCCGACGGGGAATCGAACCCCAGTATCCCACGTGACGGGCGAGTATACTAACCACTAATCGAGGAACCATCAAGGAGGGTTCTCTTTACCCAAGCTATAATATATATATATATATACCGATAATTAGCTTTTATTAGACTTCAGTGATAGTATCTCCTGATCGTGTCTGTCTGTGAACCGTCTGCATAGTAGTTTCAGTATTCAGCTGCCTGCTTTTTTCCTTGCACAGTGCGTTAATAGTTGCATTTCAATACATGTTTACATTGTCGGTAAGTATTATTTTTGTATTGTTTAGTCCATTGTTCGTTTAATCATCTCATCCGTTTTTTGTATATACTCGTTGATTTCGTCATTGCACAGATTTCTAGTTGCTGGTGGATTAAGAGCGTTCTTGCGCTGTTCTCTTGTTAGGGCCCTGGTGAAACGCGGCCATCGCATTCCTCTGTATTTGAACGGTTGAAGGACGATACATTCATCGAGTTACAAGAAATCGCTCGGAGGCTTTATCACCACTGCGAATACACAATGATCGCTATCGGAGTCATACCTTCGTTAGCAATTTCTGTTTCGTCTGATAATATTTGTAAGTTTCAGTTGTGAGTCAATAAACATAATGTCTAAAAGGATTCTCCAGTCCCCAGTGAGCATTAATTACCATGAAATGGTTAGGAGAAATCTTGATCATTTCTCGGAGCTTAGCTGATAAACCCAGTTGTGAAAAAATGAAATCTCAGAACGGCGAATCTACGGTATAGGTTCGCTTTTTCTGAGAAGGAAATATGGTAAACGAATCAACATAAGTAAAAAAGGTGTTGCCCTTTAGTTGATGTTTGCAGTCGTGTCGGATGTGATCCATCTTCTAAGCGTTCTCTACCTTTTCTGAACATTTTTTATTGTTGGATTTTCGACGTAACCGAAGATCTTCTGCAACGTTTCTGTAGCAGAAATTTCATTAGAGGCACAAAATTTGATATACGTCATTTGCCATATTATTTAATGTCTGTTTGAGTGTAGGTTCATCCACGAGTTGAGTCAAATTGCGGTTAACGGCGAACAACTCCGCTAGACTCCCAGTCTCATGGATTCTGTTACAATCTCCGGAGTGTTAGCTGGAGTTGTGTACATTAAAATCGCCAAGTACGGCACTTTTAGAAGCCGGGTGGTTGACTGTAATCTCGCAAATCGTGCCAGTTAGCAGCCCCATACTTCAATTCATGACGAAGCTGCTTACATCGATTATTCGCTTGAAATGCAAGTGGCTGCGCGGCCGATACCAAACATTGATATGAGTTTCCCAGTGGCGCAGAAACCTCCACGGTATAAATAGTCGGCTTGGATAACAAAAACAGATCCAGGGTGTTCGCTTCACCTCGGATATCCGGTACTCACGTACGTTCCTCCACGAGTTGAGTCAAATTGTGGCTGACACCAAACATCTACGCCTCCCTCCCAGTCTCGTGGGTTCTGTTAGAATGTACCAATCAGCCGAAATTATCTACATTAAAGTCGCCAAGCTTGATCTGTATCCAGTCGATGGTACGTGAAAGATTTTCGAAAAATGTCGCTGGTCGATCGTCGTTCGGGGAGCGGGAAAGACAACAAAAAAACTTAACTGAATTCCTCAGCACGATCTTCAACCACATGATGTCCAAGTTTGGCAAGCCAGATCGGACCGCGTGAAGGCGCAGACTCCACCTGTTTGAATCAGGCCTCTTTTGACCTGGTGTATTTGTGCCTGTTAAAGCACCTAACTTTTAAACCCTAATGTACACTAGGGTGCAACACCCTTAGTGCGATATTTTGAGGTGATACTCGGGCACAACGCCACTAAGTATCTAAAAATTCTATCTTTGAAAATTCGGTTTCCTTGATGGATGGGATCTCTTTTGGCTTTGCCAGGCCTTGCTCGAACAGGGAATGGGTGTTGCGGTCCAATTTTTGCAAGAACATGTTCCCCAAGAGAGCATCCCAACTGCTGGTGTCGATGTTGAGGTTCTTCAAACCTAGAAGACATTCCTGCGTAGTGTCATGCAGGGCCTTTATGTGCGCACAATTCGGCCCAGTCGTTGACTGTGATGGCTGGGACAAAAGTTTATTAATCAGTGAACCAACCAGTAGTCTCTGGTTCTCGAAGCGATTCTGCAGCATCTGTCATGCCGCATCGTACTGGTCGTTTGATGTGGTAAAATGTCGGACTAATCTTTCGGCTTCTCCGGTCAGATTGATTTTTAAATACCACATCTTTTGACATTTACTTAATGGCTGCTTGTGCACCATTTCTCCGAACAGATCGGCAAACTGTCTCCACGTTGAATAATCCCCATCAAATTTTGGGATGGTGGTCTTCGGCAATTGGCCGCTGGGTACCGATGGGGATCTGTCTCTGCTGCTGTTGGATCGTCTCATGTTGGGCGCTGCGCAAACTGACCAACGAGAACTCGACTTGTTCTTCTAGCTCTTGATAGGTGAGGCTGTCGTATCCTATCGTCTCAGGATCGTCGACCAGCTCTCCAATCCGTAGATGCAACTCTTCCAGATCTGCCCAGAGCCGTGTGATGGTCGAGAATTGGAGTTCCTGGTGGAAGCTCAGTTGTGCTGTTCCACTCATTGCTCGCGCTCTGCCAAGCGTCCGAATGAGCGTCTCCTTCTTCAGTTTGTATCGTCGGATACTTCTAATGGCCTCCTGGGCAGCGCTGTCGTCCTCCATATCCTGGCCGTCTGTTCGTGGGCTGCACACCGAGTCATTTGCACCTTCGGACTGCCGTTTTATTGGCACCGTCGCCATCAATTGTTGGTACATCGATTGTACCTGTTCGAACGTATTAAGGGGGATGTAGTCGTGATCCACCTTAATATTCTCAATAATCTCCTAATGGTTGTCGTTGAATTGAGTCCATGCCGTCCTGGCTTTACTCATCAACGGGTTGGTCCATTTCTTGCCACTGGCTGCCTTGAGCTTGTTCAGCTCGCGTTGTAAGACCTTTTGTCTGGCTAGGACTTTGGTCATATCACGGGCGTCCACGATACGTTCAGTTCTACCACCTCCTTTCTGCTGAGAGAGCGTGGTATTGTTGAATAGGTGTGTTCGCAAACACGCCCACGGATGTCGTCTACATCGGTGGTAGCTGCCTTGGCGATTGTTGATCGCCTGGGGATGCGCTGTCCATGACTAGCCTTCACTGATATTGCTCCTTACCTCCGGTGAGGGGGCAGCAACCAATGTGAAACTATCACGTCGGGGTCACGAAATGTTTGTATCAGACCTCTTTTGACCTGATGTATTTTTGCCTGTTAAAGCACCTAACTTTTAAACCCTAATGTACACTAGGGTGCAACACCCTTAGTGCGATATTTTGAGGTGATACTCGGACACAACGCCACTAAGTATCTAAAAATTCTATCTTTGAAAATTCGGGCGCAACGCCACTAAATATCTCAAAGTAGATCAAAAATAGCTGAAAATCCAATAAGAATTGAGGATACTTCCGGGGTTACGGTCGGATGCATTCTAATTTTATTTTTCAATCCTTAAACTATATATACAATTTTCCTATACTACTACTCTTACATCTAAACGATACAAAATTCATGCTCGCAGCAGAGCATTACTAATACATACATACATAGGATCCAAAGATCGTATCTCTAATTTTGACTACAGGATTGCAAGATTCCTGTTTACAATAAACATGAGTAAGAATTACCAGAAACAAAGACAATAGGAAGGAGAGTTCTGGTACAGTACTTGCATTTTTATGATACACACGAATTACTGGTGTGCACAGAAAACAAAGATAAAAGGGACGCACATTCTTGCACAAAAAATAGAACTATTACATTGATGGTGGTCCGTTTTTGAGTTGGCGGCAATTCAATTCGCACCTTCTGTTGTTGAAGATGTTTGCTGATGGCAAATTGGAATTTTCCGATTGCGGGAAAATCCCGATCCTGTTGGTGGTGATGGCGGCATGACGATAAACTGTGTGTGTATTGCCCAGTCATAAATTGTGCTGGGATGCGGTATTCAAATGCATGGAATGCTGCGGCTACTGGGTTATCATGCTTTTGTACAAGATAATGGATGTGGCATTGAATTGGATGGATGAGACGAACGACGGCACCGCACAAATGGCGCCCCATGATCTCATAAACACCACCCTTAAAACGGAATTTCGAATATAAGTCGTATCCCGAGCAACGAAGGTATATCGAATCAGTTGACAAATCAATCTGGGCGTCAGTTGGGACAAGGATATCAGGTATCGCAGATCGCAAATATTGGTGGACGGCATTTACATTCGTATTGGTGAAACCTATGACCCTGATGTTACAAAATATCGTTATCAGTGTAACCTCGACAAAGCCTCGAGAACGAAACCGATTATGAGATGACGAATTTCTTAAAGTTCGGGTATTTATCAAAATAGTTGCATAATGTTCCCCCTGGCATAATTCACCCGGAAATCGGAATGGGAAACTGGTATACATACGGAATTATCTATTTCACAATGTACCGTCATGGCCTATCTCCATGTCAATCTGGGTCATTAGCCATACATCCGAAACATAGTGAAACATTTCTCCAGACGATGTGGCAGAATGTACAGCGTCACGGGGTGGTATCTCACCTTGGGACCGGCTTACCGCCTAAACCAACGTCTTCTCGAACCGGTCCATCAACCAAGCTTCGAAAGACGGGCAGATATATCCGCTGACCATTTCACGGAGCTTAAACTTGATGGGGAGGTATTCCACCGGGCGACAGGGCATTGGGATCCCACTAACAATCGGCCTTTAGTCGCCTCTTGTTAGTATATTCGAACGCACTACTCACAAGGCAATCAATTATAATTAATTCCTCATTTCTGTTTAAAAGTTCCTTTTGAATTGTCCCGCGAACCGAATAAACGATCACAATTTACAGCCAATGACTAAATATAATGGCGTGGGAGATCAAGGGAAGGTTTTATATAGACGTATCAATACAATGACACAGCATAAGCCGAAGAGCATATGGCTGCCCTTTACAGACTTTGAAAGCCAATTATAGCAGTCTAATATTCCTTTGTAGTTCAGTCCCACATAAGTCGCTAATCGGCTTTTGTCTAAATTGTCACGCAAATTTTCATCTCTTCAGATCATTGCTGCTTTAATTGTATCGGCTTCTATTTCACATTGTCGTATTGTTAAATTAAAAAAACGTTTTGTTGATAAAGAACAAAAGAAATCAGTAGAAAAAAAAACCGTTCAATAATATTCCACTTCAACAATCCTATTTTTAAAATATCAAGAGGGATTTGATTACATTTAAATAGACTAGGAATTTTATAAACGAAATATTTCTAGGGTTGCAGAAAGACTTATAATGTGCTTACCTAATTAGCGAATTCGATGGCAATGTAGCAGATCGTAAAGTTAGGCACTGTAATCCCAATCAAATCCGCTTATGGCCCAGTTGATGGATTGAAAGGTGGTAGTAGAACCTGCTCAATTACAATTAGAGAGGAGGACATATTTAAATCGACAGCGAAATAGGTAGTCCTCAAAATGCCTGAAAAATATTTCCCTTGACTGATGTTTATTTATGGAACTCACCGATTTTGCTGTTCCGAATTCGAGAGATAAAATAAATTAAGTCCTAAAAAAGGAAACTTCAACAGAATACTGACCATTTCACTTTTCAGGAATATTGGCACATGAGTCGAAAGTGAAACTTACCCCGTGATTGAGGGTTTCGTAATGTGAAAATATATTTTGCAAATGCGTGGTGGCGTAATGTAGTTTTTCCACCCACTTTAAATAAAACACTTTTTATTTTACACGTACATACAAGTTATCTTTAAACTTTATCTTTAATTGCTTATATTATGATTACAGCTTACAACGAATTTTTACCTCATTTCACTCTTTTATTAAATATTTGGTACACATATATACATGCATATTAATTATTCACTTTAATTCATCTAACTTGGGAATTCCTGTTGTATTTTTAAAAGTAAATTTAGTTAGTTCATTGATATCCTATGGGGCACATTTCCGATTATTGCATTTCATCTTCGGGTATATATAAATTTCATTCATTTACATTCACTTCGTTTTACATTTTATAATCCAATTTTATTGCGTTTTGATACGATCGATTATTTACACTTTGTTTTTCATTGATTATTTGTCCTTACTTGATACACCATTTGCTAAAAGATTTAGGATATTCAAAATACTCGCAAAGCACTCGACCGCCACTTAGATTTCTTCACGACTTTTACTTCCAGCGTTCGGTCTTAGATGCCACCTGAGTTTTCACCGCAATCTTCCACACCACACTCGTCCTTTATCGTAAATTCTTGTCCTCAGCCAACCATTGCTTCAGCGTCGAACACTGGGTACCTCCTCCTGACCTTCCTGGTCAACTCTTCGAAGCCAACTCGTTATCTGACCGTCTCGGTCAAAATCTCGAAAACCACCGTCTCTAGTGGTTTTCTCATTTCTTTGCTTTGGTTCGATCGGAAATCTTTTTTCCTACCGCCTGCAGATAAAAAGGATATCTCCTTTTCTCCGCCTGCTGTTTTCTTTAGCCGAACACAAGGATCCCTTTTGTGAGAAAACGATAGGGAATACAAATAGAGAATTGTGCTAATGAACATTTATGATTCTCTATGTTGTTTATTGTAGCCGAATGGGCAAGAATCTCTTCCGTGGGAAATCGATACAAAGGAAGCATCAAATACACCGGGGCGAATGTGCATTGTGGTTTATTGCCTTTTGTTTGTTTTAACTTAATTTGGTTAAAACGAAAACTGGCGCTGATTATTTAAATGGTTTTCGGTAACCATTTTTGTAAGGAGTCATAAAATTGCTGGCGCGCATTTTTATGATTCTTATCGATTTTGTTTGGGCTTCGGCATCTGGCCTGCACATTTGGCTCTTAGGGGTTTGTGTGGTGAACCCTTGGTTCAATGATTATATTGCGGTTTTTTATGTGAGCAAATTGGACGTGCAGTGCAATTTACTTGGGGTTTAATTGATTAGCGCAAATCGAACGTTTAGTTTGATTTGCTTGCCATCAAATTATGTGGGACCATTTGTTGTATGGGCTAATGTTTTTGATTTAGATTAATGTCACATCCTTTAAGTGGATGTTTTTGGCGTGTATCGCCGCTAGTGGTGGAGACTGGCTCTAAACGGGTAATTTTTATGGGATGGGTGGTTATGGCCCTAACAATCCTCCCCCCTTTTTAAAATGAGTATTACTCTTTGAAGAGGAAATAATACTCCTTGGGCGCCTATTGGAATGTGGGTGTTGGAGTGTGGGGGTTACAAACTTGTATTTATCTTTTGGCCCTTAATTTATTTTGTATTTGTTTAGTTTACATTTGTTGGGACAGTGGTTTATATGATTTTTACTTATTTGTTTTTGTACATATTTGTTTTGTTTATTATTTTCGCTTTAGGCATACAATATGGATTTGTTGGTTGATTACATAATATCGATGTTCTCGTACACTAATATGTTTATATATAAATATGTGTTTATTTTTATAAGTTTGCTTAGTCTACTTATTTTCTATTAATTTATTTATTTTATTATTTAGCTTTAATAATAGCAATACCTTAGTAATATTTTCATGTTGGTGAATGTTAGATTCATTAGGTAATTAATGTGACGCATATGGGGGAGAGTCCGAAACAGAGTACTAGAATATTCTATAAAGTAATGGAAAACTGGAGATTAGGAACAGTAGAACATTCAAGGCAATGGAACGGACGGAAACGAAACGCTGAAACAGTATAAATACGTCGCCCACAGAGCATAGTGATGAGTTATAAGTAAGAAAGTGAAGCAAGCGATAAGTCTCGAGTGAGAAGTAAGCAGTGAAGAAATAAAAGAAGCGATAAGTACAGAATATTCTATAAAGTAAAGAAATCGTTAAGTGTACGGTATAAGTAACGGTTGTTATTACGGACTAATAAAGTGTTATATTAATTCAAAATCGATTTAACGGCTCTTATTTATTCAAAATAATTAATCCAGCGAACCCTAAGCTCGCTACATTAACATAAAGTATATTTTTGCGTTTATTTGCTAACCGAGAACCATAATAGTGAAAGCCATATGTATCTTTACCCTACAGTGTATTATTTTATTTTATTTTATTTTATTCTAATTTTTTTTTTAATTGTTTAATTTTAATAGGAATTGTTTTGCTTACTCATTTAAATAGTATTTATAATAATAGAAATTATTTGTACATTATTTTGTATAATAATTGTATGTGCAATAATGTTCACTCCTCACAGCATGAATTTAATTTCAACACTAGTGGTAATAGTAGTTTGGTAATAACATACATTATTTGCTTATTAGTTCTAACAGTAATAATTGACATATATTATATAATATTTTTATTTATTCTAATTTTTTATCTTACCATATTGTATATTTATTTATATGTTGTGAATGATTTTTGAAATGTTGAATTGTGGTTACATTTAGTGTTGTTTATTCTACTGTATATGTATTTCTGTATAATATTGATGAATCTTTGACCTTTACTTCTGTCATCTATTTTTGTCCATATCGTTCTTTTTTGTTACGTACCGTTATTACTTTATATTTAGTTAACTAAGCAAAAGAGTCTTAGGTTTGCAAAAGCACCCTGGGAATAGCCATAGGGTTTATAGTGGAAAGAAGGTTGGGGTTAGGTTGGGGTTTGACTCTTAAAAATACGGTGTTAACCACGGATCTTCGGCCCATTTTAATGACCGTATTGACTGGGCCCCTTATAGCTATGACCGGGAAGGGTCCCTCCCAAATAGATGCCAACTTGCCCTTACGATTTTGGTTTTTTATTAGGACCTGGTCCCCCACATGGAATGTGTGTGATCTGATTTGGTGGTCATAGTAGGCTTTAGATTTATTTTTGCTTTCTACCTGGTTATTTTTTGCTATCGTATAATTTTTTTGTAATTTATACCTGAGGAGTTAGTAGCTTTCGTGGTTATAAATAGGTTCTGGTTCACGTTTCAAGTTAGAGGGAACTTCTGGGCAGAACCCGTATAGGCAGTCCATTGGAGTTAATTTTGTACTATCATGCCTGCTGGTGTTATATACGAATGTGGCTGTTCGTAAATATTGGTCCCAGTATTCGGGCTCTCATCGACCACTGTCCGTAAATATTACACCAACGGCATGTGGGCTCTTTTTAATGCTCCGTTAGACTGCGGATGGTATGCTGTTGTTTGTCTTTATGCGAAGGAGCTTTCATAGGTTTTTGAGCAGATCGCTAAGGAAGTTCGATCCCTGGTCTGTCACTATTTGTTTGGGTATACCATATGTTGAGATAATTTGGTCAAAAACCGTTTCGGCTACTGTCTCTGCGTCTGCATTCGGCAGGGCATAGCAGTCCGTCATCTTTGTCGGGTTGTCTTGGAAAGACAATATATATTGGTTCCCTGAGTTAGATTTTTCTAAACGTCCCACGATATCCAAATCTACTGTGGGGAGGAAGTAATGTGCCTAACACAGACACTAGGTTCACTTCCTCCTCCATCATAAATTGTTCGCGCGAACACTGCTCACAACGCAAGGGGGAAGAAAACGATGGTTGACCTTCGCGACCGAGCGGACACAACACAGAAACAAAAACACTCAGGCGATGCTATTTATGCAAACACATTGTTTATTGTACACAAAAAAAATCCTTACATATACTTATTATTAGTGTTGAATTATTTTAATACATTCTTAGCTATTAAATACACGAACTGCGGCACAAACGTTTTAACCCACCGTACCGGCGCCGGCACGGTGGATGACGAGCGACCCGACCACTCTGAAGATTGAATTACGACTCAACGATATCTTGCTCGTTCAGAGCTCACTCGCTCATCGTGATCATGGTGGTATGTGTGCCTAAAACAAAGAAAGACATAAAGTGCATTCCTAGGATACGATTTCGGTAAAGCAAATAAAACCGAAATCGTCGGATGCATGTGCGTAGCAGCTAAACAAAGAGACCACGATGCGATGCAGGAACGTGCTAATTAGTTTTAGCTAGGTTACTGGGAAATGGTGTTTATGGCATCGTTAATAAGAGTACGTATTGAATGCCCATTTGCATTGTTTATGCTTGGATTTCAATTGATGCCAAGGGACGCGGAATGCGTATTTGCTTTGGGTTGCACATTGTGCGAGTTAGGGAATTTTATTGCTGGGAGAAAAACGTCGCCAGCCAATGTAATGAAATAGGCGACGCCATGATCATTTTCTCTGGCTGCAATGGTTACATGATATGTGAACCGGGGTTTTTCTTTTCAGGATAATTTATGATAAGGAAAGTAAGAACTCTTACAGGGGATTTGTAAGCGAAGGAATGCTTGAAAAGGTAAGAATTCTTTTGCAGGTACTTTTGGGTTATAATAATTGGATCTATTTGATGCGTGAAGCATTTAAGATGCTAATGCGAATTGCATTAGCGAAAGCTTGTGCAGACTGGGTTGTGGTTATGGGGGTTTTTTCAGGAAGGCGAGCCGTGGGATCTGGCGGAACCGCCACAATACCTTGTCAAAACGTTTCTCGGCTACATCGGTTATAACCATTGGCATCCGCAATTGGGGGGTTGCTTTCATCATTTGGCATTTTTTTACATTTCTTGGTATATCGTCTGATATGTCTTAACATGTAACGTCTTACGGATGCGGTTATATGTCTTTTTACCTCCCTGGTGTCCTCCATAAGGGGAGTCGTGGAAATCCGTTAGAATGGTTATGATTTCTTCGGGTTTGGTGATAATTTCGGGGTTGCCTTCGGTCTTAAACCGAGGCTTATCTTCGTCTGAATCACCACTGTTGCCGCTTTGGCTCGCACTGTCTGTGTCTTCCGAGGCCTCTTCCTTTTTGTTTTGCTACCTTTCCACCCGTTTTGTGCCCGGGTTACCACGTTACATTTGATAGGTAGCGGGTTCTCAGGGTTTGGGGCGGAGCTTTCATTTGGTTGCTTGAGATTTGCTGGCGGGTCATAAGGTATACGGCTGAGCGCGTGAGCATTTGTATTGTACTTACCATGTTTATATTCGATTTTATAATCGTACCCGGCTAGTTTACGGTGGAAACGTGTTAGTCGGCTGGTGGGATCCTTAAGGTTAAATTCTCCTTTCAGGGGCTTGTGGTCAGTGTATATTGTGAATTTCCTGCCCTGTACGTAACACCTAAGGTTTTTTATGGCCCACACGACGGGTAGTAATTCCCTCTCGATTGTGGAATAATTTCGCTCCGCTTTGTTTAGTGTGCGGCTAGCACATGCTATTGGTTGGTCTTTTCCTACGAGGCCTTGTGAGAGGACAGCTCCTAGTGCTTCGCCACTAGCATCCGTTGTTAGGTTAAATTCCTTCGAGAAATCTGGGTAAATTAATAGTGGTGGTGTCACCAGCCGTTCCTTAATTGTTGCAAATGCTTCTTGGCACTTCTCGGTCGACTTGAATTTTACGTCCTTCCGTGTTAGATTGGTAAGTGGTCGGACTATTTTCGAGAATTGGGGTATAAACTTCCAATAGTAGTTAGCCATCCCCAAAAATGATTGTACTTGTCTGACTGTTCTTGGTACAGGGAAGTTATGTACACTGGCCGTAGTATCTGGGTTTGGGAGGGCTCCCTTTTCCGAGCATACGTGTCCCGAATACACTACTTCCTTTTGTAGGAAGAAACATTTTTCCGGTTGAAGTCGGAGGTTGTGTTGCCTTAACCTATCGAGTACTCGTCTTAGTTTGTTGTTGTGGTCGTCGAAGTTTTTCCCATATATTACTATGTCATCCAGGTATACGAAACATTCTAATCCCTGGAGACCTGTGAGTACATAGTTCATCAGACGTTGAAAGGTGGCCGGTTCCCCTTTTAACCCGAATGGCACACGTTTGAATTCGTAGTGTCCGTAATTTGTGCTGAACGCGGTTTTTACTCTATCCTTAGGATGTACTGGTATTTGGTGATATCCGCTTGCTAGATCCACGGTGGAGAAATACCGGGAGTGGCCCAATTGGTCTAGAATATCTTCGATCCTAGGTAATGGGAACGCATCTCCTATCGTTTTCTCGTTCAGCTTTCGGAAATCCACTACTACTCGCCATTTTTTTTCTCCATCCGGTTCTGGCTTTTTCGGTACCACCAGGAGAGGGGAATTCCATGAGCTTTTGCTTGTCTGGATTATTTCGTTTGCCAGCATTTCCTCCAATTGTTCGTTAATTACCTGCCTCTGTGTTTCGGGCAGCCTGTACATACGTTGGTTTATCGGGGACTGGTCTTGAATGAGTGGTATCCTATGCGATATTGCTCGAGTATTGGGGAGTTTATCTTCCTTTAAGTAGAATATGTCGGCATATTCCTTACATAATTTGAGGATACAACCCCTTTCCTCTTGAGTCAGTGTATCACTTAATCAGAGTTCATCCTCCAGCTTCTGTTCTCGAGCTGTTGGGGGTTCTTCCTTTGCGGGAAATTTCCATACGTGTTGTATGTTCCAACATTGTTTTGTTGTACATCCTTTCGCTCCATTTTTGGGAAAAGGTGTCTTTGGTGTTTTATCAACATCCAGCTTTGATACCTGTTTTAAAGGTATTATTTTATAGTTACCTAATGGGGTTAGGTTCAATTTGCAGGAAGTGATTTAAAAGGGTTGGGTCCCTGTGTTTAGGATGCCTATAGCCACTGTGTCTCCTGCTGGTAAAATTGTTTCCGCTAGGAAGACTCCCTCCTGCATTTCTTGTTTTTCGCTGACCATTGCTTTTCTTAAAGTTATTGGTATTTGAAGTATTTTTCCTGTCCGTGCAGGAATGTAAATTTGTTTGGGGAATTTGATATCCACGGTTTCTGCACTCCTTTGGGTATTTCGTGGTGTACGGTGTCGGACTTTTATGGGTTTTTTCCTAGAGACACTATTAATAGTCTTATTAGATTTTGCGACCACTGACGTTAGTTGATCTGTGTTTTCAAATGGGACTACGTTTTCTTCCTCGTTGTCGGAGGTGGATGGGAATACTGTAGCGATTCCGCCAATCCTCACGGTACATTTACCTTAGAAGCCCCCATAATCATCACCCAAGACGCATAAATCTTCGCCAATGCATTCGCATTCGGCACCTAAAAATGCTGCACGCATTTAAGAGATCAAAACTATGATCTTCAAGTCCCTGTAAAGAAAATGTACCTTCATGCATTCTCTTCGCATACCACTGCTCCTTAAGATTTCTTTATTAGCTTACCAAGAATTTCCAATCAATTTCGGCATCTACGTCGGCAGTCAAATTTCCTTAGATGAATGTCGGTAAACAAAATAATTCGGTTTACATACATTGTAACCTTCATGACAGGGATCATAAATATTGTGCCGTCTATTGTCCCAACTTCGCCAAGTAAATTTCCTTACGTACACATCGGCCGGCGAACTTTTTCTTCCAGTAATAAAATTCCCTAACTCTCACCATGTACAAATCGAAGATTGCTGTTCCTACATAGGTTTCCTGCGATACCATAGACATTTCATATCGTTTGTGGTATCCGAATCACATTTTCTATTTAATGAGCGGCTGCTATTTATCTAGCCGACCATCATTACCGAACTATGCATCAGGTCATATTTCCCTTGTCCTTTAATCCGCCGAATCTTTTCGCTCACGAACTAGATGCATAAGCAAATACAAATCCATTAGCATCCGACGAGATGTAATTCGTTTGTTTCAACAAACACACATCTCTTGGATGTCCATTATGCCCCGTCCTTCAGTTTCATGTATGTTTTTATGGCCGAATCCTTGTAAAGAACCAAGTACACACACGTGTGTATCGTAACGATCTCCTTTAAGAGATCCAAGTATTTAAAAAAAACAATAAGTTTAGAGAAACCAGTAAACAATTGTAAAATAAAGAATAAATAATATGTAAACTACAAAGGAGTGAACGGTAATCCAGTTATGTAAGTTAAGAGACATGTTACATATGTTTATTTTATAACACTTACTTACAACTCCCGGCTTGGTTAAGCCCATGGGTACGTTGTTTTAGCCTCTAGTCGGCCAAACGGGGTGTCCAGTATGCGGTTTCTGTTCGTCCCAAGGATCACGTCAAGTGAAAGATTAATTGTGTCTTGATCGCAGTGCGATCATTTATTTTATTCTTTTGTTCTAACTTAAAATGCAGCGCTACACTTTGACTGACTAATTCTAATTAATTTTTACCTTGAACGGAGCTCCCTTTTTATACCTAAAATCTAAATGAAAATTTACATACCTTCCCACTGTTCATCGCTTACCTTCAGACAGCCACCCGATGCTAGTCCCGGTCGAAGGCCATGCCAACGACGATGAGAATTTCAACGTTGCAATACTGTCGCCATTCACCTTAGGGCGGCAACCTTACGCTCACTCTGTTTGCAGCTCCACTCCAAGGCCATGAGAAAATTTTGACTCAAGGTGATACGAATCTGATTTGCCCATAGCAAATAGCATGCATGTGCATGGGTGGAATTACCTTAAGGTGATATGGTCTTGGGTGATCATCAATTTTTTTGTTTGCTTGTAGCAAATGGCATGCAATATTAGAGCATGCGTTTGGGCATAGGTATGGATGAGACGTGGGAAATGCAGAATTGCAATTCTGGTTATGAGGAGTGGAAATGCGTTTAGCAACAGGTAAGGAGGTAATAAAGTTTCACAGCTACACCGAAAGGATTCAATCGGTTGCAGCAGGAAATTATATTTGATGCTATACCGAAAGAATTCTTTCGGTTTAAAGTTAATAAAACTTATACCACATGTGTGCAACATTATTGTATTTGTAGAATTTTGCGTATAGCATACATGTTATATGGAATGTATTGGGAATTTGCGTACGGCAAAGTGTAATATACATGTTATATGAAAATGTGGTATATGTTACATTATTGGAGTATTAGGTGTTGCATGTATGCAATTATCGGTGTATTGGATAGAACGTGATTGAAACCAGTGAAACCAATCGAGGAGAAAAAACTAAGAAGATTTAAACTAATTCCAGCCAGCTCAGCGGCCACCACGTAAGTACCCTTAAGTTATATGTATAATAATACTGTGACCCTCAAGATAGTAGCACAATAAAAAAGGTGTTACAATATATGTACATATATAAATAAAAGTGTTACACCGCCAACGCGGCACCCATCGCGCCGATAGCTTTTTCATCTCCAAAGATGGTGCAAAATGCTACTCTTTTGAGATTCATACGGCCTCAGCCAACTCGCGGAACTTCACCTTACGATCACTCTAAACGACTCAATGCACTTGCTTTCCGATTTCCTCATTCGTCCTACCAGAGCGAGGCGTCTCTTCGATACTTTTACAACCCTTTTTAAGTTCACTAAACCAGCGATGAACTGTTCTTCTCGAAGGAGCAGTGTGGTGTATGTAGCCACAGGAAATTTAGTATATATTTAAATTCAAAACGGATTACCTGGTTTTCCTCTTTAGGCTCCTCCTCTGGTTCTTCCTTTCTTCGCGACCAGGGATGTGCTTCTGTGGCTCCAAATTGAGAGAAGTCGATGTGTTTCCGTTGTTCCAAACGCACCACAAGCGATGGGCTTTCACCTCCTGCTTCGAACTCAATGGTGTCTTTTTAGGATCTACACGTGAACATGATGGATAGAGTTGGCCAGTCCAATCTTAACACACTTGCATTTTAATTTTCAAATCAAATTTCAGAAACTTTACTTTTATAAAAACGTTTTTTTGTATTTTACTTTTTATATTTAGTTTCTAACATTCTATTTTTACAATTTTTTCTTAAAAAACAGCGAACAACGAACGGGAAAAACCTTTCTGTTACTTCCTTTTCAACTCTCAAAAAACTAAGACTAATTTTAAAACCGTCAACCGGGGGAAAACTTCTTTCTTCTTTCCTTTCAACAGTTCGGAAAACAACTATCTCTTCCAACTGTTTACCTATTCACCGTATTCTTGACGAAAACAAGACAAACGGAATCCAAACTTTCCCTGCCGCCTCTCTCTCTCGCTCTCCCTCAACGTCCACTCCGAAAACAGAATTCGAACTCGCCCACGATCCACACTCGAACTGGGGCGTGTTCGAACACTCACATGTGGATCGTGCGCTTTTTTCCACCACCTTACCATCAAACTATATTAAAACAAAACTAATCTAAAAACAATGTACTGATGGGGGGTGGCGGAAACCGCACTTAACAGCAGGTACGGGACATCATTTCGGCAATCATTGCAATGATTGTTCAGAAGATTTTCTGATCAAAAAACGATGTTTGATCAAGATGCGATATTCATGTTTTTCTATGTTTTTTTTACAGGAAAGCGAAAGTAGCGTCACTCAAACGACCGTAGCTTGATATCAAATCAACGAAATGTCACAAAACTTAATACATAAACTATTGACAGATGAGCCTCTCGAATTGAGTCATGTTCACTTCCTAGTGGCGCCACATATTGAAAAATCCCGGGACCTTACAGCCCATGTAGCAGTCGGCTCAACAAGACTTTAACTGTTTTGAGGTACTACGAATTACAGCCACTGTGCGGGTATAAGGATAGATGATGTGCCAGCGTATGACATGTATTCCTTATATCTCCCATCGATCCGTGGGAAGAATTTGTTCGAATAATCACGTCAGAAAAGAGTTGCTCGTAACCCCAGGTTTGTCGTATAGCCATTCGTCTCTCAAAATGCGGGATCGATTTATGTTCACCTTTATTGAGGAATGTGTAATTGTAAACATTTATGGGACGCATGTCCACTTCCTGGTTGTACCGATTCCGATGCGCATATTGGACGACATCTCCTTCGAGTGGATAGATAAATAAACGATTGAAGTCTAATTCGAATAAGTGAGTTAAGACACCAAAGTAATCAATAAAAAAGATAACAGATAGCACTGCCAGCAAGCGTTTTAATTTATTGAAAATATTCACTAGTGAGAACATTCCGATGCGGTCACACAACACATAACTCAGATAATATTTCTAATAATTATTAATCGTCACTTTCAACCACACAACGTACTGGTTGAAACGACTTATTTCACATAAAAGTAGGATGTCCCTGGACGAGCGTGTGCATGAGCATGCACACGCGGCGGCAATTATCGACACCACCTCTCTTGGTTAAACACGTTAATCGACTGACTTGAAAAGGGAAGCAATTGGATACAACCAAAAGAGAACATACTTCTGCTCTCTCATTGCCACTTTCTTCGATGTAATCTGATGATCGAAGAGAGCGGGACAATAAGAGAACAGAAACACGATGTACGATTATCCTAGGCGTGGATTTGGTTGTATGTGCATGAATCAATGTAGTTCTGAGCGGAACCCGTTGACCTGATTCGGTAGTATGGTGGGTTCAGTGTACATTGATCCATACGAAGACAGAACTGAGAAAGAGAGGGGAATTGAGCTGATGATATTCACCTGCAAAAAGAGAACATTAATCCCCAGCGAATGAAGTGTCTGGAGAAAAGCCGAAGTAACGCTAGGGAAATATTATCACGTGATTCAGTCGAATGTTCTGATAAATTTCCCAAGCGGATCTGCAATGATGCGACAACTTCGTCCGGCTGGATTTGGTTGTCGCTAATCGACATGGACACGAGTTGCCGTATAGCAAAAAAGGGAAGCTAAACTCATTTATGCATTGTCTGCGTGGTACAATGAGTTTAGCTATGTGTCCTTGGTGGAAACATGCTTTGCAGGTGAACAGGTAAGTGGGGGGAAATGGGGTTGATTTGACGCGCTGAAAGGCGGTCGAAATTAGGTAGGAAACGTTGGTTGGAATTGTGGGTTGTTTCTCATGTAGAATAGAGAAACCCCCCACACCACAGTCGACTGCGTTGTTCCGTAAGTTCTTGTTGCTAATTTTTTTTTAGGAAATCATTTGCCCCGCTCACCATATATTGACATGATAGCTCAATACAAGGGTTGTGGTGACGTTATTGTTAGTTAAAAATTTGCCTGGTGTCGTGAAAATGTCCGTGTCGCTCTCACTTCATGAGATGAATAGCTGGAATGAGATTTATTTCAATGCAAATTTGAACAATATAACGATATCGCCAATGTGTCAGTGTTCATTATATTACTTTAAATATATATATATATATATATATATATATATATATATATAGATATATATGAAAATTTTAAAGATACGTTCGAATTACCTACATACCGGAGGATTTCTCCTTAATTACGTTCGGTGAATTTATCACAAAATTCCGGGTGTTACTACCAAAGTTACAGGTTATTTCACTATACGCCCTAACCGAGCTGCTCATCAAAAAAAAAAATGTCGAGTTAACATCTTCAAATTAAATATATCAGCAAAAATTAGTGGCGAAATGTCACAAGTAATTAAAGACCATAAAACAAATCCTGGTGGTATTAATTTTCTGACAGTAAACAAGCCCAAATGAAGGCAAGAACTTAACGTACACAATTCTGTCACCGACCAGGCAAATGAATGGCAGCGATTAAGTCTGTCACCAGATCTAATAATTTATACAGGATAGCGAATAGAAGATTCCTTTACAGTACGGCGTTGGTTATAGTATTATAGACATTTAGGATTTTCAGAAAAGAACCTGTGAAAAGAACTAAGGTTGTTCAGGGAGTTCGATTACTTATTGTAGTTACCGAAAGACGAGGTAAATCAAATTGCACCCAGTTCCACTGAGAGACCGAGGAATATTTTAATAATACCATTTCGCCTATTAATTCAGCTTTTTATTTACATAAAATGATAGCGTCCCGTACCTGAGTTATTAGCAATTTAGTGAATATACCAAAATTCAAACTTCACTATGTTTCCTTATTTTTCCTCTATTTATGTGACGTAAGAAATGCTGGAAGGTTTTTTAAGAAATACGAGAGAGTAGGTGAAAAATACAAAAATAGCTCAACTCTTTATTCTGGTGCCTTCACTCAATTTCCCTTCACTTCAGTATTTATAATCGGATTTTCTTCATCAATATTCTGTATCCTCCGTAAGAGTGGAATTTTTGATCAAATAAACTGCCTTCCGTACGGTACTAGTGGAATTTAACTTCGAATTCCTTTAATGCGGCAGCCGTATTGGGAGAATCCTATCATTCAAGTGATCAAAGTCATATGGGGGCCTTGCGAAACTTTTACCCATCATCTGTGTTGTACGAAACTCAACTGTTCATAAAGTAGTTTCCCATGATATGTGTCAGGAAAGCGGTGCGTCCATTCTTGTAAGGGATCCCCATATTGAAGCCGGGGTTAAACTTAGAACCTTCGAGATATTTCGATGGCGTCGGTCTTGGTTGTTGTCTTTTGGGTATTAGTCAGTTGGCGTCGACCACCCACAAAAGACGGCTTCGGTGTCGTCTCCGGTTTATAAAATCGAGTTTTCGTTTAAATCCATCAAAAACTGCAAGTGCTAGGCAAGTGTGTGGGATATTGAAATAGAACGTTATGTTAAATAAAGGATTTTTATGTCGTATTTGGCAGAGACCACAGTACAGATGAACTCAGCGTTTTTCTGTTAATTGATTTGAAATGGTGAACTGCATTTAGCAACTCTTTTTCTTTACTCTGTACGACAAATGACAGATCAGTTGATTATTGATGATGCCTTTCTTAAGATTTGTCGTGATAATAATATAGATATATATATATTATGAGAAATTTCAGAACAATTCGCTATATTTTACATTTCTACTACGATAAAGGATAAAATGTACAACACATGTATAAAAACACTTGTGTTGTTTATGGTAGAGGTATTCTAGCAATAACTGTCACGGTAATATATATGGTATTATATGTATTCAGCAGTTAACTATTAATGAGCACTTCTTCAGTTGTATGTCTAAATTTCTTGTCATATACTTGTCACGATGTCTTTGTCTGAGAATGTAGCCCCGACCGGGGACAACTGGAGTGAAACCAATGTTTTTGGGAGTCCGGTGGTGTCGTGTGTTTGGTGACTCTGGGTATTGCCCTTATTAATAGTTGAATTTGGTTAAGTTAGATGGATGAGTTTGCAAATGAAATTGATTTCGTTTTCTGGGGTGTATGGATTACAACACAGCCATACTAGCAGCGCTTTTGACATACAAACGATTAAATTAAAGTGTACTATCTTGCCTCTAGCTAAAAGCTTGATCCAGCACTTCGTTTTAATGTTGCGATAACAGCATTTCATCATCATTATCGGCACTACAACCGGGAACCGGTCTTGGCCTTATTTAGCAAATCCTGAGGCTTGCTAAATTTTTTTTTCCATAATGATTTGTTTTTTTTTTCGGGCAAGGTTATTAGTTTTGCGCCAGAAGATAACAGCATTTACCATGGCATTAATGCACTACACTTGCGATGTGGTGGTATCAATTCAACTCCACACAATCAAATTAATGTATGGTATTTAAGAAACCTGATATATATGGTTATCTGCCTTGTGAGTAGGGCATTAGAATATACTCACAGCTAGGCCAGCTTGTCGTAAGAGGCGACCAAAGGCCGAGTGGTAGCCGGGGTTCCAACGCCCTGTACGCCCGGTGAAATACCACCCCATCAAGCTATAGGATCCGTGAAATGGTCGGGAGAGATCCCTGGCCATCTTTATGAGCTTGGGTGATGGACCGGCTCGAGAAAAGGTTAGTTAGGTGGTAGTAGGTCCCAAGGTGAGATTCCACCCCGCCAAGCTGTACATTCCGCGATATCGCCGAGAGAAAATTTCGACGGTGTTTCGGGTGTGTAGCTGATGGCCCGGACTGACATGGGGATAAGTCATGATGGTGCCTTCTGATATAAAGAATTCCGGAGGTAACTTTGAGAGGTTCGTCATCGTATAACCGGGCTAGCTCTCGAGGCTCGGCCCACGTTCGACTGGTGACGGCATTTTGTAACATCAGGGGCATCGGTTTCACCAATACTAATGTAAACACCGTCCACCAATATTTGCAAACAACGAAACCTGATATCCTTGCCCTAACTGAGACCCAGGTCGATTCGTCAACTGATTCGTTGCTCAGGATACGACTTACATTCGATATGCCGTTTTAAGGGCAGAGTTTGCGTCTTGGCGCGGTCCAAATTGGCTTGCCAGAGGATGGAGGTGTTGGAACCCAATAATATGGACATCATATGGTTGAGGGTCGTGCTGAGGAATTCCGTTAAATTTCTTTGTTGTCTTTACCGCTCCCCGAATAACGATCGACCGGCGACATTTTTCGAACATCTTTCACATACCGTCGACTGGATACAGATCAACCACCCAGCTTCTGAAATTGTTGTTCTTGGCGATTTTAATGTGGACAATTCCGGTTGGTTGTTATATTCTAACAGAACCGACGAGGCTGAGAGGCTGGCGGAGATGTTTGCTGTAAGCCAAAGCTAGACTCAAGTCGTGGGGGAACCAACGCGAGTGCCGGATGCCCGAGGCGATTATACGAACACCCTGGATCTGTTTTTGATATGCGAACCGAGTATTTATACTGTAGAGATTTCTGCGCCACTGGGAAACTCAGATCACTGCTCAAGCGAATAACCGGCCTAGGCAGCTTCGCCATGTAATGAAGTATGGGGCTGCTAACTGGGACGATTTGCGAGATTTCTTCGCACCCTTTCTATGGTCCGAGGTGTGCTTCGGAAACTGCGATGTTAACGCTTGCGCGGAGTCGGTATCAGATATTATTCTTCTGGGGATGGCGATGTATATTCCACATTCCATCAAACGAAGTTCGTCTGATAAACCTTGGTTGATAAAAAATGCGACCTGATAACAGCGGCAAAAAATAGAGCTTTTAAGCAATGGCGCTCCAACCCCACCGATGTTAATAGAACGAATTTTGTTAGAATCAGAAACGCGTGCAACCAGGCGATTGATACCGCGAAGAAAGCTCACAACGACAGGGTGATCAATAAGCTCCTTCGGCGCCCAACTAGTTCGCACTCCTTCTGGTCAATGGCAAAATCTGTCAGCGGTAACTTCGCATCCTCCTGTTTCCCTCCGTGGGTGACAGACAGCGGGACGTTAGTCACGAAACCAAAGGATAAAGCTAATGTGTTAGCGAATTTATTTTCCGCGAATTCCAACCTCGATCCCGGCCTTTTGGAGCCACCTGTGATCGTGCCGGTACGGTCTTCCATGCGGAATGTGCGATTTCGTCCGCGCACTATTCAACGCATTCTACGTGAACTGGATTGTAGGAAGGCAACCGGCCCGGACGGAATACCAGCAATAGTACTTAAGAACTGTGCTCCAGAACTATCGCCGGTTCTTGGCAGACTCTTCTCTTCCGCTTATCTTATGCATGGAGGACCTTTCCTGCCTGTTGGAAAATCGCTCGAGTTCAGCCAATCCCAAAGACGGGAAAAAAGTGTCTCCCACAAAATTACCGTCCGATAGCATTACTGTCTATTTTATCTAAAGTAATGGAAAAAGTCATCAATACAGAGTTGGTTAAGTATTTGGAGTACAACGGACTTCTGAATGATCGTCAATACGGATTCCGTTTCAGGCGGTCCACGGGAGACCTTTTGATACTTATAACCGATATATGGACATCTACGATTGAACGGCATGGTGAGTCAAGGGCGGTCGCATTAGATATCTCCAAGGCTTTTGACCGCGTCTGTCACGGGGGATTGCTAAGTAAACTTCATTCATATGGACTTTCCCAACAGCTTTGCGACTGGACGAAGAGCTTCCTCGAGAAGCGATCGATCCGCGTTGTTGTGGACGGCGAGTTTTCGGATCTGTATCCTGTTATTTCGGGGGTGCCCCAGGGTTCTATTTTGGCTCCAACCTTGTTCTTGCTTCACATAAATGATTTGTTGGAGACAACGGATAACAAAGTGTTCAGCTTTGCCGATGATAGTACGCTTGTTTCCTCCTTTTCGAATGATCGGCCGATTGGTGTGTGGCGTTTCTACTAACACCACTGCTACCTTTTTCAACCTACCTCCAAATCTTCCTTCCTAAAGCTCCACTAATTTCATCATTTTTACCATGCAAGCGCAATAACTTCTCCAAGCATTCTCCCGCCGATTGCATTACCTTTCGATTATGCAAATCGCATCCATCAAGCATCTGCCCATCAAGGACATTCACGCAATTAACGCGGTATATCAATTTTCCCTAGAAGAAATTCGGTACGCCAGTACCGCACACATCAATGCATCTCAGCATTGCTCTAAAAGGAAAACATTTCGGTTGCCATACTAGATAACCGAAGTGGATTATGAAAACAATCAGCAGAACCCCTGTCTGCCTGCATTTACTGTCCCACACGTGCGCAACAGATTTTCATGCGCACCAGTACTCACGGCGGCTTTTATGCAATCTTCAAAGCACCGGCGCAATTCGCGCCTAGCTGCCAAGAGCCGAATTCAATGCCAGTGTAAATACTCACACTGGAAGTCGACCCATGACTCCATAGGAATGCAATACGCAATTAACATGGTTGTAAACACAACCATCATTGTGTAATTGTTCCAAATGCACCCTAATCCCTAGCGTAGTATTTGGACAACTGCAAATACTTATCCCGAAGATGCTTTTTCAGGAATTTTCATTCTCACGGTTCGACCACCCATGAGCTCGCATCACGAGCCAACAAGGTGATCCGCGCGCAAAGTAGTTCAGTCGATGAGATAGTTGTATAGGAGTCGGATGTCCACCCAGTCGAGTAGGAGACCCGCGCCAGTGTTTCGAAATAAAGGCAAAAACTTCGATAAACGCTATAACTTCGGTGCGTAGTTGAAAACATATTCGGGAATTGTACGGTAGCTAGAACTACGACGGACTTGCTATTCTATTTTCGTGTTTGGTTCGCGGAATTTATTACGGCGGTGTTAGCTCTTAACGTAACCGTATATGTAAATTAAAGAATGTAAATGTGAATAAAATAATAACTGAAGAAAATAAAAGACAGTGCAACGAAGCCCAGGTGTTTCATTTTGTGGTGTTTCCTCCTTGCGGATGATTGTTCCTTGGCTGTGAGTTCCCGATGAGAAGAAAGGAAAATTAGCAGAAACACGCAAAGCGAACGAGCTTACCAATACCGGTGCTGTTACCTGCAACTATTCGTCGACCCAAGGGATTTCTGTCGGTGGGTGAATCTTAGTCAACCCGAGCCAATGCCGGCACATAAGTAAGACACCCCCCACAGGTGCATCAACGTCGCACCAGCTGAAATGTAGACAGATTGACTCTCTGAATCAGGATCTGGATAAGGTCCTGCAGTGGGGAAAGGCCAATCTAGTCGACTTCAATGCAACGAAGACCCAGTATACAACATTCACAAAGAAAACTGGATCATCGGTTCCACAGCTGATGATGAGTGGCCGGGTCCTCGAGGCTGGGGAAAGTTTGAAATTGCTCGCCGTCACGGTCTGTGGGAATGTATCGGGTATCGCCAGGTCAGCCTCAAGAAAACTGAGTTATCTTTTTAGATCCTAGAAATATTTTACTCCGGCCCAACTTCTTCTCCTATATAAATCTCAAATTAGACCCGCGCCCGAATATTGTTCTCATGTTTGGACCTCGGCTCCTAAACATACCCTCGACCTACTTGAGAGCGTACAAAGACGAGCGATCCGCCTGAACGGGGACTCGGCGCTGACGTCGGGACTACAGTCGCTATCACATCGAAGGCGCGTAGCCGACCTCTGTCTGTTTTACAGATATTATCACGGGTACTGTTCTTCGGAGATTATTGGTATTGTTCCACGCAATTCGGTTTATATGCGCTCCACAAGACAATCCGACGGATCGCACCCGTTTGTGGTTCATCTCCGGACGGCGTGAACATCCCTGTATCAGAACTCGTTCCGTTACAGAGCGGGGAAGCTGTGGAATTGCCTTCCCACGCGAGTGTTCCCGGAGCGTTACAACCTGCAACTGTTCAAAAAAAACTGCAACAGTTATTTGATGGCATCTCGTGGCGCCCATTCGACGCTATAGGTTCGCCTGTCCCGAGAGAGGTCTAATAAAAAAAAAAATTCTATTTGTTGCATATGTGTTGTTTTATTGTGACTTGTAAGTACTGCCCTTCAATTTATGTCACCTTCAATACGTAAATACACAACATTTGCTTCTTCGAGATCTAAACGTCTGATATGCAATATAGGGTTGTTACGGTAGGGTGCTCCAAGAAGCGCCCCCCCCCCCCCCCCCTTACACATTACCCACTAATAAATTTCCCATCCAAGCCATCTATATCCCCAAATCAACATTGAATTCAATGTCAAACAAATTGAAACGAACGTTTAATTGTCGAACATTGAATTCAATTCTTTAAAATTCAAACACCACAACGCATATCTTCATACGCATTGTATGTTCAATTGTCAATTCCCAAAATCCAAAATCCAAAAGCCAAAATAAATACACATTAAACGAGCCAAATGTCCGTTTATCATGCACACACAAAATTCAGGCACTCTAAGCCTATTTCCATATGCATTGTAACCAGATCTTTTATGATATGCAAATAGACGCAGATTCCCATCTAATTTCTCATTCAATTCCCTTGGACTCTGTACCTATCTGAAATGCATGCAAACTCTTGTTTGCATTAGCCAGCTGAATAACGAAAACAAACCTCAAAAAGGAACTATGAAACACGGCGATGCGTCCAGACTTTGATGAACAATAAAGAGTAGATTAGAAGTCAGTCAGTGAGTAGTGTGTACATGGAAAGGATCCTCCAAAGTAAAGTTAACGCCATAATAAAATAAAGCAGTTATATAAAATATATCAGTTTTTGTTTTCAGCTGTGATGCGTAGTTTTTGTCGCTGCGTTGGTGTGTTGAAGAGTATCGTGAATTGGTCGTTTTCCTCCGGCTTGTCCTTTGTTTATCACATTGTTCTATGTATTATTTTCAAGTGTGACATATATTGTCGTGTTAATCACTACTTGGAAGAATCAAAGATATTCGTCCGAATATCCGTACGAACTTGACGTCGTACGCAACCGCCAGCAGATTATCCTAGTAGAACCATATAGGACACACCTGCAAAACAAGGATTGGATGGGTCATCGGTCGCAACTCTTCCTCATTTATGAGAACCAAGATATGTGCAACGACCGCCGTCTTATTGATTTGTGGACGCATTTGCTCTCTTGTGGGACTAGTGTAGGGAGGGTACGGCTCAAGTTCGAAGTCAATATCTTCACCCATACAGGAGAATGGTATGGTCGCATGTTTATTAGGTAAACTTTAATTTTCTATTCACGCTTTTGGAGGGTTGCAATTACAGCCACGACAAAACTAATGTTGTTGAGAATAATGTTGTTGAGAATAGAATTGTTGATTGAAAGGCTCATGAATAAATTTAAAGTAAACCGAAAATTGATGAGTATAATATAAGCGAAAGGAGGCGTGTTGAGGATATGTATACGTTTATATTACACAGTATGTAGTATAGTGTGGCGGCATGAGCATAGATAGATATGTACGTGTATGTGTGAGTAAGCCCATGCGAGGAGCGTCACTTCGCTGGCAGTGCGGTTCTAAGACGCCGAAGAGTAAAGACACACGCGCTGTGAGCACCAAAATTAGTATGTATTATTATAGGCAAAAAAAGCCTTCATTTAATTAATATAATAAAAAGTCTATTCATTTTTTATACCTCCCACCTTAAAATAGTAGTAGAGGTCCGTAGTTTGAAGTTCCTTTTTGGTTCCGTCTAGTTTAAAATTAAAAAGTATTCCCGTGTACGAAGGAAAGCACGTGTGATACAAATGGGCTGGAAATAATAGTGAATTCAAAATACCTGTGTTTGATGGTTTTTTTTTTTTGTTGGTTTCGGTAGGAAGGTGGAAATCTTCAAAAGATACCTCCAACCTGTGTTTGATGGTGCAAATTACAGAATGTGGAGAAAATGTATAACTATGTTCTTGAAAAGGAAGGAAATTGATATCGTCATAACGAGAGAGAACACTACAGGTGATGAGGACGAGACTTGGAATAAAAGGGATTTGAAACCGATAAACTATATATATGGTGCTATTTCAGATAAACAAATGGAATTCATAAGTGACTATACAACGACGTATGATATAATAAAAAAATTTGACGTTTTGTACCCGAAAGAATCGACGGCTTTACTAATTGTGTGTAGAAATAAATTGCAAAAAATTCAACTGAGAGGTTACAGTGATTCAGAGACATTGTTCGGTGATTTGGAAAAGGCCAAAAATAAGTTAAAAACCGCGGGCGCTACAGTGTCAGAAAAAGAAAAATTGAGTTATATACTAAATACTTTGCCCGAATCATGAGCAAAAAAAAAAAGAAATGGCATTGATTATCGGGTCATGTAAATTTTCAAATATTTTAATATTTTGTGCAAAAATCAATTATTGAATGGCATCCCAAAAGAGCTTGAAAACGAATTTATGAAGTGTAAAACATGTATTGAAAATAAAATGCATAATATTCCTTTTAAAAATAATAGAAGGAGAGCGACAGATAGTTTGGAGATTCTTCATACAGACGTATGCGGACCTTTTAGAACAACTGGCTTTAAAGGTGAAAAGTATTTGGTAATTTTTGCTGATGATTATACGAGGGTTGCTTTTTATATTTCGGGATTAGAGAACAAAAACAAATATTGATCATCGAAAATCACTTTATTGTTTTTCAAAATATTCCCCATGAAGATCTATACACTTTTGCATGCGTTTGAACCAATTGTCGAAGCACTTTTGCCACTCTGATTGAGGTATCTCCAACACATGCATTCTGAATGCAGCAACCGCTTCTTCAGGTGTCGAAAAACGTTGACCTCTCAGTTTGTTTTTTACGTACGGGAATAAAAAGAAGTCATTCGGTGCCAAGTCAGGACTATACGGCGGATGATCCATCAAATCGATGTTTTGGGTGCTCAAAAATGCAGTTGTCGCAGCCGATGTGTGAGAGCTCGCATTGTCGTGGTGAAGGGTGATCCGTCTTCGGCGGTTGGTTTTCCTGATTTCTTGGAAGACAACTGGCAAACAAATGGTTGTGTACCACTCAGAATTGACTGTTCTGCGTTGTTCTAGTAGTACGGTTGCGACATGTCCAGTTTTTTCGAAAAAACAGGCGACCATTTGCTTGTAAGTGCTTCGTGAGCGAACAACTTTTGTTGGATTTGGCTCATCTTGAAACACCCAGACAGTCGACTGCTGTTTACTTTCGGGCTCATACGCGTAAATCCACGATTCATCACCTGTCACGATGTCATAGACGTGTTTCGAAGCACCGCGACCGTATTTTTTGAGCATTTCTTTCGACCAATTGACACGAGTTTTTTTTTGGGCGATTGACAAATTGTGTGGGATCCAACGCGAACAAATTTTTTTGACGGTCAAATGTTTATGCAATATTGAATGTATGCTGGTCCCACTAACGCATAAGGTTGTCTCAATCTCACGATAGGTCACATGACGATCTTTCAATATCAGTTCGCGCACAGCATCAATGGTTTTCGGAACAACAACTGATTTTGGACGACCTTCACGAAATTCATCTTGGAGTGAACTAAGACCGCGATTGAATTCACCATACCATCGATAAACACTGGTTCTTGATGGAGCTTCATCGCCAAAAATTGAATTAAGTTCATCCATGCACTGCTGCTGAGTTAATCCACGCCGAAAGTTGTAAAAAATAATCGCACGAAAATGTTGACGATTTAATTCCATTTTTGGGCTGAGATGAATCTTTTAAGTTACTGTAAACAACACAAATAGCGTTCGTATGTCAAAACGTTCTGAGTGCGTATAACCTCAAAAATGTCCAACTTTACGACAGAGCTGTCAATTGCCGGATTGCAACACTAGGGTTGCCAAATCCCGAAACTTAAGAGGCAACCCTCGTACTAACAGAAGCGAACGTACACAAAGGATATTGGCCGGAGATTAGCAAATACAATTGAGAAAAAAACTTCGGTTGCAATATTTTTTGGACTAAACCAGATGTGTCGAATTTACTTTTGTACTGTAGTAAAGTTTTTGTTAGAACGCCGGAACAAAAAAGAGACGAAATGGGATAAAAAACCCGAAATGGTTTAGTTTTGAATGGTAAAGTTAGAGTTGCGAGACATGTCGATATAGTTGAGGAAAATGCGAAATGCATTGGTTTAAATGGGAATGAGTTTGATATTAATAAAAAGGATTTAAACATTGAAAATGAAGAGAATTCCGATGCTGATTCATTTGGATGCAGTTTTAAAAGCACGGATGAAAATACAAATGAGGAAATAAAAAGTAAAGATAACGAGTTACAAATTCCTAGACGATCTGAACAAATAAAAAGTTGTCCTGATAGATGATGAATATAAAATATACAATCGTAATATTTTTGTAAATTTTTGTAGAGCTGATGTACCTAATACTTTTGAGGGGTATAGCGTTTGAAATAATAGTGAAGAAGATCGTGTGATTCGAACTGACGCTATGACAGCTCCAATCACGAAAAAAATTTTACCTAAGCGTTTCACACCAGGCTACTGACCGTGTTTAGAATCTGATTTCCAAATTCGACTATATTCCACTGATGTGGATTCTTTTTATTATTTATCGCTTGGTATACGGTTCTGATGTATTTTTCTTCTTCGATTTTTTTCGTTCGTGTTCTTCACTATTTTTGCCTGTGAATTGTGTGTATCTGTTGTTAGAGTTGCCACAGGGGCGATAGAATCAAACGAGAGTAAAGATTGTATAGAAGCTATGGACAAAGAAATAAACAGTTTGAAGAAAAATAAAATTTGGGAACTAGTTGAAAATGTTAATAATAAAAAGGTTTTAGATGTAAAATGGTTATATATTAAAAAATCTGATAATATTTTTAAAGGTAGATTGGTTGTGCGAGGTTTTCAGTAAACCGACAACGTTGTATATTTCTATACAACATTTACTACATATATATATATATATATATATATATATATATATATATGTATATATATATGTATATATATATATATATTTTTTTGTTCTTTTTACACTTCTCTCGAGAGAAGCGAACCTACAGCGCCGAGTGGGCGCCCCGACATGCCATCAAATAATTGTTGCAGTTCTTTTTGAACAGTTGCAGGTTGTAATGCTCCGGGAACACTCGCCTGGAAAGAGAGTTCCACAGTTTCCCCGCTCTGTAACGGAACGAGCTCTGATGTATGGATGCTCGCGCCGTCTGAAGATAGACCGCAATGTGGTACAATCCTTCGGATTGTCTTGTGGAGCGCATATAGACCGAATTGCGTGGAACAATGCCAAGAATCTCCGAAGAACAGCACCCGTGATAATATCTGTAAAACAGACAGAGGTCGGCCCCGCGCCTTCGATGTGATAGCGACTGTAGTCCCGACGTCAGCACCGAGTCCCCGATCAGGCGGATCGCTCGTCTTTGTAGGCTCTCAAGTAGGTCGAGGGTATGATTAGGAGCCGAGCTCTAAACATGAGAGCAATATTCGAGCGCGGGTCAATTTGGGATTTATATAGGAGAAGAAGTTGGGCCGGAGTAAAATATTTCTTGGATCTAAAAAGATAACTCAGCTTTCCTGAGGCTGACCTGGCGATGCTCGACCACAGACCGTGACGCCGAGCAATTTCAAACACTCCCCAGATTCGAGGGCCTGGCCATTCGTCATCAGCTGTGGAACCGATGATCCGCTTTTCTTCGTGAATGTTGTATATTGTGTCTTCGATGCATTGAAGTCGACGAGATTGGCCCTTCCCCACTGCAAGACCTTATCTAGATACTGATTCAGAGAGTCAATCTGTCTACATCTCAGCTGATACGACGTAGATGCACCAATCGGCCGAACACTCGAAAAGGAGGAAACAAGTGTACTATCATGTGCAAAACTGTACACTTTGTTATCCGTTGTCTCCAGCAAATCATTTATGTGGAGCAAAAACAACGTTGGAGACAAACTGGAACCGTGGGGTACCCTCGAATTAACAGGATACAGATCCGAATACTCGCCGCCCACAACAACCCGGATCTATCGCTTCTCGAGGAAGCTCTTTGTCCAGTCGCAAAGCTGTTGGGGAAGTCCATATGAACGAAGTTTGCTCAGCAATGCCCCGTGCCAAACGCGGTCAAAAGTCTTGGAGATATCGAACACGACCGCCCTTGACTCACCATGCCGCTCAATCGCAAATGTCCATATATCGGTTATAAGTGTCAAAAGATCTTCCGTGGAACGCCTGCCATGGAATCCGCCTTGACGATCATTCAGAAGTCCGTTGCACTCCAAATACTTAACTAACTCAGTATTGATGACTTTTTCCAGCACCTTAGATAAAATATACAGTAATGCTTTCGGTCGGTAATTTTGTGGGAGACACGTTACTCCCGTTTTTGGGATTGGGTGAACTCGAGCGATTTTCCAGCAGACAGGAAAGGCCCGATAGTTCTGGGGCACAGTTCTTAAGGACTATTGCTGGTATTCCGTCCGGGCCGGTTGCCTTCCTACAATCCAGTTGACGCAGAATGCGTTGAATAGTGCGCGGACGAAATCTCACATCCCGAATGGAAGACCGTACCGACACGATCACAAGTGTCTCCAAAAGGCCGGGATCGAGGTTTGAATTCGCGGAAAATAAATTCCTTTATCCTTTGAATTCGTGACTAAATAAATAAAAAAACGGGGACAATTTTGTTATATATATATATATATATATATATATATATATATATATATATATATATATATATATATATATTTTGTTATATATATATATATATATATATATATATATATATATATATATATATATATATAACAAAATTGTCCCCGCTCGGTCAACTGGTAACAATATTTATTAATCTCTTACGGTTTTGTGCAGCTGGAGGTGTGACGGACGGGCTTAATTGTAGGTGTTTAGCTGGAGGTGTGAGAGGAGGCGAACAGGGTATTTCCAACCTCTTAGCTGTTGAGGCTGGCGGTGAGCCAATAGTATTAGCGCCGGGTTAAATGAAAAGCCTTTTTGATTTTCTCCAGTGTTTATTTTTCCAATGCAATCAACTGCTCCCTTTGCTGTCGGATTCTAACTCTATTCTTCCCTACAACGGAACTCCCTATTTATACCCAAAATCAAATCAGAATTCCACATTCCTTCCCACGCTTCATTTCTCAGATTGAGACAGCTACCTGATGCCAGCCCAGTCAGACAAAGGTCATGCCGACGACGATAGGAACTGCAACGTTGCAATTGTGCCGCCATTTACCCTGATGTGGCAACCTTACGCCTACTCTGCCTGCAGCTCCACCCGAAGGTCATGAGAAAATTTCTATTCAAGGTGATGCGAATCTGATTTGTCCGTAGCAAATAGCATGCATGTGCATGGGTGGAATTTCCTTCAAGGTGATGAGGTGTTAGGTGTTCATCAAGGTGATGAGAATTTTTTTTTTGCTGCTAGCAAATAGCATGCAGGTGCATGGGCATGGGTATAGATGGAACGTGGGAATTGAAGAATTGTAAGTTTAGTTGTGTGAACGGAAAATTCATGATAGAGATTTGTCTTTAACAACAGGTAGGCATGTGATAAAATTTCACAGCTACACGGCAAGACTTCCGCCGGTTGTAACAGGAAATTAATTTTAATGCTACACCGAAAGAACTCCTTTGGCTTGGAGTTGTTAAAACTTTAATGCAACACAAATCATTTGTGGAATTATGATTTAATTTGTGACGGTTAATGTCACATATGTATGCAAAAACGAAGTTGATGATATGTATGCCCCTGTAGCCAAAATGCAAACTTTAAAGATTTTGTTGTCTTTTTGTCGTCAAATGGGTTTAGTTATTGAACAAATGGATGGCGAAAGGGAATTTTTAAACGGTGAAGAAAATTCTGAAGTTTGTGTTACTTAGGCAAAAGGCTATGAAGATGGACCGAATAAGGTTTGTAAATTAATAAAAGCCTTAAAACATTAAAAGAAAGTTCAAGGGCCTGGTATGAATGTTTGGATAATTTTTTAATAAGTGTTGGGTTTGAAATATCTAATATTGATCTTTGTTTGTTTACTTTTGGCACTGTTGCTGCACAAGCAACAAACAGTCAAATCAATGCAGCTTCAGGTGAATCGGAACTGTCATAGACTTTCGTCACAGCATTAAGCCCCTGAATGTATGCCGCAGAAAATCCAACTTGCGGTTGCAGCAAACAATATTGGCATTGAACGCTGCCAACTGATTTAAACACCAAGATTCAGCGGACTGATAACGGGCCCCGCTGTTCAATGCTGAATGTAGAAAGTGAACCGGTGACAGTTCACGAACAGTTGTGGCTGTGTTTACTGTTTTTAAAAACAGTATTGTTTTTTAACTTGGTTCTTCAGACAAAGAAGAATTTAACCTTTGATTTATATATACCGTCTTTTTGCTTGTCACTGTGTTCAAACGTTTTTCGTTTTGTTAGATATTTAATTTGTCTTTCGGATGATCCCATTTTACATCGACATTCATCATCACGAGAAAAGGATTCTTTGCTGTTCTCGTCGAGGAGGAGCTCGACGCAGAACATGGATTGGCTATTCCCAGTTGGCGAACCACCTGCAACCATTGGAGTTGCGGTTCCCAACTGGCGAAACAGGCACCGATAATAATACTATTTACTTATTAATATATGTAGAGGAGCTACTAATTTGTGGTAAAAATGAAAATAAAATAAAGAAAATTAAACCTTCACTGTCAAATAAATTCAAGATGAATGACCTTGGAAAATTAAAAGAATATCTTGGGATTACCGTAAATTATAATGTTTCTAGTACAATAATGAAATTAAGTCAAACTAAATATATAGTGTCGTTAAAGGGATCAAATGTATCTCTTACATTAGAGGGTCAAAAGAATAGTTCGCTCGATATCGTTTTGAAAATTTGGATGTGAAAACTGTTCCTCACTCTGGTAGCCCCTTCACCGAAAATACCGATGATATTGTGGATAAGGAGAAGAACACTGACATGTGAATAAACAACACTACTGATATACCACAAACCGATTTCCAAAAAGCTGGGTATAAAAATAATATCGATGTTTGGGCTACCCATGAACTATGTGAACCGGACCGGTTTCTCAAATGAGAATCACCACGGAAATGAAAAAAATCAATCTATTTTTGGAGTTTATTTTGCAGGTGATCAAAAATTTGTCATATAAATGATGTTGTGTGGGTTATTATTTATATTAGGGTACCGGCGTACAGCACAGGTTTACTAAAAAACACCCAACGATCGACGATGTTAACCAGTTCTCACACGGAAAATGGGGTAGTAAATCGTTCCGCGAAGGAAACAAAAAAAACCAGCACATATTGTCGTTATATAGATTTAATATTATAATTGTAAAGGAATTGCTATCCTAAATCTCTTAAGTACTAGTTGTAAAATATACCATAAATGTAATTATCTACCAAATAAAAATTGAATTGAATTGAAAAAACCAGCACACAAGTTGATCCTCAAGGCAGCAACGGAGAACAAAATTAAACACTTCACTTTGAATGTAGTTTGTATATTTTTATTACTTGTGTATTATCATTAGTTGTTCACAGTAAGTTACGGTTACATATTAATTCAAATTTTGATTACACAGGAAGTTCGTTGATAGGGTACATTGTAACAAAGTAACATCGAATAATACGAAACAATTATGCGAATACTCGGCGTTACATAACATAAACGTCTAACATTACCCTTGACAATCTATGGGACACGCGTAGTGACGTAAAATAAACGACTAACATTACTCTTGGCAAACTATGTGGACACTCGAAAATCCGTCGTCTCCTCGGCACAAGATGACTCCTTGAATAATTGTATCTGACTCCGAGCAGAAGTGCATACCGTAAAGGTGATTATCAGACTCCGGGAGAAATCGTCCTCAACATTCCTTGTAGTATCGGATACCTCTGGCGTACCAGGGAAATTCCAATACCCATCTGGTCAATTAGAGGGACGGAAATTTAGGTTGGCAGAAAATGCAGTCATAAATCATGAGAATGGTTTTCCCATGATGGTGATAAAAATATCGGCAAAAACCCTGGCTGCCTGAGAGCATGAATCTTTGGAGAGAGCATGAATCTTTGGACTACATTGTTTATGTAGGAAATTGCCGCCTGGACGAAAATGTTTTCTTTTGTCTACATCGGATAGACAGAAGTTTTTCGGGTAGCATAATGGAACAATGCTGACGGCGGCAATTGGGTCTTCTGTGATGTAAAATTCACAGAAGATCGCTCGCCATAGCAACTAGAAGAAAAAGGTTTATTCGTCTTTGGGATTATCCCACTCATTATGTCCTGATGCAGGGCTATTAGAAATCTGGCTTGCAGATGTGCAAGCCAGCAAATAGACCGGCATGTATTTCTGGACGCTAAATGGGCATGGCGACAGTGTTTGTGTAATCTTTTATTCTGCTCAAGGTAACATTCCATCGGGTGTGTGGTATTTTTGAAGGACATACAGTCGGTTGCAGGTAGTCGACGGTGGCTACTCTGCATATCGTCGATAGAACGATCGGTCGATGGGTCTGTAGCTACGAGGTAAGTATACAATGCCGAATGTGGAGAAAAAGCTCCTCGGCTATGATGGAATATTTATGACGGTTATCCAAGAGGATAACCGAATAGTTTTCAGCCATTTTAGGACAGTGGTGAATACTATGGCAAGGTTGTGTGATCTTGCCAGTGATTCGACTTAAGGGTAGATATGGGGTTTATAGGGTTTTTATGGGGTTAAAAATGATGCGAGAGTCTTCGGGCCCTGAAAACCCCTACAGTTGTATAATAGGTTTTTTTTTTTTGACGAAAAAAGATGAAGCTCACGAACGATGTCAAAGCCGGGGTTGACTTGAAGGAAGTTATTACCGTCTGTTTTATGAGAAAAAAAAACGAAATCGATGAAAGACTTGGTGCTTTGTCACGATAACACTCAGCCACCACAATCTTTGATGGCTTTCTTAAAGAAATACTTTATCTAAATCGGAGCACATCTCAATTTATAATCATGTTCGTATGTACTGGTAGTGGTAATAGCAAACATATCGGCCAATACCCTTCGGCGTCATTTGCTCCGTTCCCATTTGCCTTTACTGATACTACGAAACTCACGACTCCCTAGAACTTGTAGTACTTGTAGTAAGGAGCTTTTTATTTTTATGAAGATTTTATCCACTACTTTGCAACTTGACGTCTTGCCGATTCAGATAACAAAGGCATGTTGTAATGTGCTTCAAGCAATTGTTCGCACATCTAAATTTGTCGAAACTAACAGTTGGCCACACGATGTGTGGCAGACACCCCAGAGTCCCTTTCGTCTCCCAAAACAGTTTCCTTCCAAATTGAAGAAATTTGAAAATCCTTTGTTGTCTTAGCCATTACGTAAAACGAACAGTGTAAATTTCCATTAGTTTCAAACAAATAGTCCAATAAAGGAAATTGGCTTCAGATTCGTAGCCCCGAAAACGATTTGATAACAAAACGGCAATCTCTAAGCTACCTTGACGGTCTCAAATGTAGTGGCATTAAAATAATAGTAGTAAACCAATCAAAGAGTCGGACGCCATTTACGTCATAAAACTAGGAAACCAAGCAGAAAAAATAACCATAATTTAATTAGACAAATACAATAAAAGCAATAATACAGGCAGGTGTGGCGGATCATTGAAAAGGGATAAATTCCAATGAACATGTCTGCGCAGTGGAAGATAATAACCACAGTAGGAAGTAATGGAGAACTAGACATTTCAATGCTATCCACGGTGGTATACGACGATATGCATAATTTTTTCCAATCATCTAAAGGATATTGGGCTTAGGATATTTCATCGTCTTTGGGGAAATGTTCACCATGTCTTGTCGGATCGAATTCCCTATTTCGAGTAAGAATTTGCATAATTTGAAAATAAAGGAGCGGCACTGTTCACAAGATTTTCTTTTGGTTGCAAGTCATTTGCCATTTCCTCTGGGAAAGATCCCTTCTATCATCATATATCTCTTCTTCGATGAAGTTTACAAACGATGATGGTATGCGAAAATATATGAACACTAATGTGTACGCTGGCATTTTATTGAACTTTTGCTCCTTGCTTTCTGCTTATAGTCATGCCATCGATTGATATACCTGTACTTAGACTCGTATCGGAAAGTAATAATGGCTTCTGGGTTCAGAATTTTTAACCCAAAGCAATTTAAAGCTATTTTGAATAAATTTATTACACTTTATTGTAATAGCCTCGAGGCAGATAGGTATCAACTTTAAGCAGTCGATGTTTGATGGTTCATCCTTTCAATGGTGAATAGACTGTGGGTGGGTCCAATGAGGTGATTTAATTATTTCATTCTGCTGCGATATAAAGATGTCACCTCTCTGGGATATTTATTTCGTCGTTGTATATTTTAGGATAGATAAAAATAAAGGTAATCCCCTTAAACGTTCGAAATAGAACGAATAAACCCAACTGAGACTATGTCGTAAGCACAAATATATGATTGGCGTAAAATATACAAAGAAGGTCGGAAAGCGTTGACAGTTCATTTCAGTTTAACCAGTAAATGCCACCATGGAAAATGTTCTATACCTAAAAAGAATCAAATCTATTATATTTATTTATTTATTTTTTTTTTTATTTATGGAAAAGCTTTTAATGCATCGGAAGTTGTCTTAAAACAAAAAACATCATTCAATATCGTTCCAAAACCATTATATTCGCCTAGTTGGGCAACGTATGACTTTCTAGATATTCCCAAATTCCTCGCAGCAGGGATACCGACTACAAAATAAAAGCTGAATCGTTGCTATGGACACCATTCCAGAAATCGATAGCAAGTATTTTGAGATTGGAAGAAACGGTACCATAAGTATCCTGTGCGTGAGGAGGATTGCTTTTAAGGTGACGAAATCGATTTCGAGTCATTTTATATGACGGTGGCTGAAAGGCTTTCGACCTAACAAAGATACAAGACATTTTTTCTTAAAATTTATTTTTATATTTCTACATAGTCTCCTTGTAACTCTACACACTTCTACACACAGCGATGCTCCCATCTCTCTAACCCGTCCAAATTGTACTCGGCATTTTTCTCAGCAAAATAACTGTTCACCAAGGTGATTGCCTCCTCATTTTACGAAAATCTCTGTCCTCCGAGCGCAATTTTCAGTTTAGGGAACAAAAATAAGTCGCTTGGGACTAGATCTGGTGAGTAAGGCGGATGGTCAAGCTGTTCAAACCGTAATTCGTGGAATTTCGATGTTATGGTCAGTTGTTGCAGTTTTTGGACGCCCCGAACGTTCGTCGTCTCCCAAGCTCTCACGGCCACGTTTAAAATCAGCTGCCCAAAATTTCATTGTCGTAAATGATGGTGCCGAGTCCCCATACATAGAGTCTAACTCATCTTTGATTTTCGTAGGCGTATTGCCTTTCCAAAATAGAAATTTAATGACAGCTCGATAGCCAATTTTGTCCATTTTCACAAAAACACTCACATCGACTCACTCAAACGACTGAAATGTTGGTGAGTAACTCTCAAAAGATGCACAACTACATTCACTGCCTTTTATTGACGAGTGCTGCTATCTTCACGTTGAGGTCTTAAACTTTTCAGTCCGCCCCCGTATTTATTCTAAATATTAAACAAAAAATTGGTCTTACTTTTTGGACACAGTGCTACAAATTTTTCCAATTATTGTCAAATTTCGTCTAGGATTAAAAATTCTACGAAGAAAGTATAATGTCAATTATAAAAGCAGCGTAATGTACCACCACATTATTTTTTCCCTCCTTTTCTCCGAATTTCTGTGTTAAAACACGATTCCACTCTTCAAGTAATTCTGACATTTTTCGCTAGTGTAAATCGGATAAATTTCATCTCGCCGAAAAGAAGAATCGAGACCTAATTGTCAAAGAAAGCGGTCAAATTCGCCCGAAGTCAAATTGATCACTCCTTAAATTACGCAATTTTAAAAAGAGAGTGTGGCGTTTCTAACAGATACACACACAATACACAAGCAAATAGTGAAGAACACCGAACGAAAATCGAATGAGAAAATTCATCAGAGCCGTATACCATAGCGATAAGATAACAATTCCACATCAGTTGAGTGTACTGTAGTTTAGAAATCGAATTCGTACAATTGGCAGCGGCCTGATGTGTTTAGCATTGGTAACATTTTTAGTGATTCCAACTCTCATAGCGTCAGTTCGAATCACACTTCTTCACTATCATCGGAAACGCGATAAGAGTGCTGTTGAACTGTTATTTAAGAACACATGAAATCTGACTGTCGTGGACCTCCGAGGTTTAAGATGAACATAATTTAATAAACACGCTATTTGTGAGGGGATTTAAACATACATTATTAAAAAATAGATTCGGAGAGAGACAATGAAACTTTTCAAACGCCACTAATCGTCCACGTAAATGCAATGGCGCCGGAATAATGACAGAATGTGGGTTTATCTTCACATTAAACGCCTTGGGTCACAGGTAATTGCTTAGTAGGTTCAAACAATTTTCAAATATACAAAACTTTAATGAAATGCTGGACTTATGCAGGGCGAGGCAGATTGTGTAAGTCTCAGAAATTCAGTACTGCGTTAATCGAATGTGAAAATTTGTTGAACTATTTTTAACATATGGAGGGGAATGTTGGCGACAGTCTGGCGAAAAAACCAGGGCCTTGGGACGAGATAGCCAGATAAAAGAGTAACCACCTTTCTTCCAATTCGTCAATTCAGTTTTTTCATATAGACTTTACGTAACCATAAAAGAGACAGTCACAACATCACATGATCCATGCCACCAATTTGTCGGCCTGAGCCATGAAACTAATTATTCAGTGAATTGTGCCATGGTTTCATATGGCCTGTGTGGTAAGTAGCGCCGTTTCATTGGAGTCAAATGTTTTTAAGATGAAGGGTTCAATCACAGGCATCAAACCGTCTGTTATCATGGTTTCATTTACACTGACGTTTCGCCTGATCCCATTTTTCCCGAATTATGGATCGATTATTCCGCTACCCCATAAATCACAATAAACGGCTATTTTGTTTGGATGTAATGGAAGCCTTTGAACACTCTCAAGTCATATTTCAGACCAAACACGACAATTTCACTTATTGACGTAGCGATTAAGTTAGGTATACATCCCACAAATGAACATGGATATCACCCGACGGCGTAATGCGTAACCAAATAAACCATTTCCTCATAGACAAAAGACACCACTCGAATATCCTTGACGTAAGATCATATAGAGGAGCAGATTGCAACTCCGGCCGTGTTCTAGTGCAGATATGACGAAGTCAACGCAGAAAGATACGCGACAATTCGGAAAGAGACAATGAAACTTTTCAAACGCAAAAAACGCGAATGGGAGAAGACTCGGATCGAAAAAATCGTACGAAATGCCAGAGCAAAGGATATCATAGATATGTATGCCGGCATAAATTTAATTAGAAATGGCTACGGAGGAAGAGCCAAAATAGTCCGAGACGCAAACGGCTGTCTGATCAGAGAAACAAACAATATCGTGACAAGATGGAAGCAGTACTTTGAAATGGTCAATGTACGCACCCATCAACCACAAATAAACGCACCAGACGTACATACAGTCGAGCCTCAGATCCCAGACCCATCTTTCAACGACCTTGAATTATGGGATAAGGAAGTCATTCCGGAAGAATGGAAAACCTCAATAGTCGTCCCCATTTTCAAAAAAGGTGACAGATCTGACTGCGCAAATTACAGAGGAATATCATTGCTCCCAACCGGATACAAAATATTAACAAATGTCATTCTGGCGAGAATCACACCGTACGCAGAAGAAATATTGGGAGACTACCAACGTGGATTCCGTAGGAACCGGTCAACAAGCGACCAAATGTTCACATTAAGACAACTGCTGGAAAAGAACTGGGAATACGGAGAGACGGCTCACTAACTGTTCGTTGACTTCAAAAAAGTCTACGACTCAGTCGCAAGGCAAAGACCATATTGTAGCTGAGCTGGGAATTCCGAAAAAAATATGCCGCCCTCATTCAAATTTGCATGAACGAAAACAAAGGGCGAGTTAGAATAGAAAACCACCTCTCAGGACCATTTGAAATCCGGGACGGACTAAAACAGACGGATGGTCTATCACCGTGTCTTTTTTACCTTGTGCTCGAGTATGTCATCAGAAAGGTACAAGACGACAACATGGCCTGATCATCCCTGAACGGGTCCTCGCATATGCGGATGACATCGCCGTTCTGGGCGATAATTTAGAAACTGTTAGTAAAAACTGTGAAATCATCATACAAGCGGCAGAAGAAGTAGGCCTAGAAATAAATGAAAAAAGAAAAAAAAAATAATAAATTATTACGGCGAGAGCAGATGGACCTCAGGGAACACATATAAACGTCAGAGGCAAGATATTTTAAAAAGTTAAAGAATTTAAATATCTTGCAACGATACTGACGGCCAGTAACGAAATGTCGAAGGAAATTAACAAAAGACTGCATTCCAGCAACGCTAGTTGGCACGCAGTCAGTAAACTGCTGAAATCCAGACAGCTATCAGGTAACATAAAGCTCCGGCCATAATCATGCCGATTGTTCTGTATGGATGCGAAACATGGGGTCTCACAAAACGGGAAGAAAACAAATTCCGCGTATTCGAGAATAAAGTTTTGAGGGGTATCTTTGGCGGTAAATATGACGAGGAGGCAGGACAATGAGGAAACTCCATAACCACGAATTGGAAGAGCTATATCGCAAACCTACAATAGTGAGAGTAATCAAGTCGCGAAGATTAAGATGGGCCGGGCACGTGGCGCGAATGGGCAACGATAGGACCGTGCATATAATTCTTGACGGTAGACCAACGGGAAAGAGACCGGCCGGACGCCCGCGACGGAGATGGGAGGACAATGTTAGGTTTGACCTTGAGGAGATCGGATCAGATTGTCAAGCGCGGAAGGGGAGTGCACAGGACAGGGAACGATGGCGGAGTCGAGTCGGTGAGGTCATGAACTTCCGGGTTCCTATAGGCCAATAAGTAATAATAATTATTATTAAAGAAAAACATCATACTAGATTCTGAATTTATTGTTATATATATATATATAAATTACTTAAATATATAAATCAAATTCCTTAAAAGACTGCAGCCGGGAAGTCACGTACAACGAAGAAGAGCGCTTGCGAAGCGCGTATGCGTCCCATCGCCAAAATGTTGTATATTGCTATACAACTTTTATTTTTATTTTATTATATGTATTACTTACTTCTCTGGCGCAAGGCTAATGACCTTGCCCGGAAAAAAACAAATCATTATGGGAAATTTAACAAGCCTCAGGACTTGCTAAATAAGGCCAAGACCGGTTCCAGGTTGTAGTGCCGATGATGATGATGATTACTTACTTCAGCTTTTCCAATTAGTTTCTTCTTGTCCCACGAAAGGTCCAACAGGACTTTTGGTGTTTGCAGCTTATCCAAAATAAAAGACGAACTATCTTTTTCTTATACCGCGGCTGCGGAAATTTATTTTACTTTAGTTTATACACTCGATGCAACCATTGTGCCGTTGGATTCTAATTCGCAATTATTGAAGCAATAGGGCTATCTCCCAAAGGTACTGGGACAACAATATTAAACAGCACCAACAGTTTTTGTTTTTTTGTTTTATATCCACGTTTATAAAATAATGAAACAAAACGGACAAACAAACAAGGAATATAAATAAAAATTAAAATTAAATTAAAAACGAAAATAAAAAAAGAATAAAAATAATTGGGAATTGGGGATAGGGGGAAAGAAAGCGGTGCGCCTGACAGCCATACTATGTTTGGGAACGTGTAGTCCTTTCTTCATCACTGATCCACCACCAGTTGGGATGGGATCGATCTTTTATTGATTTATCTCTTTCACCGACCACCATACTAAAACGCAGGCGCCCGGGAAAATTAGAGATATCGTTATCGTGCAGAATTCGTTTATCCCTGGCACCAGGGAAAGCGTGGTAAATAATAGGGACTCCGCGCTTGTCTTGAATAAGTCCCTTTTTATCCAAGAAAGGGAACGCTTCTGGGGGAATGAACCCATTCTGGAGAGTACTCTCCATATACATATCATTGGGATAGAATGCTCCCGAAATGAGATCATTTTGACTGTACATTGCCCTTGTTGTGTGACCACGAATAATCTTAATAATGAAGTTATCGATTCTGTTTAGTCCTGATTTGTCGTACAGGACTTTATTGGGATAGTATTTCTTATACTGCGACTCTGGGGTTCTGTACATTCCGAGGCAGGAACGCAAACACTGTCTCTCGAACACCCGAAACTTCTCCATGTAAAATGGGGATATGTTGTACCATACCGGGCAGCCATACACCAATATTGGTCGAATGAATGCTGAGTATGAAATTATTTTCACCTTGGAGTCCAGCAGACTACTACCGAAGAGTCTTCGTGTCATTGCATATGCGTTTTTAGTTGCTGTGAGAGCAGCTGCTGTACAAGGGTTGCCTTTTATATTTCGGTACTAGAGAACAAAAACAAATATTGATCATCGAAAATCACTTTATTGTTTTTCAAAATATTCCCCATGAAGGTCTATACACTTTTGCATGCGTTTGAACCAATTGTCGACGCACTTTTGCCACTCTGATTGAGGTATCTCCAACACATGCATTCTGAATGCAGCAACCGCTTCTTCAGGTGTCGAAAAACGTTGACCTTTCAGTTTGTTTTTTACGTAAGGGAATTAAAAAAAGTCATTCGGTGCCAAGTCAGGACTATACGTCGGATGACCCATCAAATCGATGTTTTGGGTGCTCAAAAATGCAGTTGTCGCAGCCGATGTGTGAGAGCTCGCATTGTCGTGGTGAAGAGTGATCCTTCTTCGGCGGTTGGTTTTCCTGATTTCTTGGAAGACAACTGGCAAACAAATGGTCGTGTACCACTCAGAATTGACTGTTCTGCGTTGTTCTAGTGGTACGGTTGCGACATGTCCAGTTTTTTCGAAAAAACAGGCGACCATTTGCTTGGTGCGCGAACAACTTTTGTTGGATTTGGCTCATCTTGAAACACCCAGACAGTCGACTGCTGTTTACTTTCGGGCTCATACGCGTAAATCCACGATTCATCACATGTCACGATGTCATAGACGTGTTTCGAAGCACCGCGACCGTATTTTTTGAGTATTTCTTTCGACCAATTGACACGAGCCTTTTTTTGGGCGATTGACAAATTGTGTGGGATCCAACGCGAACAAATTTTTTTGACAGTCAAATGTTTATGCAATATTGAAAGTATGCTGGTCCCACTACCGCCTAAGGTTGTCTCAATCTCACGATAGGTCACATGACGATCTTCCAATATCAGTTCGCGCACAGGTTCAATGGTTTTCGGAACAACAACTGATTTTGGACGACCTTCACGAAATTCATCTTGGAGTGAACTACGACCACGATTGAATTCACCATACCATCGATAAACACTGGTCCTTGATGGAGCTTCATCGCCAAAAATTGAATTAAATTCATCCATGCACTGTTGCTGAGTTAATCCACGCCGAAAGTTGTAAAAAATAATCGCACGAAAATGTTGACGATTTAATTCCATTTTTGGGCCGAGATGAATGTTTTAAGTTACTGTAAACAACACAAATAGCGCTCGTATGTCAAAACGTTCTGAGTGCGTATAACCTCAAAAATGTCCAACTTTACGACAGAGCTGTCAATTACCGGATTGCAACACTAGGGTTGCCAAATCCCGAAACATAAGAGGCAACCTTCGTAAACATAAAGTGGCTTGAAGAGTCGTTTATTTAGATTTTTTTTTAAGACCGTGTACACTCGATGTAAACGGAAATGGCTTATTAAGATTTAATTTTACAACCGTGTACCAAACATTTAACGACAATTTGATACAATCATTAATTCAACTTTGACGGCACGACCGATCGCATCGACTACCATTACCAGGCTCACTTAACATCGCCCTACAATCCATGGTCCAACACCACGGACACCAGAAACACACACCATGATAACCACGGCTGTTTATGCTGAGTATCCCTCTGCATGCGAACCGTGGACACTAAGATACATAGATCGAAATATTACGCAACGTCTGCAGATGGAGCGAACCATCATGCCCTAGGGTGTTTACTTTAACTTTTCACTGAGGATACAACCGAAAAGGATTGCAGCTGGGCAATACTCTCTACGTGGACGTTGGATGTTTATACGATCGGCGACCGCATAGCATTTTCGCCGCTCGTATATCCCTAGTTGGCATTTCGTTGATGCCGCTTTTTGTTTGGTTTTGTTGGACATCCAGGCATAATTCCTTGCATCGTCTGTCGATCGGTAAAGCGACAGATATGCATGAGATGATACAGAAAAGAAGAAGTATATCCCGGATGTGTGTGCGGCGGCACTCGACAGGAGATATGCCTGCCGAATTGATTCACGTTTGCATCGAGTTGGTTGATGATGCAACCTAATAGCTTTCTTGCTAAGATGATACGCTGTATGAAATCATGGCTTTAGTAATATTGATGGCGCCCGGCGGTGCTTCGTAAATGCATGAATACGATTTTTCTTTCAGGTAGTTGTCGAAGATGCATTGAATGCATCTTGTAGGGAAAACTCGTAAGGGTAAAAATGTCTGCATATAATTGCAGTGAATGTAAGATTCGGTAAGCCCGCTTTCCAGGTAAGTAATGGTGCTCAGGTTTGAACTGCCACCATACTTGTTGCATCGGATGTTTTGTAGGCTTGGTGGGCATTTTTGGATCGAAGATGAGGAGGTAAGGAGTATCGTTTGCGAGAGCCGCAACAGTGTCACTCTGCGAGCGCGTGCCCCATTGATTCGAAGAGGTGATAGTCAGATTTCAAGGTGCCTATTACTAGTTTTGCTGTGTGAGACCGCGCGTTGTCGGTAACAAAATCACTTGGCCATGTCTTCTGGCCCATTCCTGGTCGTCTTTCGATTAATGAATGGTTTAAATTAATCATTTGTTGTCGATAGCGTGGTGTATTAACGGTTTCGCCGGGCTTCAAGAATTCGTAATGCACAATACCGCTCTCGTCCCACCAGACACAGAGGATTGTTTTCTTGCCGAAGCGATTTAGCATTGGTGTTGCCTTGGGTTCGCTAGGTGACTTTTTTTTCCGCTTCGGGTTTTCAAAAAAAAACATTTTTTGTTACCTGTCACAATTCGATGCAAAAATGATTTCCTTTCGTGGCGTTGAAGCAGCATTCCACAAGTGACTTTGAGTTTTTCCATTTGACGGTCATTCAAATCATGTGGGACCCATTTTCCAGGTTTATTGATCTCCCCCAACGCCCATAAACGTCTGCTGATTGTTTCTTGTGACACATGTAATGCTTCTGCTAATTGGCGTTGAGTTTGAGTTGGGTTGTGGCGGTTACAAGTAACGCCACGGCTTATCTTTTCGCCTATGATTCGGAAACGTTTCAAAAGCTTACAAAAACCCTATACTACAAGTATTTTGGCAAGTACAGCTGAGCGTCATTACTTACCTGGAAAGTAGGCATATCAAATTTTCCATTCACTGCAATTACATGCAGACATTTCCATTCTTAGGAATTTTCCCCACTTCCTGAAAGAAAAATTTTATTCATATATTACGGCGTCATCGTATAGCGCCACCGATATTATCCAAAGCATAATTTCCACCAAGCGCACCATCTTCTTGTTTAGGAGATACGGTCGTATCCCTAAGCAACCAATACAACATGAAATGTATTTGGTCGCGCGTATTCCCTGTCCAATCCCGTCGCACACGTGTAGAAGATACTCCTTCTGTTCCTGGTCATCTTAAACATCTCGATCGCTTAACCGAGCGACAGATGACTTGGGAAAACACGCCAGGCGGTACAAATAGTACGAACCGGCACAACACCAATGAATCGCAACGAAAGATACATGACCGTCGGAAACGCTGTGTGCATTAGCCTATGGAATAAACATCCGACGTCTTCCGTGATTCAGGGAGTGCACTGCAACAAACCTTTCGAGCAGTAGCTGTGGGCAAGCACCGCACATCTGCGTGCTTGTTGACGGATAATAAAACCCCAACGAATTGAATGCCTCGCAACTGGGTGCGACGTCGCTCACAAATCCCGGCCAATGGATCTCTGTGTCCACGTTCCGTTTTTTTGGGGGATGCTCAGCTCTGGCAACCGGAGTAATCATGGTGTGTGCGCGCTTCTTCGCTGGAACCGATCGTCGGAGACCGTTTCGGATGGATCATGTTGGGCCAGGGATGCGAAGCGAAGTTTTTGTTTTCTTTTCTTTTCTGTTTTTTCTTTACCTAACAAATGGTGATTTACACAGTGAATAATTTAGTCGGGATCAACCACTGTCGGTGGACGAACGCCTGGATACATAATTTATAATTTTACTGACGCAATTCGTTTTTAGTCGAGTTAGTCAAACGTTGTTCCGAGTGATTTGGTTGAGTGACCACGTTTTAACCGAACAAAATTGTAAATACTCAGCGCGTTAAATAATCAAATAAGAAAGTCCGGTTAATAATAAGAAGTAACCTTAAGTAAAAGTGTAAATAAACTGCGCATTTATTAATTAATCAAACAGCTATTTTTAACCTGAAATCCTAAGTTTGTGTAAAGATTGATAACATTGTTTTTTTTTTTTGTTTAAATAGTGAATTTGTACTTTGATTTTTTTTTTGTGTTGCACGAATTAATAGAGAATCAAAAAAGGAAACTTAGTGTGTTTTTGTACTTGTCCAATGGGAAGACTCCTCAGAGACTAAAGAAGAATCCGAAAATGCCACAGGGTCATCATCCAATAACTCCTGCTATTGCTCGTGTTCAAATGTTTGTGGTCTACCAAAGCGCTCACGGCCTTTCACATTGAAATCACCACTTTTAATTTGTCGAAATCATCCCTGACATGTTCTAATTGATGGAGTGTGTTCACCATATGTTTCTTCCAGCAAACGATGACTTTCAACTGCCTTTGTCTTTTGATTAAATAAGAAAAGCAATGCGTTCCGCAAATGTTATTTTTCAGGCACAAAACTCGACATGATCAATAAACGATAAAACAAAGACGCTACTTTTTGGGAGACTCAACTTGTGTCAGACGTGCAAAATGACGAAGTGTCAAACTAATACGTTGCGTACTTTGTGCTGGCCATCTCCAATATAAACCGGAAAATACGTATGCATACGCCCGGTATATTTGGTTTCGCGGCTCATGGGGGACTGTTCGAGCTATTGTCGTGAAATTAGGTAGGGTTACAAAAAAATTCTTCTCTCGTCAGATGCTTATCACGACATGAAGGTATAGCGTTTGAAATAATAGTGAAGAAGATCGTGTGATTCGAACTGACGCTATGATAGCTCGAATCACGAAAAAAATTTTACCTAAGCGTTACACACCAGGCCACTGACCGTGTTTAGAATTCGATTTCCAAACGCGGCTATATTCCACTGGTGTGAATTATTTTTATTTATCGGTTGGTATACGGTTCTGATGTATTTTTCTTATTCGATTTTTCGTTCGGTGTTCTTCACTACTTCGCTTGTGAATCGTGTGTATCTGTTAGAATCGCTACAAAGGTAATGGTACGGTCCCCTACAATGACAGGGGAACGTACCCCTCGTGAAAATAATAGGTTTCTATTTCCTGTAACTAATATGTAGGCCAGCGTATACCAATTTCTTTTCGCAATCCAACCAGCTTGACCACCGTGTTAGTTCCTAAATAAGAAATTGAAATGGAGTGGTGTAGGCCATTTCCTTCTAACGGAGTTTGTTGTTTCCACCTCAAATCGGTCTATTGGCGTTATTATAACTTTTCTTTATTTTGCCGTGATTACCATTGACATTCTGTAACGTCTTCCCATCTAGAAACGACGTGGTTATTAAAATAAATGAAGCATAACTCTTTGCTCCAGCGCGCTTCATGAGGCCACTCACCTAACAAATTCCTATATATCATTGTATGATATGTCGTTCAACTCCATACTGTTGTCCTTAGTACAAAATAACACACCAGTCCTCAGGTAATAACATGTACCATCAAAAGCAATTATAATAATAATGTGTATCCTGGGAAATGTAAAAGATGTATACTTGCATTAGCAGCAATTTGCGGATTACCTTTCCGGCCGAACAACATTTTTGAAAAGACGTTCTTTACATAAATGTTAGGAATGCATGTGCCAACAAATTACTAGAAGCTGTGCGAAGCATTTCTAAAATTTAAATTCTTAATTATTATGCAGTTGCAAAATTTTAAGGGACTGAAAATTACTTATTCATCATATACCTTGAGAGAAAGCGGTATTGCTAACACCAAACGTACGTATGCTTATTAAAGTATTCAGATTTAATGTATGCTAATGGGCGTTATCGTTTTGTTGTTTTTGAACGACAATTGCAGTTGCACTTGCCTCGTCGCTTATTGCCGCCAAATGCAAAACTTGGAAGTCATGTCTATGAAATCGGTTTGTTGGATTTCCACTAATCGTCCACGTAAATGCAATGGCGCCGGAATAATGACATAATGTGGGTTTATCTTCACATTAAACGCCTTGGGTCACAGGTAATTGCTTAGTAAGTTCAAACAATTTTCAAATATACAAAACTTTAATGAAATGCTGGACTTATGCAGGGCGAGGCAGAAGATTGTGTAAGTCTCAGAAATTCAGTACTGCGTTAATCGAATGCGAAATTTTGTTCAACCATTTTCAACATATGGAGGGGAATGTTGGCGACAGTCTGGCGAAATAACCAGGGCCTTGGGACGAGATAGCCAGATAAAAGAGTAACCGCCTTTCTTCCAATTCCTCAATTCGGTCTTTTTCATGTAGACTTTACGTAACCATACTGGTTTTATTTATGTAGACTTTACGTAATCATAAAAGAGACAGTCATCACATCACATGATCCATGCCACCAATTTGTCGGCCTGAGCCATGAAACTAATTATTCAGTGAATTGTGGCATGGTTTCATGTGGCCTGTGTGGTAAGTAGCACCGTTTTATTGGAGTCAAATGTTGTTAAGATGAACGGTTCAATCACAGGCATCAAACCGTCTGTTATCATGGTTTCATTTACACTGACGTTTCGGCTGATCCCATTTTTCCCGAATTATGGACCGATTATTCCGCTACCCCATAAATCACAATAAACGGTTATTTTGTCTGGATGTAATGGAAGCCTTTGAACACTCTCAAGTCGTATTTCTGACCAAACACGACAATTTCACTTATTGACGTAGCAATTAAGCTAGGTACGCGTCCCAAAAGGAACATGGATATCACCCGACGGCGTAATGCGTATCCAAATAAACCACTTCCTCATAGACAAAAGACACTGTGGGGGTTCTCTATACTACATGGAGAACCAACCCACAATTTCGGTTAATTCACCTGAAAATCATGTTTTCCAAAAGGACGCATAGCTAAACTCATTATTCTATCCAGACAATGCATAATTGAGTTTAGGTACCTTTTCGCCATACGGCAACTCCATTTCGTTAAACCATAAGATTTCCACCGGAAATCGCATTTTATGTCGGTTAGCAACGGCATAGTCTGAACAAACGACGCGGTTGCATAATCATGCAATCGCTTAGGAAATTATCAAAGTATTTAATTTAGTCCCCACGATCAGATTTCCCTAGCCAATTCGGCGTCCTATTCACTTTCCCCAGACACTCCATTCGCTGGCGATCAATGTTCTCTGTTTGCAGGTGAATAACACCAGCCATTATCCACTCCTTCCTATTTTTATCTTCGTACAGTTCAATGCACCCTGAGATCACCATATTCACGGAATTAGGTCAGTGGGTTATCCTCACAGTTGTATTGGTACATGCACACAAAAACCTAATCCACCCCGAGATCATTGCACATAGTGTTCCGGTTCCCTCATTCTCGCTGGTGCGTCGACTTATGAATTAACCGAAGCGTTAACCCACCTCGATGAGCGGGGAACATGAGAGAGCACCGAATGTAAGAATGATCACGATTGGTTGTTTGTGGTGCAAATGAAAAATCCAAATTTCATCCGAATTGGGATCAGTCGTTACACAGTCACAGTCGGTTACGCCGCCGCTCTGGGAAAATTTTATTTCGTGTCGGTTTAACCAGGAGCCGATAATCATCTGTCAAACCGCACCCAGGGCCAGAGTAATTACCCAACCACTCCAGCGTACACACGCTACGTAAAACGTTCCAAAGATTCGATTATAATCACCAGCGCGGGCACACGTCGAGTCTATTGTGAAGTCAGTTCGTTTCTCGCCTTGTCTGTTAAGAGTCATTAATCATTGCAATTAAGAATTTGTGCACGAAAATAGATCAATTTATAATATGACATCAACATTTCGCCAAAAGTTATTTAGTCCTTGTTAAAGTTATTTATCCAAATTGTGCATTACAAAAATAAGTTTCCTGTAACCAAAAAAATAGACTTGTATCAACGCCTTGTTTTAAAATAAAAATTCAAAGAACAAATAAAGCAACAAAATAAAAACAGTGCTTTCAATTCCTTCTGGTGAACATTTCTTTTGGTGGAACAATTGTTGGGGGGGTCAAGTGAAACGAGTGTCATACGTCGGCACACAATATCTTCACCCCCACAACAGCACTCGAATATCCTTGACATAAGATCATATAGAGGAGCAGATTGCAACTCCGGCCATCTTCTAGTGAAGATGTGATGAAGTCAACGCAGAAAGATACGCGACAATTCGGAAAGAAACAATGAAACTCTTCAAACACAAAAAACGCGAATGGGAGAAGACTCGGATCGAAAAAATCCTAGAAAATGCCAGAGCAAAGAATATCAGAGGTATGCATGCCGGCATAAATTCAATTAGAAACGGCTACAGGGAGAGTGCCAAAATAATCCAAGACGCAAACGGCTGTCTGGTCACAGAAACAAACAATATCGTGACAAGCTGGAAGCAGTACTTTGAAAACCTTCTCAATGTGGGCACGCATCAACCACAAATAAACGCAACAGGCGTACATACAGTCGACCCTCAGATCCCAGAGCCATCTTTCAACGACCTTGAATTATGGGATAAGGAAGTCATTCCGGAGGAATGAAAAACCTCAATAGTCGTCCCCATTTTCAAAAAAGACGACAGGTCTGATTGCGAAAATTAGAGAGGAATATCATTGCTCCCAACCACATATAAAATACTAACAAATGTCATACTGGCGAGAATCACACCGTACGCAGAAAAAATTCTGGGAAACTACCAATGCGTATTGCGTAGAAACTAGGCAACAAGCGACCAGAAGTGGGAATACGGAGAGACGGTTCACCAACTGTTCGTTGACTTCAAAAAAGCCTACGACTCAGTCGCAAGGCAAAGACCCTATCATATTGTAGATGGGCTGGGAATCCCGAAAAAATATGCCATCCTCACTCAAATTGGCATGAACGAAAGCAAAGGGCGAGTTAGAATAGAAAGCCTCCTCTGAGAACCATTTGAAATCCAGGACGGACTAAAACAGGGGATGCCCACTCACCATGTTTTTTTAACCTTGTGCTCGAGTATGTTATCAGAAAGGTACAAGACGACAACATGGCCAGATCATTCCTAAACGGGGTCACACAAGTGTTCGCATATGCGGATGATATAGCCGTTCTGGGCGATAATCTAGAAACCGTAAGTAAAAACAATGAAATCATCATGCAAGCGCCAGAAGAGGTGGGCCTAGAAATAAATGAAGACAAAACAAAATACATGTTTACGACGAGAGCAGGTGGACCTTAGGGAACACATACATACGTCAGAGGCAAGATAATTGAAAAAGTTAAAGAGTTTAAATACCTGGGAACAATACTGAGGGCCAGTAACGAAATGTGGAAGGAAATTAACAAAAGACTACACTCCGGCAACGCTAGTTGGCATGCAGTCAGTAAACTGCTGAAATCCAAACTGCTATCACGTGATATAAAGCTCCGTGTCTATAGAACCATAATCATGCCGATTGTTCTATACGGATGCGAAACATGGGCGCTCACAAAACAGGGAGAAAACAAATTACGCATATTCGAGAATATGGTTTCAAGGAGTATATTTGGCAGTTAATATGAGGAGGAGGCAGGGCAATGGACGAAGCTCCACAACCACAAATTGGAAGAGCTATACCGAAGATTAAGATGGGCCGGACATCTGGTGCAAATGGGCAACGATAGGACCGTGCATAGAATTCTTGACGATAAACCAACGGGAAATATATCGACAGGACGGCCGCGACGGAGATGGCAGGACAATGTTAGGTATGACCTTAGGGAGATCGGAGCGGATGGTCAAGCGTGGAAGGAAAGTGCACAGGACAGGGAACAATGGCGGAATCGAGTCGGTGAGGTTGTGGGATGTTTCTTCGGCTTGGTGCCGGCATTGGCACAGGTTCTACGAAGATTCCACAACTGAAGAGTTCACTGGTCACAAAAGAGGAATTAATTCGTTAATCACTTGACTGATGTTCGCCTCCTCGAATACCACATCGAATTCGCTGCGTGAGTGATTGCGCTTTTCCACTTATTTGTCACGATTTGAGCTGTTCTTCTTGTCAAATACACTGAATAATCCTTACCGATACCTTAGTTGTCCCGTGGATTAAAACAACCATTACTAGGGAGAAAAATAAAAGGCTGTTTCAACGAGTTTAGGTTTTATTTGGGTGTACTCTATTTGCTTCTTCTATTAGTTAACATTAAACAAAAGGTTTAATAGTTTATTACATAATTAATATCGAACAAAAGGTTTAATAGTTTGTTACACTTGGTATACAGCTTCTTAAATCAACACGGAACAAATTAGTGAATACTGAACAAAGGTTTAATTTCGCGCACCAGGACATTCGGACCAACTCAAAAATACATTTGGCCGTGATTGAAAGTTATGATTACTCCTCTCTTCGAATCAGTGGACATCCGTCTCCCTTAAAACGATCGCATCGACTGATTCGCTCTCAGTTGGGGTGAGTTGGGCGGTGTGGTGAAAAATGCAAAGAAATTTTCCTTTTGGGACCGACCAATAGGAGTGGATCTCCGGTACACAGATCCTAGCGAGGGTGTGTCCACTTACGCGTGGATCACTTTGTGTGCTCGTGACGCGAGCTCATGGGTGGACGCACCATTGGAATGAAAATTCACATGAAGGAGCATTTATTTAAGAAGTGTTTGCTGCTGTTGCAATATGGTTCTGGTGATTAGAATGCCATTGAGGTGATTACACAATGATGGTTGTGTATACATCCATGTCGATTGTGCATTCCATCCATAGCGAGTCAAGGGTCGAATTCCAGTGTAAATATTTACAGTGGCAAAGAATTCGATTCTTGGCAGCTAAGCGTGAGTTGCGCTACGCCTTGTTGGTTGAATAAAAGCCACCCTGGGTACAGATAAACTATGAAAATCTGCCGCGCACGTGTGGGGCAGAAAACGTAGGCAGACAGAGGTTCCGATGATTGTTTCCATAGTTTATTGCGGTTACCCAGTACGGCAACTGAAATGTTTTTCTTTTCAAAACAATGCTGAGATGCATTGATGTATGCAGTAATGGAGTACCGATTTCTTTCAGGGAAATTGAATAACGCGTTAAATGCGCGAATGCCCTTGATGGGAGGAATGGTTGAGGGTGGTAATGCGATTGCATAAGCGAAAAACTATGAGATTTCTGGAGCTTTGGGAGGACGTTATTGGGGTAATTGAAAAGAGAAGTAGTAGAACCGTCACAAGGTCATGCACTTCCGGGTTCCTGCAGGCCAATAAATAGTAGTATAGTAGTAATAGTTGCGTGGTGTAATAGTTGCACCACACAGCATATCCACAGCAAATACTGTAGAATTGTTACTTCGCGTAGCACTTACCATATATAATAGTTACACTATGCAATGCTTGCCATTTGCGATAGTTCCGCTATGTAACAGCTACACTGCATAAGGGATACCCAATATAACAGTCACATAGTATAACGGTTGAGTAGTCGATGGGGACTGGCGGTTGAAGTCATTTAATGTCTTTTTGGGGAAGTAAAAATAAAATTAAATAAAGAAAAAGTAAAGTGTAAGTAAAGTGAAATGAAATATAATGAAAAGTACTGTTTTGATTGCGCCTTAGTCTCTAGCCAACCACGATTAAAGCAAGGCCGCAATTAATCTTGAACATTGTGGGTGCAACAATATATAATGACTTTATCTGTTTCTCGTTGAAATTATTTTTAATTTTTTCTAAATCTTGTTTATGCATTGTTAAGTTTTTTTTTTTTTTTTTAATTTAACTATTATCAATTTTAAGGAAAACATGCAAAATGGCGCTGAAATTCTATAGAATTCGATAAATTAATAATTTGTGTAGTGGATGTAAGTACTTATATTTTATTATATATAGATCATTATTTAATGTAACAATTACTTAAGAAAGTAATTTCAACAAAAATCTGTTTAAATCTGGATCATTAAATTGATTGGAATTTAAAAAAAAAATGATTTGTTGGGAATCGTGTCTTAATGCAATGTTTTGCCAATCAAGTTATTAAAGAATCGTTAGCTGAAGTTTAGGAACGTCAATTTGGTCGAATAGTGAGCTATAGGGTGGGCCATACATATCTGCAAATGGCAACACTTGATTTCTTAAAGTCCGTTAGAGGGCGGACCGCGCGCGATTGGCGGGGCGTAATAAACAACAACAACGTAATAAACAATTCTCCGCCACTCGCGCGCCCTGTGGGGATTCTCTATACTACGTGGAGAACCAACCCACAATTTCAACCAAATTTCAACCTTATTTCGACCGCTTTCAGCGCGCCATATAAACCCTTATTCACCGTACAAGATATTCCACCTGCAAAACATGTTTCCCTAAAGGACGCATAGCTAAACTCATTATTCTATGCAGACAATTCATAATTGAGTTTAGCTACCTTTTTGCCATACGGCAGCTCCATTTCGCTAACCCATGAGATTACCACCTGAAATCGCATTTCATCTCGGTTAGCAACGGCATAGTCTGCCCTAACGACGCGGTTACATAATCATGCAACGGCTGGCGTAATTCCAAATTCTTTGAGTTTGGTTCCCACGATAATATTACCCTAGCCAATGTAGCGCCACTTCGACTTCTCCCAGACACGATATCCGCTTGGGATCAATGAGTGCAGGTGAATGGCACCAGCCATTATCCTCTTCTTCTCATTTTTATCTTCCTATGGTTCAATGCACTCTGAGATCAGCACATTTACCGAATTAGGTCAGTGGGCTATCCCCAGAGTTGCATTGGTACATGCACACAAAAAACCAAATCCACCCATCATTGCACTGTTCTAAGTCCGGGACGCCGTGCTTCCTCTTTAGAGGGAAGAGCGTGGACCTTTTATTTTGTTTTCTTTAAGTATAATTCATTTTTTGCCAAGTCTATCGCAATTTGTGAGAATTTGAATTTCTCTCTTCATTATTTAACGCAAACTCCGTTATTTCGCTGTTAAAATATCACTTCCCTTTTTATCAAATCAATTCGAAGGTTAATCTACTTTCACTGTTATACGTTTTATCGATTATTAAAATTCGTATTTATTCTCGTCTCTCTCGTCTCTCAACTATTGTTTCTCAACTCTCAACTGCTGTTTCTCAACTCAACTTACTTTCTCTAACTATTTAAACTCAACTCTGTTTCTTCTCGACTGTATTTCTCAAACTGCGTATTTCTCAAAACTATTTAATCTCAACTCTGTTTCTTCTCGACTATACAATAAAATTTTCCCTCTTCTTATATAACTTTGAGTTCTAATCTACTGTAAATTATAATTTGAACAAAATCAATTTTATCAAAGTATTATTTACTCTACTGTGACTTTTTTTCATTGCCAGACGAACTCTCGAACAGTAAGGACGCAAATTTTAACCGTATTGTGCAGTGAAAGAAATGTGAACACAAAACCGCGTGTGAATATTTTATTACGGTACTGTGCGTGTTGTAAGTGTATTGCTTATATTAGTGTACTTTAAATTAACCGGTTCCAAAGTAAAGCAAAAGTAAAAGAAAAATAAATAAATAATGGCCTTAGGCCCTAAGCAGCACACCGGCAACAGATTCGGTATGTTGCAGGAAACGTCCTTGGGTGACGTCCCCGTCAATAAAAAAAAACGGCAGGCATTTAGTCCTATTGAATCGAACTTCCTGGAATTACCAACAAAGACAAGTGAAAAAAACCCGAAATTTATACAAATTGTTTCTAATGACGCGACAAAACCTCTGACCGGAGTGAACGTATTCGTGTTAAAAAGAGCTATAGACTCAATTAGTACACAATATGAAAAAGTGTCCATGCTAAGAGACGGTTCAATTCTCTTACTAGTGAAAGATGAACAAACAGCTCTACGTTTTGTAAATACCAAACGGTTCGATCAACTATGTCCGGTAACAATAAAGTTGCACCCGAAATTAAACCTCTCGAAAGGTATTGTTTACGCACCATACCTAATTAATGTTCCGGAAGAAGACATCGTCCAAGAAATGAAACCCCAGGGAGTGGTAAGTGTCCATAAATTTAAAAAACCGCAAAATGGCGAAATCAGGGCCTCCGCACTAATGTTGTTTTCATTTGACCGCTTCAATCCACCGAGTAACATAGAAATCGGATGCCACAAAGCCAAAGTAAATGAGTATATCCCAAGACCAATGCGCTGCCGCTGTAGTGCTCCAAAAAGCCCTACCATCTTTTTCCGCCATTCCTAACCCAAAATCCTATCAAAACCCACAAAAACCCAAACATAACCCAAAATTCGCAATAAACGAATCAAAATTCGTTTATCGCATAACATTTGCCCCCACGGCGAAGTTTAATCCAAAATCCGAATTAAAATTAAAATTCACAATAAACGAATCTAATATTCGTTTATTGTTCTATATTTGCTCCACAGCATCACCCAAATCCAAAATTCAGAGATTGTTATCTCTATCCTAAAAATTCCATTGAGTTAAACAAACAAAAACTCAAGCAGATACATTCACACATCTGCGTAATGGTTTCGTAAGAATTCAAGAAATTGATTTCTTATCTTGTGTAAACACAACATCTCGCTCGAAATATCCAAAAGATCGAGATTGTTGCACGAAAATGTGTATCTTTGAGATACAATTTTCGATTCCTTTTCCTTTATAAAGGAATGGTTTCGTGATCTCCGGGCCGCAGTCTAAATTCGTGTACAGTCCCTGGAGGAAGTACCCCAGGATAATCTTTGAGAAAATAATAAAAAACACATTCCAAAGGAAACAAGACGTGCTTTCATTTTTACCCAACAATGGATAGCTAAGTATCACCTGCCCCCCCCCACGGAAGACCAAGTGAAGACTAAGGACGAAGGCCAAACCAAAAGGACGTTACTCTTCCCTCTGGATCAGAGGAAGCACGGTTAACGACCCCTTGTAGGATAAGATTTCAGGAGCGGTCTGTTTTAAGAGATCGCCTTGTCCTTTTAAGGATCAGGAGACTCGCGTCCTGAAACTAACCCCTACAGAACACAACAAAAAATTTTGGTGGCAGCAGTGGAATTGAACAATCTACCACAGAAGAAGAAGACTCGTGGATTATCCAACAATCCCCTACCGCAGAAGAGCAAAACTGCTGAAGCAACGAGGCGATTCAGGAGGATATCGAAGACTGTTGAACACCGGCAAAGTGAGATTTTTTAAAGCGTATTTCCGGGGCTTAGAACACCGGAATGCATAGTGACATTTAAAATCTTTTTTTTAAACAAAGTAAAACTTACAAGCGTTGCCTGGGGCTTAGATACCGGCTGTAGAGAAAATCAAAGTGTTAAGTGTATGACGGCCACGAGTCCCGTCGACAATCCAGTAGAAAAGAGGAAAAGTCTTTTCCTTGTACAACAGTGACTACAAACAACTAGGAGCACAACACCAGGACCAAGCAGCTAGATCCAGTGACGACAGGACACCCTACAAATCCGCAGTAGATCCAGAAAAGACAGGTATTAAATTTTTATTTATTTGTTAAGTGAAAAGTGATATAAAGGTAACTTAGTTGAAACAAAAAGTGAACTAAAATTAAATTCAGTTTTGTCATTTTTGTCATTTTGTCTTGGTAATTGGCTCCCAAATAAGTAAATTTTTAAAATGTTTGAATTGTTAACTAAAAGGGGACGCCAAGAATAAATTGAATATTTATTTTAATTGTTCTTTTACACTGGGATAAAGCTTATTAATAATTTGTGCAAGTGCATTTAAATTTAACTTGTTTTTCTAAGAATAATAAGCAAAGTTGTTCTCATTTTTCCAAGAAGAGTATACGCATAAAAAAGCCCAAAGTGATAAATATAATTAATAAAAGAAATTTTTCTCTCACACAAGCATATACAATATACAAGTACGCACTTACTTTTCGGCTAGTAGAGGCAAACATTTTAAATACATTTTTCTTAATAAACGGATCTTTCTTAAACGCATTTTTAAAAAACACATATTTTTGACAATTTTCAAAACTTTCTTCACGAATATATACATATACACATTTTTTCCAAAAACTTTTTCCCAAAATATCAACATTTTATTCTTCAAAAGGGGACAATATAAAAGACCCCACACAAAAATTAACTACAAATTTGGTTTTATTATTTATTTTTTTGATATATATTTTAATTAATTATACACATAAACATATATACATACACTTTCTTTTGGGAAGATTTTTCTTACGTGACAAGCTAAAACAATAACGAACAAATCAAAATTCTTGGTCTTTGTCCTTAGCGTCTTTTTTGGAAAGTTTTCTTTAGGTCGAATTTTTCCTCTGAATCATCTGCGACTTTTGAAAATCTATTCTGGGATATTTTTCTCTCGACAGTTTAGACACTTTTTCCATAGGGCGAAAGGGTTGATTTCTTTCACTTTGAACAGAACAAACATCCTCATATAGGATCGAATTTAAACGAGTTTGCAGAAGCTTTTTCGTCTTGTGTTTTCTTCTTGTTAGGAACAATGAAGATCTCATCTCTTTGTTCTCTACCCCTTTTCACCATCATTTGGGAAGGTCTGTTTCACAAATATGTCGTGAGCGACAAAAATAAACCGGGTACGCGTTCGCAGAGACCTGAGCCCGAGCTCATACAAAATCGCGAGGACGAAATATCGGAAACCGTACGTATGGAAACACGCGAACAGAGTTCTAGAATGAACTTACCAATAGGATTAAGTGACATACTGGGACTCGTGCCGATATTTAACGGTAATCCTGACGAATTAGAGGGTTTCGTCTCTTGTGGAGACATTTTGTTCTCACAAGCACAAGATGACAATCAGAAGTCCTTTATTCTAAGGGTGGTCAAAACCAGATTGCAGGGACCGGCGCGTGATTGTATCAGGCATAAAATCATTTCTACCTGGGAAGATCTTGTTTCAGAATTAGAGGGAGAATTTAAAGCTCTCATCTCTAGTTCTGCTGCCCAAAATAACTTAGTGGCAACAAAACAAGATAGCAAGGAGGGTGTGAAAGAATTTTCAAATAGACTCACACATCACCTGCATGAATTGGACAGCGCCACATACGCTAGTTCATCTGATCCAGCAGTCAGAACTTATCTTCTGGCTGAAAATCAAAGACTCGCTTTAAATACGTTTGAGGATGGGATACGAAATTCCAGCCTCAAAATCTTAGTAAAAGCGCATAGGGCTTCAAATCTCAAAGCGGCCATTAGCTACGCTTTGGAACAATCTCAAAGATTGAACAGCGATAACTCAATGCAAACTTCCACTAACAATTTTAGGAGAAATAACCAGCCAATTGTTTGTCAAACATGCAACAAGAGGGGACATACTTCTGCGACTTGTTATCGCAACGAAAATTTTCCTAATTTCGTCCCCCAACGCATTAAGACTGAGGCTGAACGTCTCCAATGCACATACTGTCGAAAGTATAATCACACTCAGGCAGAGTGCAGAACCAGGTTAGCTCATATGCGAAACCAGGACCAACATTCGACGAGTCGTAATCCCTTTAAAACTCATCTTAACCAATCCAATCAATCTCAAAATAGGACAATAACAAACTCGCCCCGCATTGAAAATCGTAATACCCGACAAAATCAAAATATTAACAGGGTATCCAATCAACAACAGGGAAACGAACTCACTCGGGCAGCGAGCAACGGCAATCCTTCTCGAGTTCAGACAATCGCCGATATACACCCCATCCCGATGTAAATTTTCAAATGCGCGTATTTTTCTGCCCTGAATTTAAGGAGCCAGTAATACGTGTAAAATTTAATCCATCGGATAAACAATACTCGACTTTCCTTATCGATACAGGCGCCGACATCAGCCTGATCAAATTAGATAATCTTTATATTGAACAATCTGTAGAAAATTCAGACCCAGTGACTATATCCACCATTGCTGGAAAAACGGTCAGCACATGCGGAAAGGTATTGAGGGAGTTCGAATTCAGAACTGATAGGCACTCCATACCCTTTAAGCATAATCTATTTGTAGTGGGAAGCAACGTAGACTTCCAACACGATGGCATACTGGGAAGCGATTTCCTTACGAAGCACCAGTGCCACATTAACTTTGAAAAGGGATTCCTTAAATTCGCTGTAAAGAAGAGAACTATGGTAGAACTCGAGCAGCCTTTAGGGAACAAAAATGAGGTCAAGGAAAATATTCAGAAGGCCACGCCTTACGAGGTATCTTCCACGGATAATACAGGCATTCTTGAAAAATTGGATAACACCGTTCGTGAGTCAACATCCGAATCCGTTTGTCTACGGGCCGGATCTGATGCTGTGACAAACACAACGAAACCAACCACCCTTGAATCTTCCTCTCCCCATTTAAGTAAAGTTTCTGGTAACAGAAAAGGTAAGGAAACTGCCGAAAAACTGAGTTCAGGAAAACATGAACCTGAAACTCTAATACCGTCAGTAAATTTAAAACGAAACACCACGGTCGACTACATAAAATTGCATTCACGATCTCAACAAATAATGGAGATTCCCTTTAAAGAAAAATCCAGTCAAGAACTGATTATTAAAAAATCCGAGATCATGCCAGGGATATATCTGGGTAATAGTTTGACAACACCACAGGACAACAAAATAAAGGTATTATTAATGAACACATTAGACACCGATCAAGAAGTAAGCACCAACGACATAGAAGTCGAATGGGAAGATCTGGATGACTACAATGTGTTACAGGCGGATGAAACTAAGAACTTTCTAAAAAATAGGCTTGAACGGCTAGAATCACTCCTAGAGTTGCGTCATTGTAACCAGGAGGAAAGGATATCTATCCTAGACATCTGCCGCAGATTTAACGATCTCTTTTACTTAGAGGGCGACCATCTCACACACACTGACGCCATAGAGCATCAGATCATCACTGAAGAAGGAAAGCCCCCACTTTACATAAGACCATATCGCCTCCCAGATAGCTCGAAGCAAGAAATCCACAAACAAGTGAATGAAATGCTTCAGGATGGCGTGGTACAACCAAGTTTCAGTCCTTGGAATTCCCCTCTCTTACTAGTACCCAAGAAGGCAGGACCTGATGGGACAAAACGGTGGAGAGTGGTTGTCGACTTTAGAGCCTTAAATAAAATAACAGTCGGAGATGCATATCCATTGCCCAATATTACAGATATTTTGGACCAGCTAGGAAAAGCTAAATATTTTAGCACTTTAGATCTAGCAAATGGTTTCCACCAAATATGCATGGACAATAGAGACAAGGCAAAAACAGCGTTTAGCACACCCTTCGGACATTACGAATATAATCGAATGCCCTTCGGACTTAAAAACGCACCCGCCACATTCCAAAGGCTTATGAATAATGTACTCATGGGTCTCCAAGGAATAGACTGTTTCGTCTATGTAGATGATATTGTAATTTACGGATACGATCTGAACGATCACAATTCCCGACTTACCAGAATTTTCGAGCGATTACAAAGGCACAATCTGAAAATACAACCAGAAAAGTGTCCCTTCATAAGGAAAGAGCTCACCTACTTAGGGCATGTTATTTCAAAGGAAGGTATAAAACCAGATCCAGAAAAAACTAAAGCGGTGAAAACGTTTCCAACGCCCAAGAAACAAAAAGATGTAAAATCTTTTCTCGGTTTTGTAGGCTACTATAGAAAATTTATCCCTAATTTCGCCGAACTGGCAAAACCTTTAAGCAGATTGCTCAGGAAGAATGTTCCATTTTATTGGGATGCCTTTTGTGACAAGGCATTCACAACTCTAAAAAGAAAGGTTATTACCCCACCAATACTGGCTTATCCAGACTTTAACCGGGAGTTTATAATAACTACGGATGCTAGCAATGTTGCGTTAGGAGCAGTGCTATCTCAAGGTACAATAGGACAAGATAAACCTATTGCTTTCGCTAGCCGAACTTTAAACGACGCAGAAACTCGATATACAACATCCGAAAAGGAATTATTGGCAATCGTTTTTGCACTAGCCCAGTTCCGACCATACGTTTACGGACGAAAATTTACTATAGTCACTGACCATAGCTCTCTACAGTGGCTTATAGGACGAAAAGATCCTACATCCAGACTTATGCGATGGAGAATTCTACTCGAAGAGTATGAGTACACAATCGTCCATAAAAAAGGAAAGCAAAATGCAAATGCTGATGCTCTCAGCCGTATAACAATGACTACCCCAGTCGATTCCATCAAAAATAATATCCTCGTCACCACACGAAGTAAAGCCAAACTCGAAGAAGATGTGGCTGCACAATCATACAAAGATACTACCAATCTTGTATGGCAAGAACAAACAGGGTCCATCTATACCAAGAAAAAACTTGGACTACGTATTATAATCCTCCCATTGATAGACTCTGCTGAGGAAGAAAACCTGGCAGGAAGAATCCCAAACTTCACCAAGCCAGACGTAGGTAAAATTACGTTTCATGAGCAAGATGGGTTATGCGCCATCACATTGCCATTGCCTTTCAGAAACCTAAGCGACCAAGAAACCGCTAAGAGTTCCCTCATTGATCTGAAGAAGATTTGCGAAGACCGGAATTTCAATTCCATTGGAATTTTAGTCCCCTTCATAGAAAACGAATCAAAAGTAACACTCAATAACTTGCTAAAAGAAACTTTTGCTCACCTCAACGTGACAATGTACGTTTTCTCCAATAAAAAGAAGCTTTTAACAGATCCTAACGAAATACAAAAGTTACTCGCGGAATACCATAACTCACCTTTCGGAGGACACCAAGGAGCCACCCGAACAATCAATAGATTGAAGCAAAAATATTACTGGCGCACAATGACCGCTGACGTCGCGGCGTATATTCGAAAATGTGCTTCCTGCCAGATAAACAAAAGTGGAAGGAATCCTAGAATTCCTATGAAGATAACCACAACAAGCTCAAAACCTTTCGAAAGAATTGCTTTAGATATAGTAGGACCATTACCAGTCAGCTATAATGGAAATAAATACCTACTAACGTTTCAAGACGATTTGACTAAATTTTCAGGAGCTTACGCACTGGCCAGCGCCGAAACCAAGGACGTGGCCAGAATTTTCGTTGAAAATATCGTCTGCCAGCACGGCATACCATCTTCTCTATTAACTGACCGAGGTGCAAATTTTCTCAGCGCACTTTTTAAGGACATTTGTTCCTTACTTAAAATGAGAAAACTAAACACAGCACCCTACCATCCACAAACGAATGGAGCACTAGAACGGAGCCATAGAACTCTGGTGGAATACCTCCGCCACTATGTAAACCAGGATCCTCTCACTTGGGACACCTGGATACCTTACGCAATGTTTGTGTACAATACTACACCCCACAGTAATACAGGCTACACGCCGCATGAATTACTATATGGTTTCCCAGCCGAAATACCCAGTTCTCTCAGACAAAACCCCGAAAGCTCTTATAACTACGACCATTACGCAAACGAATTAAAAATGCGATTACAACATGGTTATCGTACAGCCAAGGGAATACTGATAGAGAAAAAACAAAAATCTAAGGTATACTACGACCAAAAAGTAGGCCGTAAGAAATTTAATGTTGGCGACAAGGTTCTATTAAAGAATCACTCAAGACCTAACAAACTAACCTCCCTGTGGAAAGGCCCCTACGAAATTGTAAAGATCCTATCCGAAGAAAATTCAATCCTCAGAATAGGAAAAGGAACTCGAATAGTCCACAACAATAATATTAAACTATTTGTGGACTAGGCAATCACGAATAAGAAACTCCAAAGAAAAATAAAAGTTGAAAAAAAAAAATGTATATATGTATAGATAACCTTAAAAAAAGAAAAAAGAGAAATAAATAAATGCATACACGTATAGTAAACACAAAAAAAAAAATTATAAACTAACACTGTACCAAAATACCACGTCAATGTATTTAAAATTTGCGAAAAAAATTTTCTATTCAAATAATTGTATACGAATAAAATAATTTTGTAAATAGTATACAACACTTTTAATACAAAAAAAAAAAAGAAAAAAAAAAACAAACAAAACACAAAAAAAATAAATATATAGATAAAAACAAATATTAACGCACTTAATAAAATAAGTTTATATCATGTTTTAAATAACCACCACTAACTTAAATAAATAAACAACAACAACAAAATTTTGTAATAATAATAAATAATCTTAGGTTATAAGAAAAAACACATTATATATATATGAAAAAACGAAAATACAAAAACAAAACTTACAAAACAGTGTTAAAATAAGAACTTCTAATATTTATATAAATTCAAAACAGTCTTCAACTAAGAAAATACTAAGAAAGTAAGAAAATTTTTATATAACAAAAAACAAAAAGGAAAAGTTATAGAATTAAATTGTACGTCCAAATACATGGAAAAAATTATATAAATAAATAAACGCCCGACTAATAAGGACAATGAAAAAAAAAGAGAACAAAAATAATATATGTAAATAAATTTATACGAGTATATAAACAATGAAAATTCTATGTAATATACAAATTGTAAGAATAAACCATAAAAACCTTACTTATCTATGTATCTTTTTACAAATAGTACTTTATAAAAAAAAAAAAAAAAAAAAAAAAAAAAAAACGCAAAGTTAAATTTAATATAATGAATTCGAATACTTATGTAATTATAAAACATTCTACAATTAACCTTACACTCAGAAAAAAAAGAAAATATTTTATTTTATAACCATTGTGGAAACTTGAATACACGACCATAAATACGAATACATAAATATTAAGAAAAAAAACAAAGAACAAAAATTACACATTTATAATAAATATTGTATACAAAAAGCTACTATGTTAGAAAATATCAGGCATATGTAACGGAATCACGATACCGTCATCCTTATTCCCAATCACACCATTTTCCAGAAAATTAATCACATAAAGATCAATTTTCTTTTTTCAAGGAGGGGAGGATGTAGTGCTCCAAAACGCCCTACCATCTTTTTCCGCCATTCCTAACCCAAAATCCTATCAAAACCCACAAAAACCCAAACATAACCCAAAATTCGCAATAAACGAATCAAAATTCGTTTATCGCATAACATTTGCCCCCACGGCGAAGTTTAATCCAAAATCCGAATTAAAATTAAAATTCACAATAAACGAATCTAATATTCGTTTATTGTTCTATATTTGCTCCACAGCATCACCCAAATCCAAAATTCAGAGATTGTTATCTCTATCCTAAAAATTCCATTGAGTTAAACAAACAAAAACTCAAAAGCAGATACATTCACACATCTGCGTAATGGTTTCGTAAGAATTCAAGAAATTGATTTCTTATCTTGTGTAAACACAACATCTCGCTCGAAATATCCAAAAGATCGAGATTGTTGCAAGAAAATGTGTATCTTTGAGATACAATTTTCGATTCCTTTTCCTTTATAAAGGAATGGTTTCGCGATCTCCGGGCCGCAGTCTAAATTCGTGTACAGTCCCTGGAGGAAGTACCCCAGGATAATCTTTGAGAAAATAATAAAAAACACATTCCAAAGGAAACAAGACGTGCTTTCATTTTTACCCAACAATGGATAGCTAAGTATCACCTGCCCCCCCACGGAAGACCAAGTGAAGACTAAGGACGAAGGCCAAACCAAAAGGACGTTACTCTTCCCTCTGGATCAGAGGAAGCACGGTTAACGACCCCTTGTAGGACAAGATTTCAGGAGCGGTCTGTTTTAAGAGATCGCCTTGTCCTTTTAAGGATCAGGAGACTCGCGTCCTGAAACTAACCCCTACAGAACACAACACCGCCAATGCCAACTACTCGGACATACAGCCAAATGGTGCAAACGAAACCCAGCGTGCAACAACTGCAACCTTCCTCCACAGCCCGACTTAGAATGCGCCCGAACCCACTGTGCCAACTGTCAAGGCCCTCACCCTGCTTCATCACCATCATGCCCCCAATATATAGAAAACCAGTCCATTCTTGAAATACAGACAAGAAATAAAATGTCTCTATCCGCAGCGAAACGGATATATAGGGAACGAAATCCCACGCCATCAAACAAACCAAAGGAATCCTATGCCGCACTCCTAAAAACAACAGCCACACATATAACACCACCAATAAAAGAAACTACAAAACAAAACCCAACAAAAACTACACTCCAACCAACATCGACAAACACTTCATTCATTTCAAACTGCGCTTCTACATCTGCAGAATACCGTAAAGCCATACAAAACCAATCACCTCTAATCATAAAACCCACAACAACTAACCGTAACAACGAACCTATACCTATTAAAAAAAAAAACACTAACAGAAAAATAAATGAACCCACCATTCAAGAATTATTAAACTCCCCACTCCCTCACAATAACCACATATAACCCTAACACTCCCAACGAAAGCACAGTCTCTGTGTCTCGAGAAAATCCCAACTCAGGCCGAAGCAGACAGGGGTTCGGCTTGAATGGATCAACACTCGAGACACGGAGAATGAACCCTTACAACAACAAAATCCCCAACAGCAGCAGGTTTAATATACACAATAGCATTCATGTCCATAAACTCACAATAATACAGTGGAATCTGAACGGACTCAAAAACAAGATGCATGAGCTCCAAATACTCATCAAAGATCTGAACCATCCATCATAGCTCTACAAGAAACGCACATCCGCCACAACTCTCGGGCCACAGGACCCAAAGAATACGCGGCATTCTTTCACAACCTTGTAGTGCTCTGAAGAGCCCTACCATATCCTTCCCCCACACCTACATCCAAATCCCAGCAGTAATACACTAAAACCTAAAATTCAATCAAAACCCGAAAAAAACCCAAACTAGACCCAAAATTCGCAATAAACGAATCAAATATCCGTTTATCGCTTAACATTTACCTCCACGGCATAATTTAATCTAAAAAACCAAATTAAAATCAAAATTCACAATAAACGAATCATATATTCGTTTATCGTTTTGCATTTGCCCCACGGCATCATCCAAACTCAAAATCCAGAGATCATTATCTCTATTTGGGAAAATTCTTAATAAATTGAACAAACAAAAACCCGAATTCATTTACATATCCACATCTGCACAATAGTTTCATAGGAATTCAGGAAACTGAATCCTTATCTTAAATAAACACTGAGCATCTCACTCAGGATTCCAAAATCGGGATTTTTGTAGGAAATTGTGTATTTTCGAGATACAAATTTCGATTTGTTTCTCTTTATAAGGGTGATGAATTTCAGATTCGAAGTTCATTCATTATCGTGACATATCTCGTGCAGTGCGGACGTGTAAGGAAACGTGTTTACACGTATGTGCAGTGCACTATTAAATTGTCTAGTGCAATATAAAAACAAAAAAAAAATATATAATTATAATTAAAAAGAATAACAAAAAAAAAAAAAATTTTTTATAACAACAAGAAAGAAGTTACTACACAACTCCGATGATAGGCGATGACCCAGGCAATGCACTGGAGTACATAACCGATAGAAAAAGGAAGGCTCTGGACATCTTACGAAACGCTCCAGTAAAAAAAACAAACATGGACAGAACAAGCAGCCCCGCAAATTACAAACAAAAGTTCGAAGAAGCGTTGGAAACCATTAACCAATTAACGGTTAAAGTGAAACAACTCCAGGAACAAATCCATAAACAAGGTTCCTTCAATAACACTGATGACGTCCATATGGAAGAAACGTCCCGCCAACGCCCTAATTCGAGTCAAAGCCAAGGCGAACCACCCACCAAAGTTTACAAACAAATGAAGGCCTCATCAAATCAAATACCCACCCAAGCCAGAGCAGAAACAAAAACGAAATCAACCGCGAGAAATGAAAGACCCCCGCCAATCTACGTCAAAAACCTGACCAGCACCAAAGCTATAATTCAAACCCTGCAAAATGCTCTGGGTCACCGGAATTTCAGCACAAATATAAAAGGATCTAGGACTTCAATAACAGTCAGATCACTAGACGATCATGAAAGGGCAGTTAAAAAACTGTTAGAGGAACAATATCAGTTCTTCACATTCCAACATCCAAATAGCAAACCAACTACCTTTATTATAAGGCACATCGATCCAGAATGGACCAATGAAGAATTAGGACTGGAAATTGCTAGGATATGTCCACAAATAAAAATTAATAAGCTGGACTACTTCCAAACACCATACATGAGGACAAACAACATAAAAAGCCTCCGGATCATACAAATCCCACCAAATCAGGAAATCAACCAATTTAAACAAATTAAATATTTGTTTACCCAAAAAATCGCAATCGAGGAGCCACACAAACAAGAAATTCTACATTGCAAGCGATGCCAAGACTCAGGACACTTGGCGGTCTCATGCCACCAGCAAAGACGTTGCGGCAGATGCGCAGAGGAACACGAGCTAGATGAATGCAAAGTAAATCCACAAGGCCTGGAACCAGAGACAGTCCAAACCGCCAACGCCGATGGATCCATTACCACAAAGAAGATTACAGTAAAATGTTGTAACTGTGGAGGGCCACATCCAGCAAATTTCTCTCAATGTCCTCAGAAGCTAAAAGTTCTGCAAAGACGGAAATTAGCAATGTCAACAGTTAAACCAACTACAACGAAACCAACAGTATTGCAAGAAGTAAAGTTAACCCGACCCGGAATATCTTACGCGGATGCAGCAAAAGGAAGCATCAACACCACCACTCCCTCTAACGATAATACTAAAAATTTCAATCTGGACATCATGGGTTACATCAAAAGCCTACAGGCCATGCTTCCCTCGCTGAGGCATATGTCAGAAACAGAAAAAAAAGGTCAGATTCTTTCACTAATAACTTCCCATATTCTTTCCAGCTCTCTTTAAACTAACCATTATCTCCCTCAACACAGAATCCATTTACTCTAATATACGTAAGCAACACCTCCGGTTGTTTGTTGAAAAATTTTCCCCAGATATCCTCTTCCTTTCAGAGACCTGGCTCAAACCAAATTCCCGAGTTTCCATTCCCAATTATACTTTTGTTTCTAACCCCAGAACTAATGGATCCCACGGAGGTACCGGCATCTTAATACACAAAAAATTTCAATTCAGTGAAATTAGATTCACTAATATATTCAGCATTGAATACACGGCAGTTAAACTTTTTTGTGAGAACAATAAAGTGCTCGTCTTAGCATCCATTTATATTCACCCTTCACGACAACCAGATTTCCCAGATGCTGACATTTCTCAGATAATCCAACAGTCCGTTCCCGCTCCATTTATAATCGGGGGAGACTGGAATGCTCGTCATACAGCATTCAATGATAATAAATGCAACAAATATGGTCGTCAGTTGCTAGCCCTCCTCCCATCTTATCCATATACATACATTGACCCCCCATTACAGCCAACCCGTGTCACTAGCACAGCCAAGTCAACAATCGACTTCTTCCTCAAGTCCGATGATGTTCAGTCAGCGGGTCCACCTACAGTCTCCTTTATATTTCCTTCTGATCATGGTTCCGTTCATACCACGATCCAAATCCCCTCTTTCGACCCACTCTACTCGTCAAACCCTGTCCCAAACTTCACCAAAACAAATTGGAGAAAAGTCAATAGGGACATAGCGATCAGTTTCTCTGACTTGTATATCCCTGAAGCATCTAACTTACTCCCTATTGAAATCGATCACGCATCTTTAAGAATAGAGCAAATTCTTAAGGAGGCTCTCAACAACAACACCCCGACAACCATTCCTCATAACTATTTAGGAAAGCCTTTGCCCAGCATCCTAACCAAATTATTGCGCCTTAAAAAGCAGCTCCGCCGTAAACTCCATACAAGATACTGCCCCTTTATTAAAAGCCAAATCCAACTCCTATCCACTCTGATAAATGAGCAGTTGAAAAAGTTCGCAGATGAAAACTACATCTCCACACTTAAAAATATCAAACCAAATCGGGATCTTTTCAAAAACATCAACCAATTAACTGGTCGTAAATATAAACCCCGAATTGATCATCTCATCAACCCAATCAGCAATAATATTGCCCAGTCCGATACGGACATAGCAAATTGCCTCGCAGAACACTTTGCAAAGATTCATGAGCAAAATAATTCTCTATCAACTCCCGGCTTCGAGAACACAGTAAACGAATACATCTCAAACAGATTATTCACATCTTTTACTCCTTTCATCGGTGAATTTAGCAACACGAACATAGCTTCACACCCCTTAGACACTACAAATTTTCTAACTGCAGACGAATTATCCGAGATCGTAAGATCAGGAAATAACAAAAAGTCAACTGGATTAGATGGAATCCCACGCCTTCTATTTAAAAGGCTACGCCCACAGAATCTACTTCCCATCCTCATTCTTCTTAATCAAATAATTAATGCATCGCACTTCCCAGAGAACTGGAAAACTGCAGTAGTAATTCCTATTAAGAAACCCGGTAGTAGTAATAGCCCTTTCAATTATCGTCCAATATCCCTATTAAGTACATTAAGTAAGATACTGGAACGCAAGATCTACCAAAATCTTCTCTCATTTGCCAATGAGAATGCCCTCATCCCTAACTGTCAGTTCGGATTTCGTAAGCGACAATCCACATGTCATGCTCTACTAAAACTTACACACGATGTTACAACTGGTCTCCAAAACCAAAGCCCTACTGTGTGTATATCTCTCGATATTTCTAAGGCGTTTGATTGCGTCTGGATCTCAGGGCTTCTGTACAAACTGCACTCCATATTTAATCTAAACTCTCACACAACAAAGCTCTTAGCCTCTTATCTTTCTGACAGAAAATTCGTTGTGAGAATAAATTCTTCCGTCTCAGAAACCCACAACATAACCGCGGGTGTTCCCCAAGGCTCTATTTTAGGGCCAATTTTATATCTGTTATATACCGCGGATATTCCTCAACCCGTATCTCCTAATGTTGTGATGCTGAATTATGCTGATGATACATTAATTTACTCTAGCAGCAAATTTGTTAAGGCTGCAAGAAATCGCATTAACAACTTTCTCCCTAACCTATCATCATACTTCAATAAGTGGAAAATTCACCTTAACCCAAATAAAACGCAGCTCATAGTGTTCAAGGGCAAACACGAGCACTGTACAAACAACACTAGACGCTGCCACAACAAAATTAAACTTAACCTAAACAACACTCTAATAAAACCCTCCAAAACCCTAAAATATCTGGGAATCACTTTTTCTAATAACTGGTCTTTTTCCTCCCACATTAAAAATTCCCTTCAAAAAGCCACAATTCAGCTTAATCTCTGTAGAAGAGTAATGTGGAAACCTAATAGTCTCTCTCACAAAGTCAAACTGCTCATTTACAAACAGATTATCAGGCCCACACTCACGTACGCGTGCCCATTGTGGTACCATATCACTCCCTCCCAAATGGAGAAATTACGAGTATTCGAAAGAAAATGCTTTAGGTATGTCTCTGGGTTACATCGTCGTCCTAACTCCTATAAGTACTATAGTAACGTCGAACTCTACAATACCGCTGGTATTGAGCGCCTCGATAGACGATTCCTCGAACTGTCTATCAAATTTATCGAAAACCTACAAAATAATCCCAATCCCATAATAACCTCGCTCTTAGAGAACCCTCTAGATATCAGAACTAACTACCCCAACTGTCTCCACACCAGAGCTATCTTCGCCTCAGGCAGACTGGTAAATGATTCAAACGAGATCATATACCACAACACCGAAGTTACCCCTAACCAGTTCAAATACTCTAACGTCCAACCATTTTCCAACATCCTACGTTTTTCCAACGAACAACCGGAAAGAAATACTCTTCCTCAAACCCATAACTGACCTCATTCCACATCCTTTAATTCATAAATCCCATTAATTATAAAACTTTGTTTTGTTTATAGCTCATTTTATAATAATCAGACTAAGTTAGGTTAAGTTATATTTATATTTATATTTATATTTAGGGTTAAGTTTAGATTAAGTAAAGTAAAAAAGATTCGAAGTTCAGTCTCGATTGGCGTCCGAAGTGGTAGGACGCCAATAAACAAAATAAATGTAATTAAATAAATAAATCGAGGTTTAAATGCTGGAAATAAAGGTGATAGATTTTTTATTGCGCTTGGCCGATTCTTCCTACTCGACGACCGGTAGCTGCTCTTCCCTCGAGGTTCGAGGAAGCACGGCGGCAACCGCAACGGGTCCCCTCGGGAGCGGTCTTTAAGAGATCTTACGTCCTTTTCAGGATAAGAAGACACGCTACCTGAGAGAAGGACCACAACAAAATGGTGGCAGCGGTGGAAAATCCAACTATCCCCTACCAACAATAAAAGAAGAAGGAGCAGCAACCCATAATATTAACAAATAACAAAAGCGTGCCTGGGGCTAAACACCGGCAATAGTGCAAAAAGTGATTAAAATTGGCCAACACAACTCCGGCCAGCCCCGGGATCCTCAGGTAAAATCGTGTGGCGAACATCGTATATCGTTCTGCAGATACAACAAAAATAAATTCAATGACAGTGGCATCAACTATAGTTCTTTACCGAGTCCAAAATGTGCTGTACAATAGGTCAACAAATGTTGATGCAACTGGTTTTATGCAACATCGTCTAGCAGGCGCATCAATACGTGGTGCGCTATAAACATCCACAACATCGCCATAGCCATTAACACAGCCGAAGCAGTCAGCATCAGCAAGGAACTCAAATCCTTGAAATACATCAAACAACGGCAACATATCATTGGCGGCACCAGCAGGCAAACATCTAAATAGTGTGTGTTGTAAATGAAGTGAACGACGGCCATGAGTCCCGCCAACATATTACAAGGTAGCAGGATAACCGATGACATCATCATCTCCTACCAGGATACCGAACACTTGGACTCAGTGGCAACACACTCAACAGAATGTCCAGCAACAACCACAGGTACTTATATCCATTTTTATATATATTAGTTGAATCTAAAATTTTCATATACAAAGGACAAATGAAACCCCAAATTTAATGAACGCAAAATTTGTATTAAACATATATACTTTAAGGGGAATGATAATAGAAACCCCAAACAAAATTTAAATATACAGAGGGAGAATAAGAAAAAACCTTTACACATATAAAAGCAATTTTCCTAAATTTTTACATATACATATATATATTTACATTCATTAAATAAGTTTCTTAAGGATTTAATTTACTTGATGAAAATTTTCCATACTTTCTAACAGGAAATTCTCGATTTTAACGCGCTCACCCTTATCTGTCTGTTGGTCTTTTTCCTTTCATCTGTTTAAATCGAAATTCCTTAGGATCACTTTCCCCTACCCAGGATCTTTCCACTTGCAGGCTCGTTTCACTGTGGGCTCGATAAAAATGTCCTCTCTTTTTACCATTGCCTTCTTTCACAGGATCTCTTCTGCTTATCTGTCTACCAGGATTTTTCGAAATTAGGAATGTTTTACTTCGGTGTCGGTAAAAATCGTTTCCTACCTTCGATATTTTCGAAATTTCCTCTATAGGTGAAGATGTGTTGGGTTTGAAAGGATCTTTTTTTGCTAATCTGTCTTTCACAGGATCTTTCGATATTAGGATTGTTTTTCTCGGTGTCAATAAAAATCTTCTCTTACCTTTAGTATTTTCGAAATTTCCTCTAGATATATCGATGTGTTTGGGTTTGAAGGCATTTTTTCTTTTTTCTCTTTAGGATCGCTTCAGTTGAGTTCGAAAAATTCTCTTCTTACTCTTCGCCCTTTGTTACACTTGTATTTGGTAGGATGAATTTTCCGAAGGAATATTTCGCCCAAAATAATACGCGAATCGAATATTTGAAGCGCGCGAAAATTAATACCCAATTATAAAAACGCGAAACTAATAACAATGAATATCACAATCGGGTTGAAAGATATTTTGGATTTCGTGCCGGTGTTTAACGGTAATCCGGACGAATTAGATGATTTTATTTCTTGCGGGGATATTATTTTTTCACAGGCACAGGACGACAGTCAGCATGCTTTTTATCTAAGCGTGGTGAAAACCAGACTGAAAGGGCCAGCATGCGACCACATCCGGTACAAGGTCATTTCAACCTAGAATGATCTTGCTTCCGAATTAAAGGGAGAATTTAAAATTCTCACCTCAAGGTCAGCGGCACAAAACAGTCTGGTGAAAGCCAAGCAAGATAGCAAGGAAGATGTGAAGGAGTTTGGAAACAGACTCGCACACCTCCTGCATCTGCTGAACAAAGCCACGTTCGAAAGCACTGTCGATCCTGCGGTGCGAACATATCTCCTCGAAGAAAATAAAAAGCTCGCCTTGCATACATTTGAAGATGGTCTTAGGGATTCCCATTTAAAACTCTTAGTTAAAGCACGAGGTAACCCTAGTCTTAGAGCAGCAATCAATTATGCTCTCGAGCAGGCCCCACGACTAGGCGATAGAAACCCTCTTAATTTATGTAATAATTCCAAATATAGCCAGTCACAAATTTGCCAATCGTGCAATAAGACTGGACATACTTCCTGGACTTGTTATCGCAATACAAACTCTCTAAATGTTGGTCCCCAACAAATGAAGACAGAGGTTCAACGCGTTGAATGCACTTATTGTAAAAGATTTGATCATTCTCAAGCAGAATGTAGGATACAGTCCCATTTCAGAAGTCAAAACGACTCTCCATCAAATAAAAATGATTTGAGAACTCAGCCCACTTCTACCGCAAACGTTTGGAGAAGTGGAGTAATTAACAAAACGAGTAGGGTACAGCAATCACAAATTTATATAGGAACATTAAACAGCCAAAGATCTAAACAATCGTTATTAGAAGCTAATGATATAAACAGGAAGGTAGAAAATGCCTCACCTTACAAAGTGTCGTCTACGGATGAAATTGGCATTAGAGATAATAGGGACATAAATCAGAAGCCGGATGATCTAACTGCTCCTCAAATAGAAGAAGTAGTGACCAAAGATCATATCCAACAGTCAACATCTGAATCCGTTTGTCTACGGACCGGATCTGATGATTGGACAAAGACCCCTGAACATACTATCCTAACACCTCTCTCTACTTTCATATTATTAAATGCTCCGACTTCTAGCAACAACACGTCCAAGCTCATAGAGCACAAACTGAAAATGCCGGCAAAGTGTAAGCCTGAGGAGCAAGAACTCTCAGCAGATTGTAAGCCCGAGAAACAAGAAATTTCAGTTAAGTGTACGCCTGCGGAACAAAGAGTCCCAGCAGAACTTAAGCCTGAAAAGCCACAAGAACTCCCAGCATCCAATAAGCCTGAGGAACAAAGATTCCCAGCTAAGAGTAAGACTGTGGAACAAGAAGTCACAGCAGAATATAAGCCTGTAAAGAACAGCTGTATCAAAGCATCCCTTTTAAATAACTTGTTTGTCCGCATCGTTTCCCTCGTTTCTCTAATTTTTCAAACTTTAAAATGGGTTCTACAAATGAAACTTAAAAATAAACAAATGATCAAAATCCCTTTTAAAAATAAAACAATGGTTGAACTTCCAAAATTTATTATGAATTCTGCATCCTTTAAAATGTTCTTTCTACATGGTTTTATTGCCCAAAATTTGAAAAATTGTACACAACCCAATCCGACGAAAGTTTGGAAAGTCTTCCACAAATTTAAAGAAAAACTTAAAGTGAAACAAATAGATTTTTCCTTTCAAATATATATGTATATGTGTATGAACATATAAATAATAAAATACCAATTCTGACAAATCTAAAAATATATAAAAAACTATATGTAAATTAAATATATCCACATAAAATATACAATTGATAATTTTTAATTGCCCTCTTAACAAATTATTGTACAAAAACAAAATAGTAACATATACATATTAACACAAATAAATAAAATAAAAAAAAACCAACTTTGTTTTGGAAAATGTATGTATCTAAAAGAAAATAGTCTATAATAAACAAGAAAATTTATAAATAATACAACTGTATTAACAATTCGGGAGATAATAAGTAAAATATAACACAAATAAATCTTTAAATAGTTTATATTATGAAGAGAATCTCCCCAAATTCATATTATTAACACACAAATGATGAAACAAATATTAACTCCCTCAATAAAATAATTTTGTAAATATTATACAATATTTTAATTAATTGCCATTAACTTAAAATTTAAATAAATGAACAAAAATATTTTAATAATAAATGATCTTAATTTGTAAATAAAAAACATATATAATTCTAAGTTAAAAAAAAAAAAATGTTTAACTAAACAAAACAAAATCTATGAAATATACAATTTAAAATAGAAATATAATAATTTCAAATAACTATGTAACATTCTTCAATTAACCAAATTACATCTATCCTAAGAAAAATAAGGAACTAACATTTTTTACTTAACTCAAAACAAACTTAAAAATTTAGAATAAAATCTGTCTTTATAATACATGAAAAAAAAAAAACATAAATATGGTCCTCAAAATGAAACAGAAATATACTCTGGAGATAATGTAAATTCCTATATAATACACAAGTTGTAATACAATACACTTTTAAGGCTCACCTAAAATTTATCTGTAGCACAAATTGAATTTAATATTTTATTTCATATAACCTTATTTTATAAAAATAATTCACAGTTATCATTAAATATATTGAACAAACATAAGAACTCTGTAAATAACATTATTAATATATATATAATCTTTAATTAATTCAATATCAAAACGTAAAAAATGTACTTATATACACGATAAGAAAAATTGTGAATTTAAGCCTTTAGTTTAACACATAATCTTAGACTTTATAAAAACATAACAAAACATTGAAGAACACTCTACCGTAAGCTACAGAATTAACACAAAATTTTGATTAATACTTAAAAACAAGAACAAACATTTAAAAAAGTAGCAAGCAATTGTAACTACAATGAAAATTTAAAGTAACCATTATAATTGGAAATCCAAATTATGTAACGAATCATGATGACATCGCCCTTCATCTTTTATCGCGTCACTCCTACAAAATTAATCTCTTACAGATTAATTTTTTTTTGAAGGAGGGGAGGATGTAGTGCTCTGAAGAGCCCTACCATATCCTTCCCCCACACCTACATCCAAATCCCAGCAGTAATACACTAAAACCTAAAATTCAATCAAAACCCGAAAAAACCCAAACTAGACCCAAAATTCGCAATAAACGAATCAAATATCCGTTTATCGCTTAACATTTACCTCCACGGCATAATTTAATCTAAAAAACCAAATTAAAATCAAAATTCACAATAAACGAATCATATATTCGTTTATCGTTTTGCATTTGCCCCACGGCATCATCCAAACTCAAAATCCAGAGATCATTATCTCTATTTGGGAAAATTCTTAATAAATTGAACAAACAAAAACCCGAATTCATTTACATATCCACATCTGCACAATAGTTTCATAGGAATTCAGGAAACTGAATCCTTATCTTAAATAAACACTGAGCATCTCACTCAGGATTCCAAAATCGGGATTTTTGTAGGAAATTGTGTATTTTCGAGATACAAATTTCGATTTGTTTCTCTTTATAAGGGTGATGAATTTCAGATTCGAAGTTCAGTCTCGATTGGCGTCCGAAGTGGTAGGACGCCAATAAACAAAATAAATGTAATTAAATAAATAAATCGAGGTTTAAATGCTGGAAATAAAGGTGATAGATTTTTTATTGCGCTTGGCCGATTCTTCCTACTCGACGACCGGTAGCTGCTCTTCCCTCGAGGTTCGAGGAAGCACGGCGGCAACCGCAACGGGTCCCCTCGGGAGCGGTCTTTAAGAGATCTTACGTCCTTTTCAGGATAAGAAGACACGCTACCTGAGAGAAGGACCACAACAACCTTACGGAAAATGTTGCTTTTAAACATGGTACAGGTATACTTATACATAGATCAATCCCACATAAACTTATAGTAGTACACTCTGCAATCTCGGTCGTAGCAGTAGAAATAAATATCGGCAGAAACCTCACGATAATATCAGCATACACCCCCACATCCCAACCAATAACGATACACGATCTTACCACTATCACAGATAGCATCCAAACACCGATACTTCTCCTCGGAGATTTTAATGCGTGGAGTCCCATCTGGGGATCTTCGTCCACTAATAAAAGGGGAAGAACCGTAGAGAAATACATACTGACCGCAAATCTAGCACTACTCAATAACGGTAGCCACACATTTTTCCGCTCACAAATCTTTCACACATGTAGACTTATCACTAGCCTCACCTCAATTGGCCCCAATGTGCACTTGGAATACTTTACCCAACCTGCACGGGAGCGACCACTTTCCAATAATAATAAACATTAACACTAGCATGTGTCCCAAACCCTCCAAACTTCTTCCTAAATTCAAAACCGAACTTGCTAATTGGAGTAAATTTCAAAATATAACTACCCAGGCACTAAGTCAACATGTAGAGAGTCAAAATATTAATCAAGAAACAGCCATAATCACTAAAGCAATCCGAATAGGAGCAAATGCCTCGATACCACAAACAAGTCGAAAACTCCATAAGGCAGTAGTTCCCTGGTGGAATCCAGTATTGGACAACCTAAGGAAGAAAAAACAAGAAGCCTGGAGAATTTTCAAAAGATTCCCCTCCGATTTTAACCTAATCAATTATAAAAAGTTAAATGCCCTTTTTCGCAAAAATGCCAAGGAAGAAAAAAGAAAAGCCTTCCAAACATTTACCGAAAAGTTAAATCCGAACTCCACTCCCAGAAAAATCTGGGCGGATATAAAAACGCTAAGTGGGCAGTATCGCCCCCTCTCAATAAAATGCATTAACACCGACTCAGGCACTCTCACATCTCCCCAGCAAATTGCAGACCATCTCGGCAAAACATGGTCAAACTATGCAGAAGACGTAAACTTTCATCCGTCATTTCTCTCTGCCAAAAGAGACACAATTAGCCCGTCCCCTCACACAAGCCCATCCTCTAAATTAATAGATCTCCCGATCAATAAAATTGAATTAGAGTCAACCCTACGCGGCGCCACAAGTAAAACACCAGGATATGATCGAGTCGATTACACAATGTTAAAGAACAGTCCACCACTCCTGAGACACCGAATACTCCATCTCTTCAATAACATACTCCAAACAGGTGTAATTCCACAAGTGTGGAAAATAGCCACAATTGTACCCATACCAAAACCCACGGGCGAACCGACTGCGGCAAAAGGATATCGCCCAATATCGTTACTCCCATGTCTAGGAAAAACATTTGAAAAAATTGTAGCTAGACGACTCAACTGGTTCATGGAGAAAAACAATCTAATAAGCATTGAACAGGTTGGTTTCAAGCAAGGACGTGGAACGATTGATGCGCTACTCCATATCGACAACTTCATCACATCTTCTTTGTCAACCAAAAAGCATACAACAATTCTCTCCATAGATTTTGAAAAAGCGTTCGACCGGATCGGTCCTCATGTGATTTTGAATAAATTAGCGCAATGGAGAGTTGGTAACAATATGTTCTACATAATCAAGTCCTTTCTTTCCAACAGGAAGTTTAGAGTCAAAACAGGTGGTGCATTCCACAGGGTTCTCCACTATCAGTCCTATTATTCGCTCTAGCCTTTGACGGAATAAACGACATTCTCGTAAAATATAAAAACATAAAACACTGCCTCTACGCTGACGACCTAGTTATTCTAACAAACGTAAACAATCTCAACGAAGTACAATCTACCTATTCAGAAATACTACGCGACATCACTAATTGGTGTAAAACCTCAGGCGCAAAGATCTCCCTCGAAAAAACTAAAATGTTACACATTTGTAGAAAAACCAGCTGCAGCAAAAACATCACACTTCCCTTTCAGAATCACACAATCCCTACAATCCAATCCATGAAAATCCTCGGTATCCTCTTTGACAGTAAATACAATTTTAAAGAACATTGTTTAGCACTTAAGAAAAGCCTAGCTGCAAGATTAAATATTGTAAAATACTTAGCATATAAGAATGGATCTGCACATACTAACACCCTTATTAACGTAACTAAAGCCATCATCCTATCTAAAATCGACTACGGACTAATGATATACGGAAAATGTAGCAAAACGACCCTGCAAACAATAAAATCTCCCTATCACGCCGCAGCTCGAGCAAGTACCAGAGCATTCAGTACTACACCAATTAAAAACATCCTCGTCGAATGCGGTCTCCCATCTATAGAAAACAGGCTAAAATATATATCAGCTACACTTGCTTACAAATTTACAATGTCTATAGCAACCCCCATAGTGCAGGACATCCGAAAAATTTATAAAAAAAAAACGAAGGTCGAGATACCGCTCAAGACTGGAAAGGGCCATCGATATAGCCAAGGACTTACATATCCCTATAAATATTTCAAAACCCCACCGCACACAACACCCTCCATGGTTAATTCCGAGAAATACAATCTTAGATGACCTGTCCCATTATCCAAAACATTCAACAAATCAGATAATCTATCAAAAACTTTTCAAGGATACCATCGACAAACATCAAAACTGGAACCTGTTTTTCACAGATGGTTCCAAAAACGAATCAAATGTGTCATTTGCTATAGTCAACGATCGCAAAGAAATAATCAGAATGGGATCACTTCCCACCTTTTGTTCCATCCTATCAGCGGAAGCAACGGCAATCTTGGAAGCAACAAAACTGATCCAGAAAATCCCAACGATTATCTGTACTGATAGCCTTTCAACTCTAAAAGCAATAACCAACGTAAACTCCACAAATGCTGTCATTCGTCAAATCCAAGATAACATTATTAAGAAAGCTAATAAAATAAAGCTACTTTGGACTCCCGGGCACTGTAACATTAGTGGAAATGAAGCGACCGACGCGGCCGCAAAACTAGGGACAAAGTCGCCTCTCGTCTCCTTCTATTATCCTAACAAAACGGACATAAGAAGACAGGTAAAAAATGCCCTTAAGAACGTGGAGGAAGAAGAATGGCACCACTACACCCACCTGTACAGCACTATTAAACAGGACACCAAACCCGTTACTTACCCAACAACAGTCTCAAACAGAAAAATAAAATGCTTCCTACGAGTCCGGCTAGGACACACCAAAATCACACACCAACACATCCTTACAAAAACCAGCCCCCCACAATGCAGTAACTGCAACAATCAAGTCCCACTTACTCCACATCACATCATATTCGACTGCCCAAAAGTCCAAACCATCGCAAACCAACTATTTGGAAACGACCCCTTCAGCAACATTCTGGCAAAACCATCAGAACAGAATATCAACTACACATACGAATTACTAACACTTACTAACCTTCATAACAAAATTTAAAGTAACTCGATATTAGCCGAAAGCCCTAGCAGCTAGCGCTATTTAGAATTAAGTTATTGTGTAATTAATTACATCGTAATAAATAATAATAATAATAATAATAATAATCTACTGTGACTTTTAATTTTGAATAAACTTTGAACGAAAATCAAAGAGTCATGTTTCAAATGAAAAAAGGGGCATGTTATGAAATGTACTGGAACTGGCTTGATATAGAATATTGTGGATGTTTATTTATGATATGTATTAAATGAGAATGTTAGATATGTTAGGAGAATGTTTTAAGGATGTGTTAGATAAATAATGAGATTCAGTGTTAAAGTTAATAATCATAAGGACAGTAGTATTCTGGAATACTACAGCACATTGTGTTCCGGTTCTCTCATTCTCCCTTGTCCGTCGACTGTTCAATTAACCGAAGCATTTATCTACCTCGATGGGCGGGGAACATGAGAGAGCACCGAATGCATGGATGATCTCGATTGGTTGCTTTTGGTGTAAACCAAAAATCCCAACTTTCATCCCTAATTGAAATTAGTAATTACTCAACCATTACAGTGGCAGGTCACGCTGCTTAATAAGTCGATTTACAACTACTGAATAGTGTGCACCGGTCTCGTGAATATTTCTTTTTTTACAAAAGTCAAGTAGTTTCAGCAGTGCCTCTCGGTCTCTTTTTACATTTTGTCAAAATTACATTCACCACAAAGTGAAATATAACATCCAAATATATCTATATTTACTAAAGTGAAAAGGACTAATCTAATTTGCATTAAATTCAACATGTACTGTGAATCGTGCTATAGCCGTTTATGTACCAAGACAATATATATACTGCGAACCCCCCCCCGCCCCTCTAATTTTTTTTAAGAAATCAAGTGTTGCCATTTGCAAACATGTATGGCCCACCCTATATTTCGTCAAATGGTGAATGCTTCATTACAAAATGCGCTTTAAAGTAGAAGCACGTCCTTCGTCAACAAGAGGTTGTCCAGTTTGGTAAAATTCGGATTACACTTCCAATGATATCGTAGAAACCGAAGTAGGACTTGAGATCATTTTGTTTTGTTAGGAGAGTTAAAACCTTTTGAAGCAGTTGCCTTTCTTTAGATCCGGTTTTCTTGCACGCTGTAATATAACATGACCCATGTACGTGAGCAATGCTGCACTCTAAGGTTAGCTTTTTGTAGAGGTTCCAAGAGTTTAGACTTTTCCCGTGTATTTTAGATCTGATTAACCAGTATTTACAAATTGTTTATGTTCCCCGTAATATAATATATATGTGTTTTACGAAACATCAGAAAGCCAAGCAATGACGTTTAAGGACCCCTAAAATTACCCCAGATTTCAGTTCCTTTCTACATAAGACTAAATTAAAAATTGGAATCTCATAATACATTATATTAAAAAACCGTATCTCATTTGGCTGCACTCTCCCCTTCTCCACATATAAATGTATTAAAATACCTATTCTTACATATAACTTTGTAATAACCTCTTTCGTTCTATCAAAATACCATAACAAAAACGTATTTAAATTCCGCCCATTAAGACGGACAACGGAAACCATATTAATTTATGAATCAAAAATCGAATTCGTCACACTTCGTGAAGGGTTACACAGCCCTGACAATTTTACAAATCAAGACTGACATGGAAAACTTCAGGCAATCTAATCGATACCCACCGGAGAATCTTGGAACTCGTTTAAAATTTAGTAGAAATGTGTAAATGTGGTAAGGGACAAGCAACTGCATAAAACACTTGCACAAAGGACGATACCGATTCAATACACTATTGAAATTTTTAAATTGGCTTTATATTCTCAAATTGACGGTCGACCACAAGGAAAAGAAAACGAACCTTTTACACTTCACAGAACAGCAATAAAAGGCGACGTAGATTTATTGAGCTGAGAGCACACAACAACAACAATAACAAAAATAACATTCTTCCGCAATTCGTGAATAGATTGAATTCAAAGAAGTAGATGGGAATATACAAACGATCCAAATACAAAATTTTACTCACGTGCCGCACTGAACACATTCCGATTGCAAATTAAAATGTTAAAAAATCGATTTATTTGTTTCTATTCTGTTAGTGGACACACATTATTTAGTACAAAAGAATTGCGATACAATCATCAAATAAATAGCTTGCCATTCCTGAAACTTCAAAGTTTATCTATTGCCATCTACATTCCTTTACCGTACTTCTTTGGACTCTACCGGACAATTTTATTTTATTTTCGGCCCAACGTAAATACTGGACGAAATACATTTTTGTGTATATGTATGGACAAACCATCGGAGTGTCCGGTACTTCCTTAATAAAGTAAATCTGTAATCGGAGTACCAGCAGTTTTTGATAATAGTAATGCGGGTAGTTTATGGACGTTCGTATTTTCAAAAACAGTCAACAATTTACATTCTTAGATGAAAAATTGATCAGATACCTTCATAATACTGTTTTCTAACTTAAGTTATTGGTTTTCAACGACCACTCTATAAAACGCGTATTTTATATACATTTTTTTTTTTTTTTGTATAGTTCTAATTTCATTTTCTGCATAGTTCTAATTCATTTAATAAAAACAGGACAAAATGTATCAATTATAAGAAGAAAATATTATAAAATTGTCTTGTAATGGCTTTTTCTTTTATAATGTATATATTTAATGACCTTGCCAGGAAAAAACAAATCATTATGGAAAATTTAATAAGCCTCAGAACTTGCCAAATAAGGCCGAGACCGGTTCCCGGTTGTAGTGGCGATGATGATGATGATATTTAGATTTTATTTCTTATAATCAATTTATTGTTTTATTTAAAGATTTTGTGTCATTATATAATACAATAGCTCCTCGATAGTATACTGGTTAGTATACCCACCTGTTACGCGGGAGACCGGGGTTCGTTTCCCCGTCGCGGAGCCTCTGGCGCAAAACTAATCACCTTGCCCGGAAAAAACAAATCATTATGGAAAATTTAACAAGCCTCAGGACTTGCTAAATAAGGCCAAGACCGGTTCCCGGTTGTAGTGCCGATGATGATGATGATGATATAATACAATAATAAACTTATAAGCCAAATATAAAAGCATATATAAATAAAGTTAAACACCAAATATAAAAGCAGAAAATAAAGAAAATAAGCACAAAAGAAAATAAAAAGCCCATTTAATCTACGAGAAAAGAGGGAAGAAAAGAGAGAAGATAGGCAATACTGTGCCAATACTTATCAAACAGAACAATTTGGGGTTTATACAGGATAGAAAGTTGGACCGGATTAAAATATTCCTTGGCTCTAAAAAGATAACGCAGTTTTCCTGAGGCAGACACGTGTTTACAGCACGATACATTCCCACAAACCGTGACACCGAGTAATTTCAAATCTCACTCAGATTCGAGGGCCTGCCCATACATCATTAGTTGTGGAACCGAAGATTCACTTTTCTTTGTGAATGTTGTATATTGTGTCGTCGTTGCATTAAAGTCGACGAGATTGACCTTCGCCCACTGCAGGACCTTATCCAGATCAGAGAGTCGATCTGGCTACATCTCAGCTGGTTCGGCGTTGATGCACTAATCAACCGATCACTCGAAAAAGAGGAAACAAGCATACTATCATCAGCAAAGTGAACAATCTATTATCCGTTGACTGCAACAAATCATTTGTGTGAAGAAAAGAGAAGGTTGAAGGGAAAATATAACCTACAGGCACCTCGGAATTAACAGGATACAAATCCAAACAGTTGCCGCCCAGAACAACCCGGATCGGTGGATTTTTGATGAAGCTATTCGCCCAATCGCAAAGCTACTGGGGAAGTCCGTATGAACGAAGTTTGCTCAGCAATGCCCTGTACCAGACGCGGTCAAAAGGCCGGGAGATATCCAATGCGGCTGTCTTTGACTAGTAATGCCGCCCACTCGCAGATGTCTATACATCGGTTCGGTGAAAAAGTCTCTCGTGGACTGCCCGCCACGGAACCCGTATTGAGGATCATTTAGAAGTCCGTTGCACCTTTTCCATCACTTTAGATAACATAGACAGTAAAGTTTGTGGACTTCTTTCCCCTCTTTGAGATTGGCTGAACTCGAGCGACCTTCCAGCAGCAAGAGAATGTCCTCCTTGCATAAGATAAGCGGAATAGTCTGCAAAGAAACGGCAATAGTTCAGAAGCACAGTTCTTAAGGACTATTGCTGGTATTCCGTCCGGACCGAGTGCCTTCCTACAGTCCAGTCCACGTAGAATGCGTATAATAGTATGCGGGCAGAACCTCACCTTCCGCATCGAAGGCCGTAACGACGCGATTGGCTCCAAACAACCGGCATCGAGGTTTGAATTCGCAAAAAATAAATTCGCGAACACATTAGCTTTATCTTTTGAATTTGTGACTAGTGTCCCGCTGTCCGTCACTAACGGGGGAGAAGAGGAGGAAGCGAAGTTACTGCCGACAGCCCTTGCCATTGACCAGAGGGGACGCGAACCAGTTGGACACTCAAAGGGTTTTTGGTCATTCTATCGTTGTAGGCCTTCTTTGCGGTATCGATCGTCTGGTTGCATGCGTTTCTGAATCCAACAAAATTCGTTTGCATAACATCGGGGGAATTGGGGCGCCATTGTTTAAAAGCTTTTTTTTTTGCAGTTGTAATCTGCTCGCATTTTTTATCAAACCAAGGTTTATCAGATGAATTACGTTAGATAGAATGGGGAATGTAAGTATCCACCCCGAGAAGAATAATATCCGTAACCGAGTTCGTGCATGCGTTAAAATCGGAGTCTCCGAAGCGCACTTCCAACCAAAAAATCTCGCAAATCGTCCCAGTTAGCAGCCGCATACCTACATACACGGCGAAGTTGCCTAGATTGGCTATTCGTTTGAAATGCAAGAGGCTGCGCGACCAATACCCAGCAGTGATCTGAGTTTCCCAGTGGCGTTGCAAATTCCATCGGCCCGGATATCAAAAACATATCCAGGGTGCTTGCATAATCACCTCGGGGATCCGGCACTCGCATCGGTTCATCCACGTGTTGAGTCAAATTGCGGATAACAGCGAACATACCCGCTAGCCTCTCAATCTCGTGGGTTCTATTAGAAAGTACTAACTAGGCGAGGTTGTTTACATTAAAATCAGCCATACATCCGAAACATGGTCGAGGGTTTGTACCAACAATATCGTGGAATGTACAGCGTGAACGGGGGGTTTCTCACCGTGGGAACGACTTACCACCTAAACCAACCTTTTCTCGTACCGGTCCATCAGCCAAGCTCCGAAAGACGGCCAGAGATTTCCCCCGACCATTTCACCGAGCTTCTAGCGTGGCGGTGTGGGGGGCGAAGCGGGCGCATAGTTCTACTCCGCCCCCACAACTTCCACTAAATGTTCCACAATCTTCTCCCGAAAATTGTTCAGCAAAAACACAAGCACCGAGAGGAAAGATGAATGAAAAGGCACTGGAGGATTTTTGACGTTAACTTCTCTTTATTCGAACTAATTTTATTTCACTTAAACTACGTTTCCAACAGCACTTAATTTTGGTTTGATTGCCAAAGCCGAATTTCGCGAATCGATTTCAATTAACAACGAATGAGGACTATTGAAAATAACGTCTCAAGACAATTTGCGACTCGATTGTGTATATCTACGCTCCTCCGCCGCGCGACCGGCATGGTCGGCTCATGTAAATGGACTCAACGACATTCAATCGCTTGGGGTGAAGATCGTTGGTAGTACACATGTATGCGTGTACATGGGTTCTTTCATGAGACACGTCATGAGAACGAATCTAAACAAAGAAAGGGAAAATGTGCATTCATTAGAGGCGAGTTCGGTAAAGCAAACAAACCGAATCTCATTGGATGCTAATTGGGTTTGTGTTTGCCTATACTGCTGCTGATGAGAAGCAGATCGCCAAATATGAAAAGACAAAGGCAACGTTTGGGTCTTTGTCTGAGATGTGCCTTGCTGCTAAATAAATAGGCGGCAATGCAATGTGGAAATGTGCTAATGGGTTTTAGCTAGATTACCGTGAATTGGTGTTTATTGCATCGCTGCCAAGGGTAAGTATACCATACCTATTTGCATTTGCTTATGCTGTAGGATTTAATTGGTGCCAAGAGACGCGATATGCATATATTTGTTTTGGTTTCTTGGGTGTAGGTCGCCAGCTAATGTGTATGTATGGTGATTTATGATACAGTTGGTGAAGGCGGGAAATAGGCGACGCAATGTGTATGGTCAACTTACCAGGAATTCCAAGCCAATTTGGCCCTTCGGTGCCAGGCAGACCCTCCTAGACGAATTCCCAATAACAAACGATTTGGATTACATACTATGTAACCTTCCCCAGGGACCATAAACATTTCACTGTCTATTTTTCAGCTTCGCCATATGTATGATAAATCTCTTAACGTACACATTAGCCGGCGACCTTTTTCTTCCAGCAATAAAATACCCAAGCAACTGCATTCAATTAGCGCAATCGATGATGAAGCCAATTTCCCTAACTCGCACCAAGTGCAAACAAAGAAGGCTATTCCTCCATAGGCTTCCTGTCGATACCATAAACAATCCATATCGTTTGTGGTATCCTAAACTCAGTTTTTATTTAATGAGTGGCTGCTATTTATCCAGCTGACCCTCATTATCGAACGATGCATAGGTCGCTTTTCCCTTTGTATTGTAATTGTCCTCAATCCATCCCGCATGACCTCGGCGCATAATCGAACACAAACCATTAGCATCCCACGAAATTCGATTTGCTTACCATGAAGATCTCCTTTATGAGATCCGTTTATCACCACAGTGAAGGCGAATGCACCCAGATTTCCTTAGCCAGCGAATTGAATCTTGGAGTCAAATTCCATCCGCTGACCACAATGGTCACGCGATCTCCCGCTCCTCCTCGCGCGCCGAGGAGGCGAAAATCACCGAGTCGTGCGTGTAATAGTTTAGAATTAATAAGAAATCAATTTAATATCAATTTAAGATACTTGGATACATCCAAACCAAATGACAGTGTTTATAATCAATAAAATAATAATAAACTAATCAGTGTGTCATTCTTTCCTGTGTTGGTGTTTCGGAGTTGCGTTTGTGTTTCCCTCTCGGTGCGCCTATTTTCCCCTCGGTAACATTTTGCTGTTTTTCTTTCGGCCTACGGCAGACACCAAGAATTGGTGAAGACGAAGTAGAACTCTAGCCCATGCTGGCGTCGCGACTTCGTACCCCACATCCCTGTTATGACGGTTACATTATATGTAAACCAAATCCTCTTGTTTTTAGGAATTCGTCTAGGGGGAAATGCACTTGTTGAGATTGGGATTCCTGATAAGCTACGAAAGGATTCTTACGGGAATTGTATGCGAAGAAATGCATGCACGGTAAGAATTCTTTTACAGGTACTTTTAGATTATAAATGGGGGTTGGGAACCCATCTACCACTCGACCTTTAGTCGCCTCTTACGACAAGCCGGCCTTACTGTCCCTACACTGAGGGCAACATACATTTTAATTTCTACATAATATATACAATTATTTATGTATACTTACATAATTTTTATTATATATATTTTTTTTTTTTTATATTTTAGACTTAATCTGCTTTTGTTTTATATCGACTTTTAATATCTACAACAGTTATCTTCATTTTTTTTTGTTATTGTATAGATGGGAATTATTACCTTTTTCTGTATAAATAAAAATGTTTGTTTCTATATGCATATGCATTTATAGAATATGTACTTTCAATATAAATTTAAATATTACGTAGAATTTTCTTTCTGGTTGTTACATCACTTGAAAAAATATGTACCCCCTAGTGTAGTTGTTTGTTTTGCATATATATTTAATTTTTCCTGGTTTTATTTACTCTATCGTCCAACCTGGAAGTCGTTCGATATGAAGCACCTTTTTCGACTCCTCCATGACTCCACCAAGGAGTACTAATCGACGAGAAGCAAAATCACAGGGTAAGTAAAAGCAAGGATAGGGTTTTATCCGGCCATTGTGTACCACCACGTTCCTATTTGCTATGTTGATGGCAGAGTTAACCGGGCCTTTGATTGCCACTACATTACAGGAGCCTTTCCGTACGGGAGCCAACTTGCCTCGTTTTGTGCGTTCCATATTAGATCCTTGTTGCCCACATGTACCGTGAAAGGGCGTACTCTACGGTCATAGTCCCTTTTGGATTTCCTGTTTGATATTAATAAATGGCGGCTTGCTATTTCATACGTTTGTTGAAGCTTATACTTTAAGAGCTTATAGTACACTGGTTCCAGAGGCTGTTTTTAGCAGATGTTACTTCCGGGTGAAACCATAGAGGCACTCCATTGGCGTAAGTTTGGTACCTTCGTGTGCGGTAGTGTTGTACACAAATGTTGTTGTCCTTAGGTATTGATTCCATAATTGTGGGTTGTTATCCAGAATAATGCGTAAATTCTACGAGTGGCCAATGGGCTCGTTCCAGAGGTGTGATCCATATATACTATGAATTTACGGCATTGTTAGTAACAAAGGCAATTTTCAGCCGCCCACACAATGGTTAATGTCTCCTTCTCAATGGTAAAGTATCTTCTTCAAGCATAAGCGATGGGCTAGTCTTCGCCTATTTCACCTTGTGATAGGACGGCTCTAAGTGCTTTATTAGTCGCGTCTGTGATCAGATTAAAAGGTTTGGTGAAATCTGGATAGATTAATAGTGACGGCGAAACCACGATTCCCTTTTTTTCTCAAATAGTCGTTGACATTGTTTGATCACGTAAATTGGATGTCCTTCCTTAAGAGGTTTGTTAATGGGTGCACCCTTTTTGAGAAATTTTGAACAAATATGCGATAGCAATTTGCCAAACCCAGAAAATATTGAACGTTTCTTACCGTCTTGGGAGTGGGGAAACCCCTGAAACCAGAGGTCGTGCCTAGATTCGCCATTGGGTCTTTTTCTGAACAAAACATGTCTAGGTAGACTACTTCTTTTTGAAGGAACTTACACTTCTCAATTAACTCCTTCTGGATTGTGACTGGTAGCCCTATTATTTTTTGTGAGCGCGTTGGTAGTACGGTCGGTTACTCCAAGATATGTCCAAATCCAAAATGCGGGTTGGCGCTCGTTGTACCAACGTTTTCCTTCTTTTTATTTTCAGGTTTCCGGGGGTTTGTCATAGGATTTGAGCAACAGGTACTCGACAATATTTCACAGCCATTCTATTGTGCGGTAAGGTCTTGGGTTTGCTGTAATCTGAGGTGTGGACTTTTCTAACCCCCCCTGGTTTTGCAGTTTTTACCGTTTCGGCAGCCTTATGCCGACCCATTCCTGTACTATTATTTGCAAAGTCAATGGAAAAATCGTCGGAATTTATCGCTGTTTGGGGAAATTCCAAACCACCTCCCGGTATTTCCCGACCCGACCGCTGGGAGTTTTCCGACTTCTCCCATTTTTGTGATTGTGTCGCGAGTTAAGGATAGCTACATTATCATAATAACATGATACCACCACAATACACACGACGCCACGATTCAAATATCAAACAATCATCATGGCTTAACACTTATCTCCGCAGACGGCACCATGCTCATAAACCAACGCCGAACACTTACCTATGACACAGACACCACATAGACGCAAAAAAAGGATCATAGATCAACAATGACCTAGAACAAGTATCTACACACACAGCACCATTCTCGTGATCAACACTAGACGCCCCTCTGTGACCCAGCAGATAGATAAAATGTGAACAATCTGCACGAAGCGATGACATTCTTCTTGAGGACACCACTCGGCATAGCCGCAACGAATAATATTAAAATAAGTAGTCCTAAGTTTTTAGAAAGAATAAAGTTATTTTTTTATTATTAAAAAAACCCTATCGGACTACTTAATTGGCGATCCTGCCAGGAGTTGTATAAAATAACTACTCCAGTGAGCGGACCATATCTTGGTGAGGACCAAGTAAAAGGATACTCCCACGTAGACGTACGTGTAACAATAAACAAAAATATTGTTGTCGGACAATAAAAATAAAACGAATCCACCTTTACCTGTGCTGTCGCAGCAGCTACAGAAAAGACCCAGTGCTAGTAACAGAGCACCAGGAAAAAGGACAATCTACTTGGAACCACATCCTGGGATCAACAATAACCCGTACGGATAGCTACGTGTATATCAACGTTTTTTTTTTTTGACAAGAGAAAGCTGCATTGGGAGTTACATAGGACTCTCAATCCCAGGAAACCGTAAGTAGAACAAAAAAAAAAGTCCAGTGATACGAGGGTGGCCTCTTATGTTTCGGGATTTGGCAACCCTAGTGTTGCAATCCGGCAATTGACAGCTCTGTCGTAAAGTTGGACATTTTTGAGGTTATACGCACTCAGAACGTTTTGACATACGAGCGCTATTTGTGTTGTTTACAGTAACTTAAAAGATTCATCTCGGCCTAAAAATGGAATAAAATCGTCAACATTTTCGTGCGATTATTTTTTACAACTTTCGGCGTGGATTAACTCAGCAACAGTGCATGGATGAACTTAATTCAATTTTTGGCGATGAAGCTCCATCAAGGACCAGTGTTTATCGATGGTACGATGAATTCAATCGTGGTCGTAGTTCATTCCAAGATGAATTTCGTGAAGGTCGTCCAAAATCAGTTGTTGTTCCGAAAACCATTGATGCTGTGCGCGAACTGATATTGGAAGATCGTCATGTGACCTATCGTGAGATTGAGACAACCTTAGGCGCTAGTGAGACCAGCATACATTCAATATTGCATAAACATTTGACCGTCAAAAAAATTTGTTCGCGTTGGATCCCACACAATTTGTCAATCGCCCAAAAAAAGGCTCGTGTCAATTGGTCGAAAGAAATGCTCAAAAAATATGGTCGCGGTGCTTCGAAACACGTCTATGACATCGTGACAGGTGATGAATCGTGGATTTACGTGTATGAGGCCGAAAGTAAACAGCAGTCGACTGTCTGGGTGTTTCAAGATGAACCAAATCCAACAAAAGTTGTTCGCGCACGAAGCACTTCCAAGCAAATGGTCGCCTGTTTTTTCGAAAAAACTGGACATGTCGCAACCGTACCACTAGAACAACGCAGAACAGTCAATTCTGAGTGGTACACAACCATTTGTTTGCCAGTTGTCTTCCAAGAAATCAGGAAAACCAACCGCCGAAGATGGATCACTCTTCACTACGACAATGCGAGCTCTCACACATCGGCTGCGACAACTGCATTTTTGAGCACCCAAAACATCGATTTGATGGGTCATCCGCCGTATAGTCCTGACTTGGCACCGAATGACTTCTTTTTATTCCCGTACGTAAAAAACAAACTGAGAGGTCAACGTTTTTCGACACCTGAAGAAGCGGTTGCTGCATTCAGAATGCATGTGTTGGAGATACCTCAATCAGAGTGGCAAAAGTGCTTCGACAATTGGTTCAAACGCATGCAAAAGTGTATAGATCTCCATGGGGAATATTTTGAAAAACAGTAAAGTGATTTTCGATGATCAATATTTGTTTTTGTTCTCTAATCCCGAAAAGGCAACCCTCGTATCAAGTAGTGAGGAATTTATCCGCATAAGAACGGATATTGTGTTTCGAAAAAAACTGCATAGCAAGCAAAAAGGAAAGTGAGATTCTAAACACTCACATTAAAACCCCGGGAGTAAACCCTACTGAAATTGTTTATGTAATTTCCGAAGATGCGGAATAGAAAGCGGAAACCATTCCATAAGCCATTCGCCCCAACTGAATCAGACCGAGAAAGTGAAAGTGAAAGCGAAGTTGAAGAAAAGGCTTCGATAGCGGAATTACAAACCCAAGTTGAAATTCAATTCGACGAACGAGCTTGAAATGCATTTAAAATAATCAAAGAAGAACTACAAGCCAGAATAGAACTATATCAACCAGATTTCAATAAACCCTTCGAATTAATGACTGATGCGAGTAATTTCGCCATATGTGCAGTCTTAAGTCAAGGTAATAATCCTATAACTTTTATATCACGAACGCTCAGCAAAACAAAAGAAAACTATTCCACCAATAAGAAAGAACTGCTCGCAATAGTCTGGACTTTGCAGAAACTATGAAATTTACTATATGGTATAACGAACCTAACAATATACACCGACCATCAATCGTTAACATTTGCTGTATCGTAAAAAAACACTAATAACAAATTAAAATGGTGGAAAAGCTTCATAGAGGAATACGGAGCAGAAATCAAATATAAACCCGGCAAAGACAATATAGTCGCAGATGCACTATCCAGGCAACAAGTAAACACCTTTACTTGCTCAGAACATTCCGCGATAAGTTCCCCACAAACATTAATCCTCCGAGTAAATCAACCTCTCAGCACCTTTAAAAACCAAATAACGATCAGCGAATCAGGAGAAAACACTGCGATAAAAACAATAAATGTTTTTAGTAACTTCAGGCATGATATACGCATCACAAGTAAGGAAGATCTAAAGGGGAAACTAAAAAATATACTCAATCCTAACATCATTAATGCGATAAAAATACCGGAAGAATTATTACATAAATATGAAATGGCAATTAAAGAGACGTTCAAACATTACAAACTAATTATTGTTCAAACATTATTAAGGGATACCGAAGACGAAAACGAACAAGTAAAAATAACCCAAGAAGTACATAACAGGGCCCACAGAGGATATCAGAACAATGCAAGGGAAATTTTATTACAATACTTTGGCAGTATTAAATTATTTAACTTTGGCGGTTATATGTTGAGTAACTTCGGGTTGGTACAATGTTCCGCCGAACACTGTTCGCACCAGAGAAAAAAAAAACACAAGAAACCAAAACACGGATTGAATTTTTTTTAATTTTTTAATCTTTTATATTTCTTTAATGTTTCTTACTTCGTTAAGGTCCCGTACAATATTCTATTAAAGAGAGTAGCGAAATACACGCACGACACACACGTTACACTCTTGGATCCTATTCCACTATCAATCGGATACTGTAATCTAACTCCTCGACGTTTTTCCGTTGTCTCCTCCTTCACGATCAAAATCTCTCTGAGACGGATTGTATCTGTAAATCTATCCAAAAATTTTCTTAGTTCCCCTGCTAACAGAATTTCCGGATTCCTGTTAGCAGCATGTTATCGTATCCCCGGGGATATTTCATAGTTTTTTTTTTTTGAGAAAGGGAAAGTCATCCTGCATACATTCTTCGTTGGTGATAGCATTTCCTATTTTACGGCCTTCTGTTTGCACAGAACATCTGGCGCGAAGGCCGAGATGATTTTTCGGGCGTACAGCCCGTGGTTGTTTGCCTTTTGTAAACACAACCGAAATCCATTAGATCCTTCTAATGGGTGTGAAATTTTTACAAAGGAATCGTGGGACCGGAGTATTTCCTTTGTTGGCGTTGGATTTGTAAATCTTCCGAATTATCTTGTTGCGATAATTTCGGTTGTTTACAATTTTGGCCGCGGATAGGCGATATGCTTTCTTGCGTTTAGCTGCCGGCGTATGCATCCGTTGTTATTTATTTACCGAAAATGCAATTCCTGGTACATCGTGCAGATGCTTTGGATGGAAGATTTATGGCCTGTAATCTGGAATTGTTTTGCATACTATGAATGGATGCGTTGACTCGATGCTGAAAGTTTTTGAACGTTAAGTTCCTTGTTTTTTTGATGTCGGTTTCAACATTGTTTCAGCTTCCTATGCCCCTGTTACAGGCCTGATTAATGAGCTTTGGGGACACGTGTCTGTGGGCAAGTGTACTGGATAAGGTAAGTCAGTTCCTTGAAGGTTTGGAACCTTACCTGGGCGGAATTGTGCGTTCGTAGGACGCTACAATACTACTGGCCAAAAATAAACAAAGTTTGTAAAAGTTACGCTACAAAATGCGAAATATGCCCTAAAACAAAATACGATAGGAAACCTAACAAACACCCCGTAAGAGAAACACCAGTGCCAACCCAAATTGGGCAACACTTACAAATGGATGTCTCTCACTTAAATGACCAAATGTATATCAGCACAATCGACCGATATTCAAAGTACCTACACCTACCAAACAAACTAAATATACCAATGGTCCTAAACGAAATACTTTCACAAATATTCAATTATAATGACCAACAATACGTAATGAGCGATAATGAGTCAATTTTTTCAAGCCACCAAGCAGAAGCAATGTTTAATCGACATAATGTGATACATGTAAAAACACCCATCGATCACTCAACATCTAATAGCCAGGTCGAAAGAGCACACTCAACCATCCCCGAAATAGTACGAGCTCTTGCGAAACAAATAAATACAGATTGTGAGGAAGAAATTTTTGAATCGGTAAAACAATATAACGCCACCATACATAGCGTTACAAACCTTAAATCAGAGGACGTATTTTATAATCGAAACCAGACGCCGCCCCTTAAAATATTATAAAAAGTAAACAACAGAAACTATTAAACCACGTTAACAAAAATCGAGAGGCGAAAACATATAAACCTGACGACACCATTTTCCATAGGTCGAAGCGACGAAACAAGAACACGGACCGTTTCATCGAGGCGAAAGTAAAAGAAGATAAGAGTAACTACATAATTTCAACACGACGCAAGAAAATCCATAAAGACAACATAAGACATACACGAACAGAAGAGGATTAAAAAAAAGATAATTGTACAAATCCATAATAACGATGTAACAATATTAGCATACATGACCTCTAACAAGGAAACTAAATTTACCTATCGAAGAAAACCTCGTAATAACCTCTTTGTACCACTCGGCCTAAGCATATATGTAATAAAAACTATTGATATTAAAAATAGTATGGGTACACAGTCGCGCCGGAGACCGGGCTTCGATTCCCCGTCGGGGAGCCTCTGGCGCAAGACTAATGACCTTGCCCGATTTTTTTTTTTTTTTACATTTCTGTATTTATTGACCATAAATAATTTTTACAATAAGCAATACAGATAACTTATGATACCTTAGCTATAATTGTTTACATATACTTACTAGTACATTTTTCAAACAATATGATAAAAGTTATATATTGGTTATGGATTAAGATTTTAGTGGGTAGAGCTTCCTGGAAAAGGTCAGAAAACCAGGATATAGTTATTTACTTAACCTATGCTAAATTTAACTTAACTTAACTTATCTTAACTTAGTCTAGTTAGCTAATTATTATTGAAATAAGTTATTGTGGTGTGGAAGGGGGTAGCATAGTGATCAATGGGTTAGTGAGGATATTGTCAGTCAGGGATGTGGGTTGGGGAACTACTTTCCGTTAGTTCGTTGAAACGCAAAATATTGGAGAAGGGTTGAATATTACTATATTTAAATTGGTGAGGTGAAAGCTCTGTATTGTGGTATACAATCTCATTAGAGTTATTAACCAATCTCCCAGAGGTGAAGAACGTTCTGATGTGGAGGCAGTTCGGGTAGGCAGTTCGGTTATCTGACGGAGTCGATGTGAGCGCATTTATTATCGGGTTGGGATTATTGGGGAGCCCCTGGCGCAAGACTAATGACCTTGCCCAGAAAAAATAAATCATTATGGAAAGGTTAACAAGCCTCAGGACTTGCTAAATAAGGCCAAGACCGGTTCCCGGTTGTAGTGCCGATGATGATGATGATGATGATGATGGGATTATTGGGAAGATTTTCGATAAATTTGATGGACAGTTTGAGGAAGCGTCGATCTATACGTTCAATATGAGTGGCATAGTAGAGCGAACTACTGTTGTAATATTTGTGGGAGTTGGGATGTCGGTTGAGGCCAGTGATCAGTCTGAAGCATTTCCTTTCGAAGATGCGTAGCTTCTCCATTTGAGCGGGTGTGATATGGTACCATATCGGGCATGCATGTGTGAGAGTGGGTCTGATTATCTGTTTGTAGATAAGTGATTTGACTTTGGTAGAGAGACCATTCGGCTTGTACATCACTTTTCTGCAGAGATTAAGTTGAATTGCGGCTTTGCGAATCGAGTTTTTGGTGTGGGCGGAGAAAGACAGATTGTTGGTGAAGGTTATTCCCAGGTACTTTAAGGTTTTGGAGGGTTTAATTATATTGTTATTTAACTCGATTCTGATTTTGTTATGGCAGCGTATGGTGTTGTTAGTACAATTCGCATTTCTGCCTTTAAACACTATGAGTTGAGTTTTGGCTGGGTTGAGTCGGATTTTCCACTTAGTAAAATATGCAGAGAGATTCGGGAGATAGCTGTTAATGCAGTTTCTTGCCTCCTTGACAAACTTGTTGCTTGAATAAATTAAAGTGTGATCGGCATAATTCAGCATTACTGTATTAGGTGACAGTGGCTGCGGGGTGTCTGAAGTATAAAGGAGGTATAATAATGGTCCGAGAATGGAACCTTGAGGAACACCCGCGGTTATACTGTATGGTGTCGAAAGAGTTGAATTTATTTTCACCATGAACTTTCTATCAGAAAGGTACGAAGCGAGAAGTTTTATGGTGTGGGTGTTTAATCCGAACATTGAATGTAGCTTATAGAGCAGTCCTGCAATCCAAACGCAATCGAATGCTTTTGCTATGTCGAGAGAGACGCATATTGTAGGGGATTGGTTTTGGAGATTCATTGTTACATCATGTGTCAGTTTTAGCAGAGCATGACAAGTTGAGTGTTGTGGACGAAATGACCAAATTGAGAATTCGGGATAAGGGAGTTGTCTCTAGCAAATGAGAGAAGATTTTTGTATATCTTACATTCCAAAACCTTACTAAGCGAATTTAGCTGTGATATGGGACGGAAGTTAGCCGGGCTGTTGGAAGAACCGGATTTACTAATAGGGACTATCACCGCTGTTTTCCAACATTTTGGGAAATGTGAAGCGTTTATTATGTGGTTGAGAAGAACGAGAATGGGGAGTAAGTTTTCCGGGTGAAGCCTTTTAAACAGAAGGTTAGGGATTCTATCCAAGCATGTAGATTTTTTATTGTTACGCGAAGTAATCAATTTAGATAATTCTGTAAAGCTTAGGAATGTGTCGGTTCCCATGGGATGTGACGCTTTATTGGTTTCGTTGAATTCAGTAATGAATGGTGGGAAGGATGGCTCAAGTGTGCCTGAGATGAATTCATTCACGGTGTCGTGGAAATTAGTGACTGGGAGGGAATCGTTTTGTTTATGAGTTTTACAGAAGTGTTCAGCGAGACAGTTTGCTATATCAGTGTCCGATTGGGTGATGTTACTGTTAGTTGGTTGGATGAGATAGTCTATTCGAGGCTTGAATTTACGACCAGTTAGTCGATTTATATTTTTGAATAGGTCACGGTTTGGTTTGATACTGTTTAGAGTAGACGTGTAGGTCTGATCGGTGAAATTTTTAAGTTGTCCATTTATCAGGGTGGTCAAAAGCTGTATCTGTTGTTTAATAAAGGGTGAGTAGCTAATATGAAATTTACGTCGGAGTTGTTTTTTTATGCGCAATAATTTTGTGAGGAGGTTGGGTAATAGTTTTCCTAAGTGGTTATGAGGGACGATCGTAGGGGTGTGGCTGAAGAGAGCATTTCCCAGTATTTGCTCTATTTTTACAGCTGCCTGGTCAATTTCAGTAGGGAATAGGTTTGAAGATTCCGGTAAAGAATAATTTGAAAAACTGGCAGCAATATCGTTATTCACTTTTTTCCAGTTTGTTTTGGAAAAATTTGGGATAGGATTCACTGTGTAGAGTGGTTCGAGCGAAGGGATTTGAACCGTGGAGTGAACGGACCCATGATCGGATGGGAATGTAAAGGACACTGTAGGGGGATTAGATGAATAGATATCTGTGGATTTTAGGAAGAAATCGATTGTTGATTTGGTTCTACTACAAATTCGAGTAGGTTGCAATGGACAGTCTGCGTAAACATATGGGTGAAGTGGGAGGAGATCTAGGAGTTGGTAGCCATATTTGTTGCACTTGATGTCATTAAATGATGTATGTCGAGCATTCCAGTCTCCCCCTATGATGAAAGGTGCCGGCAGAGACTGCTGGATTATTTGAGAAATGTCTGCACTAGGGAAGTTAGGTTCACGAGAAGGGTGAATGTATATAGACGACCAAACCAGTACTTTATTACTTCTGCAGAAGAGTTTAACAGCCGTGTATTCGACATCAGTTATGTTAGTGAACCTGATTTCAGTAAATTGGAATTTCTTGTGTATTAGAATTCCAGTACCACCATGAGGGCCAGTGGTTCGCGGGTTGGACACAAATGTGTAATTAGGAATGTATACTCGAGAGTTTGATTTAAGCCAAGTTTCTGAGAGAAGAAGAACATCTGGGGCGAACTTTTCAACAAACAAACGGAGGTGTTGTCTACGAGTGTGGGAATATATGGATTCTGTGTTGAGGGAGACTAGGGTTAAACTATTCATTAAGGGAAAGAATGTGGGAAGTTATTAAATCTAAGATCTGACCTTTTTTTTTCTATTTCCGAGCTGTGTTTCAGGGTGGGTAGCAGCGTATTCAGGCTTCTAATATAACCCATGATGTCCAGGTTGAGGACGTTGGAATTGGGTTGATGAGGTTTAGTCCAGTTTCGGGAATCTTTCGTAACTTCTGCATAGGATATTCCTGATCCCGCGAGATGAGATGGTTGAGGTGATGAGGGTTTAGTTGCAGTTCCTTTGGTTGGTGCTGGTTTATTTGTTGTCGTGTGTGCCGATCGTCTCTCGAGGATTCGCAGCTTTTCGGGACATTGGGAAAAGTTGGCTGGATGTGGGCCTCCGCAGTTACAGCACGTTACTGTGATTTTATTTGTGCTTGTTGATCCATCAGCGTTTGTTTTTTGAATTGTTGTTGGTTCAGTACCAGGCGGGTTTACCTTGCATTCTCCAGGTGTATGCTGTTCGGCACATTTCCCGCATCGTGCACTTAAATGGCACGCAGCTGCTAAGTGACCTGAACCTTGACATCTTTTGCAATGGAGAACGTCCTGTTTGTGTGGTTCCTCAATCGCAATTTTATGCGTAAACAAATATTTTATTTGTTTAAGCCGGCTAACATCTTCGTTCGGTGGAATCTGTACGATTCGTAAACTCCGAATATTGTTTTCTCTCATATGAGGAGTTTGGAAGTAGTCCAATCTGTGTATACTCAGTTCCGGGCAGATCCTCGATATTTCGAGTAGGAGTTCCTCATTCGTCCATGCTGGATCAATGTGCCTTATGATGAATGTCTTTGGTTTACTCTGGGCATGTTGAAAAGTGAAGAACTCATGTTTTTTCTCTGTGAGTTTTTTTACTGCCGTGTCGTGGTTCGTCAAAGTTGTTGTCATGATCGAGATCGAGGTGCCTTTGGAATTTGTGGTAAAGTTTCGACGTCCTAGGGCATTCTCGATCATCTTGATTACTTCCTTGATGCTAGTTGCATTTTTGATGTAAATTGGTGGTGGCCTCACCTTATTTGTAATTTTGTGTCCAACTGTCTGCCACTGGTCATCTATTTTGTTGGTATATTGGGACGTTGACGGTTGTGATGACGATGGTTTGATGTTGGTTGTTAAGGAGATGTCTGATCTTTGGGGATGTACTTCCTTCATGCAGACATCGTCATAGGTTTTGGTCGGTGATTGAAGAGTGCGTATTTTGCCGTGCAGTTTGTTCATTTGGGCTGTAAGCAGCCTTATTTATTCCATGGCGTCATTGTACTTCTTCTGGTAGTCGATGGTTGGTTGAGTAGTACCTTGCCCGAAAAAAAGCAAATCATTATGGAAAATTTAACAAGCCTCAGGACTTGCTAAATAAGGCCAAGACCGGCTCCCGGTTGTAGTGCCGATGATGATGGTGATGATGGGTACACAGTACACGAAGGCTGCGAAAAAACTCAAAAGCGAGGACGCTTTAATCTAACGGAGGGGGGAGTTAAGGATAACCACATTATCATAATATCATGATACCACCACAATACACACGACGCCACGATTCAAACATCAAACAATCATGATGGCTCAACACTTATCTTCGCAGACGGCACCATCCTCATAAACCAACGCCGAACACTTACCTATGACACAGACACCACATAGACGCAAAAAAAGAATCATAGATCAACAATGACCTAGAACAAGTATCTACACAGACAGCACCATTCTCGTGATCAACACTAGACGCCCATCTGTGACCCAGCAGATAGATAAAATGTGAACATTCTGCACGAAGCGATGACATTCTTCTTGAGGACACCAATCGGCATAGCCGCAACGAATAATATTAAAATAAGTAGTCCTAAGTTTTTAGAAATAATAAAGATATTTTTTTATTATTAAAAAAACCTTATCGGACTACTTAATTCGCGCGATTGAACCGTTTTCCACCCTTGCTCAGGGCAACGGTGCTCTACTTTCGCGGCTTATTAGGCTCTTTGTTAGTGGAACTAAAACAGCTGTCTGCCTTTGGGTTCTATTAGTGTGTACGTTGTGCTAAGGTCTTTTATTTTTATTATTTATTTGTTGTGGTCTCTTGCCACTCACAACTGACCGTGCAAGTCTGTGGCTTCTGGCGTTGATACTTGATTCTAGCGTTTTCTGTGTTGGCAATCTTTGGTATTGAGTGGAAAAGTCCATTTGTTTCCCTATTTATCCTATTCCGACACCCTTCCAACATGTTTTGTCGTCCGCCACAGAATCCACAACAACATCGGACGCTATAACGCCTATATTTTGATGTTGTTGGTGGAGATGTAACGGTTCTATTTGCCTCGGTTATCTTTTATTCTAAGACCCACTCTGCTGGTTCTCTAGCCAATTTGCTTTTGGAAGGCCGGGATTCTTTTTTGAGACTGTTAGAATGTGGAAACATTTTCTAAGTGCCGATAACAGTTTTGGGGCGCAATTGTTAATAAATATATTTGCAATTCCGTCCAGCCAAGTTATGGCAGTCCAGACTGTGGACAATGTCTTATTCATACGTGGGTGAAATTTTACATACAGCATTGAAAATTGCATTGTTACGATCGCAGATGACTCTGCAGTTGTATTCGAGTTGAATTCGTGAAGAAGAAATTTCTGAAAATATTGGATGTTTCATTAGAGTTCGCAGCAATGTCGCGCCGCCCATTACAGCGGAGGGAAGAATGAGCACCTGGAAGTTGTTGATAACATGCTTGGGAATTTGCTAAAAGAAACGGGAATCGGTTAGATAATCGGCATGCGTTTTGGTTCCCTTGCGGTAGTGAATCTCGTCCACGGTCCCTGTTTTTTGTGCGTGTTTGTGATTCTAACAAAATTCAATGTGTCAGTCTCAGTTGGAATGTAGCGCCATAATTTGAAAATTTCATGTTGGACTGGTGACCTCGCTCAAGAAGAAAGATAAATTGTTGGCAGGCCGATTTTTGGTCCATGCAAGTTGCAAAGAAACTCCGAACATCCTTCTATTTGATAACTCTGTATTTTCATGCTGGACAATCGTTTGACATGGAAATGATTTCCCACCATATATCAAACATTGGTTTGAATCAAGTTTGGTTGCTGAGCGTACCGTGTTTCGGGTGTTGTATGTCAAAAACCGAGAGGCACCTAAAATCGAATAACATTGAAATTGATATCAGTATATGTATATAACATAAAGACCATGTACTGAAAGCCAAGCTTATCCCTTAACATCTGGCCACTACCTGAACTTTTCATATCAAATCTGCCTCGTGGATAAATATTGATAATCCGAGTTCTTCTAGTGAAAAAACTGAAAGTTATTGTAAGATTTTTCAAATTGATTTGCTTAAAAGGTAAGCTAATACAGAGGAAATGCTCTTGGAGCAGGAGTAATTGAAGAAAATCACAATGTGTATAACAATTGGTTAACATTCCTGATGCTGACAGGATACTTACATCTTTTGCATGTTACGATTGTTTGCAAAATATATCTAGAAGATGACTACTAACAGCGCTCTGAGATACAGTATATCAAACGCTTTGCAGCCTCAAGCTTTTTAAATTTAAAACACACTATATATCTCTTGATCATGTTTGACTGGAATGGAATCTTGTGCAGCGTGGACCTAACATGTTGCACTATAGCTTATTGAAAACATGTCAGGTGCACTATTTAAAGGAATAAATGAATGGTTAAAGTACTGGAGAGAATATCGGTTGGAAGTTCTAAATTTTAAAAGGCATCAATACAAGTAAAGAAACCGAACCACTGCAAAGAGGGGATGTAGTAACAAGTTTCTTTACAATTTTATATTGTGGTATACCAACACTTAAACCGTAGGGCTGCAAGTGAGAGCGACTGTATTTCGAACTAAATTTAATAACCCCAAGGCACTTGTTAATTGCAAGCAACATAAAATGTAAAAGAGAAAACCGATTGCCAACAAGGGAATGTGCTTGTTTTACGATTTTGCCCCTCGAAATAGTTTGACTCGGTCTGCTCGTTCCGGGAACTTGAACAAGACCCTTATGCATTCATCTCCTTGTATTGGGCAGGAATGAGCAGATTGAGGATGTGATTTGTGTATCTAATTCGAAACTTCTTCTTACTAGGGACTAAATGAACACAGACACCAGCATTCCCCACTGACTACAAACGGCAAAATACTAGGGGGTATATCTGTGTATTCAGCAACCCCACATACATATTGCTATACCTCTAAATAGACCCTCATTGCTCCCAGTAACTTCGTTAACATCATCTCATTTAATTAGATATTTAAAATTGCATGTAAACTTGTTATATCGAAACGGAGGCATTTTTTATTCTTGTACATTTCCCATGTTCTTCAAAATGTTCGCCTCGTTTCAGAGAGCGTGTATCTTTGGACAAATACTACTCAGGTAAAAACATTCTTAGTTACTGTGTACTTGTACGTTAAAGTGCAATAAAACTTTCCATTATAGAATACCTGGCGAAAGAGGAGGAAACGAAATTCCATTACCTGCTTCATTAAGTTTAAAACGTGAAGGAAGTTTTGAATGAAATCGTATTATTTTAAATTTTGATGTTGAATCGATTTTATTAAACAACTAAAAACAAAAAACAAAACTGGAAAAATGAAAATAATTGCGTGAGGGGTTCTCTTTGCACTGTCGCTTAATTAGTAAGCCAGTTATGTTATTTCCAACTGTCCTTTAAGGCCATCGTATTCAACGTGATGCCATTACATCGGATCTGCTCCGCTTGATTTAGGTACGGGTCACGTGCAGGACAAAAGGCGTTTCATTTTCCTCGTAAATGGGCGGAAATATAACTTTAATGGATTTTTTGGTAGCCGGAGAAATTTTTGGAAATACTTTTGCTTTTAGTCGTGAAATAGGATCAGAGATTTTGATATTCTTATCATAACATTTGGTATTCGTAGTCGATGTGATATGGGTGGTAGATCGAGCAGTAAAGGCAATAATATTTAACGTTCGTTTTTAACTGACAGCGACGAGCAAATCAGGTAAGGGTCAGACATTCAGATACAACGGTTAAACGTTTTTGCTCCCTAAAAGTTAAATGGATTTATTAGTTGAATATTCGAAGAGCAACAAGTTTTACAAAATATACCCTAGCGGTTTCCACCCAGCCAGGGATTCTGGGAGCTCACTGCATAAGTCTCGTCGAACAACAAACTAAAGTTACCCAGATGAGAAGAATTGTCTAGATACTTTCTAAAAGGACTAATACGTATTTTCAAAAAATACAATTATACATTTTTTGCTTGCATTTATCAATTCCTTTTAGATTTCAAAATAAAAAGAGATTCCAAAAATAGTTTCAGCAAGTTTCAACGGTATTATTACAGGAATATTCGCAGCTCTCCTCTGAGACTCACTGGTGATATTGGTTTGAAAAAAGATACGTCCATTATTTTAGGTTTATTTCAATACTTTGTTTAACATGGTAAGGATTGTCTAATTTGGACCGTTTTGTTTTGTTGCTGTTTGTGAGATAACTTCATAGTATCTCTCTCATAGAATCTATGATGCCTATTGGCGAAAAACTCGACTGTTACGAGGGTAGCCTTTTATATTTCGGGATTAGAGAACAAAAACAAATATTGATCATCGAAAATCACTTTATTGTTTTTCAAAATATTCCCCATGAAGATCTATACACTTTTGCATGCGTTTGAACCAATTGTCGAAGCACTTTTGCCACTCTGATTGAGGTATCTCCAACACATGCATTATGAATGCAGCAACCGCTTCTTCGGGTGTCGAAAAACGTTGACCTCTCAGTTTGTTTTTTACGTACGGGAATAAAAAGAAGTCATTCGGTGCCAGTTGTCGCAGCCGATGTGTGAGAGCTCGCATTGTCGTGGTGAAGAGTGATCCGTCTTCGGCGGTTGGTTTTCCTGATTTCTTGGAAGACAACTGGCAAACAAATGGTTGTGTACAACTCAGAACTGACTGTTCTGTCCAGTTTTTCCGAAAAAACAGGCGACCATTTGCTTGGAAGTGCTTCGTGCGCGAACAACTTTTGTTGGATTTGGCTCATCTTGAAACACCCAGACAGTCGACTGCTGTTTACTTTCGGGCTCATACGCGTAAATCCACGATTCATCACCTGTCACCATGTCATAGACGTGTTTCGAAGCACCGCGACCATATTTTTTGAGCATTTCTTTCGACCAATTGACTCGAGCATTTTTTTGGGCGATTGACGAATTGTGTGGGATCCAACGCGAACAAATTTTGTTGACAGTCAAATGTTTATGCAATATTGAATGTATGCTGGTCCCACTAACGCCTAAGGTTGTCTCAATCTCACGATAGGTCACATGACGATCTTCCAATATCAGTTCGCGCACAGCATCAATGGTTTTCGGAACAACAACTGACTTTGGACGACCTTCACGAAATTCATCTTGGAGTGAACTACGACCACGATTGAATTCACCATACCATCGATAAACACTGGTCCTTGATGAAGCTTCATCGCCAAACATTGAATCAAGTTCATCCATGCACTGTTGCTGAGTTAATCCACGCCGAAAGTTGTAAAAAATAATCGCACGAAAATGTTGACGATTTAATTCCATTTTTGGGCCGAGATGAATCTTTTAAGTTACTGTAAACAACACAAATAGCGCTCGTATGTCAAAACGTTCTGAGTGCGTATAACCTCAAAAATGTCCAACTTTACGACAGAGCTGTCAATTGCCGGATTGCAACGCTAGGGTTGCCAAATCCCGAAACATAAGAGGCGACCCTCGTATTTTGACAGTATTCTCTTAATACTGTGACGCATATGACAATCAGTACTAGAATATTCTAGAAGGTCCGAAACAAAGTACTAGAATATTCTATAAAGTACTGGAAAACTGGAGACTATGAGCAATAGAAAATTCGAGACTATGGACCGGACAGGAACGAAACACCAAATCAGAATGAGGGCAAACTGTATAAATACGTCGCAGGCAGATCGGGAAGTAAGTAGTGAGAAGTAGAAGTAAGCAGTCAAAGACGCGATAAGTACGGAAGCGATAAGTCTAAAAATCGTCAAGTAACGTACGGTAAAAGTAACGGTTGTTATTAACGGACAATTAAAGTGTTACATTAATTCAAAATCGATTTAACGGCTCTTATGTATTAAAAAGTAATTAATTCAGCGAACCTTAAGCTCGCTACAATACTAATTTCTTATCACTAAAGCACAACAAGACCTTACAGGCTGTTAGTCTTCGACTGCGGCGTTTTACCCCACTTTGACTACGAGTTTTTTCGCACGATGTTGTCGTGTATGACCAATTTCTTATTCTCAGTAACCATCTGTTTAAGAAGTATGTCGATTTCGATCCATTTGCCCAACGTTTTAGGATTGGAAATATAATCTAATTGTTGTTAGACACACACTTCGACCATCTTTTTAACTTCATCTTTATAAAAATGTTTTAAACCGTTTGCGCTTAAAGAAACTCCTCCTTCATTATAAGGAGACGGGGTTTAAGAGTAGAAGTGTTAAGGTTGATGTCAACAAAGGTGAGGTAAGTAAATAAATTAATTACTTCGCTTCGTGCGACAAAAACGGATAAAAAAAAGAGGCACCTGCCTCGAGGAGATCAGTTCTCGAACTGTATTTGTAGATTCACTCTCTCTCCATTCCCCGTCATTCTGCCACCCTTCGAACATAATCTTCGCCATTACTGCCCCTTCGAAGATTGATAACCTAACCATGCAGGTGTGTGCAATCGCTAGTATTTAAATGTAACTTCACAATGGAATGTGGGTCCCAGTTAATGTTTCGTTTTTTATGCTATGCCTCTAATTTACTTTCGCTATTTTTTCAATCCATTAAAGTATGTCCGTCTTTAATTTTACGGAGTTTATTGTGCAACACTGTTGTGGTACTGGAGCTTCAGGTCCTACGGATTGAAACGGGTATGTACTATTCAAATGAAGCATTCACTCAACAGACGCTTGCGGTGCATACTGGGGTTGACCTGTAAAGCTCGGGGTAGCGTCGGCCGAATATCATAAATATCTCCAGTTGTATGAGACGCATCATTCACAGGCAGATATTGCCCGGTAAGCGATTCCTGTGGATAATGTGGTTGACCTGTGGGAGTCTGGATAGTCAATCGGCCTACTGTAACAGTTAGGCGAAGGCTCAAAGGGAATATGCACAGTAAAGTGCTTCCTGTGAACAGTGTGGTGAACTGATTTGCGCTTCGGTAAGATCATTTGCCCGACCGTAAAATTGATTAGTGGTCAAGCCTTCCATACTAAAGAAGTCGCATTTGCGTATAATCTCATTTTGGGCTTTTTCCATTTGGAGGAGACTTATGATGGTGTTTTCAAGAGGCTCCCCGAAGGCTTATTGATCATGTCGGAAATGAGCTTTGCTAATTCCAATGGATGGCGAATGTTGCACTGCTTGTCTGTCTGGACGAGCGCGGCACCGCCTCACTGCAGCGAAGCAAATAAGCTGTTCTAACTCCTGGAATTATTCCGGAGCTGCCTTACTTATTAAGCGGTAAGCATTATGTTGAGTCCCGGTGCATTTACCGGGAACGGGCGATGGCGAAATAATTGTAAAATACAAGAAAAATGAACGAAGTCTACTTCCTTTCAAACTGATATATATTTTACACGAATAATGAATAAACGACAATTCGATTAACTTTCAACGAAATACCAAACTATTTTTATGAAAGAAAACTAATGGTTGGCTTCAACGAACGAAAAAAATAAACTAATGTTTACGAAACGAACGAAAAACTGATTAATTTACATAACAATGACACTAAAAACTAAATAACAAATATGGCAGTAACGAACACAAACAGTGCTGCCAAACATGCAGGTAATTACAAATTTATAACGAATTATGACTAACAATTAATAACAAAAACAAATATAACGAATTAATACTAAAAGTATAAATTAAATTATCTAAAAACCACAATATATATGTTGAGTCAATCCAGGCTGCGACACATCATCTCTTAACCGTGTGGCAACCACCCAGGGAAACACTGCTTCTCCTCCCTAGACAGCTTAGGGTTCTTTTACATCTACCGATGAACATTTGCCGGTTTGGAACCACTTTGATGAGTGAACACCGGCACCGCATTATGGACTAGGTCCAACATTTTTTCAGCACCCAACATTGTGATAGAGGACTCAGTTATCTCCTTCTTTACGTTTGGTGTATGGGATAAGGGTTTTAGTCCTCTAGTTGGAGTTCTCGGGGGAGAAACAGTTGGAGTAGTAGTCCATGGTGTAGCTGATTAGATATCTTTTCACTGCTTCCTGGTTTTCATCTAGAAAAGCACCTGGTTTTGGATTTTTTTAAACTTTAGGTGTATCAAAAAATCTTGATGTTGAATTTGAACGAAAACCAGTAACATTAAAAATGTGAAAAAATTAAGCAGAATGGGACAATAGGCAACAAAATGTTTCTGCTGACGGCGTTAATCAACAAGTGGATGTGAGTTTAAAGCCGACATAAAAATGAATAAAAGATGAGATCGAACGGGAGAACAGAGACAGTTCAAGCACCAGAGAAAAGAATCCATGGAGTGACATTGGTAACAATAGTAGGTGGCAAACAGTAGACAGAGACGTAAGCTGAAAACGAAAGAAATAGAGAATAAAACGGGGAAACTAGGAAGGAACTAACTATGATATAGTGTAATCAGAAAAGCTTTCAGTTAAATACGGATTTGTATCCAATCTTTTACCTTTCTTTATACACAAAATTGAATATATTGTGGTGTATTAATACGGATCCTCTCCTTGCCTCCGAAACTCTTTACGGTGGAAGCAATGGTAGTTGGGTTTTTAATTATTATATTTATTGTTTTGTTTTTTTTTTTTTAGTTTTTAAACCACATTTATTTTCCTAATTCTTTTTACATGTATAATATTACGGGTAAATGTTAAACCCTTTTCTACAATCACAGTCCTTAAATTCACTTACTGGCTCTATGCGAGCTCTCTAAATTACACATTACAACTTGATTTTTATATATGCCTTTCGGCGTACATATTTTTTGGGTTTCTTATATATATATATATATATATATATATATATATATATATATGAAATAAGTCATATATTAGAGGGACTCCTCGTTTACATCTGTATGTATACATTATTATTACAATTTTTTTTTTTTTTTTTTTTTTTTTTAATTATAACAAACAAAAACTTCAAAACAAAACGCATAAAACATAAAATAAGAAATAAAAAATAAAATAAAAATAAAAGTAATGTGGAAAGCAGGACAGGGGGAGGGGGGACAAGAGGAAGGAGAGCGTTGTTCTTGAGAGGCATACTATATCTGAGGAAGTGAATTCCTCTCCTCGTTGAGAAGCCACCACCATTTGGGAGATGTTCGATCTTTGGCTGATTTATCTCTGATCGCCGTGCTAAAACGCATGCGGTCTGGGGCATTGGAGATATCACTATCATGGAGAATTCATTTCTCCCTGGCACCACGGAGAGCGTGGTAAATAATCGGGACTCCATGCACGTCTTGGATAAGGCCTTTTTGATCCAAGAAAGGGAACGCTTCTGGGGGAATAAACCCATTCTGGAGGGTATTCTCTAGATACATATCATTGGGATAGAATGCTCCCGCGATAAGATTATTGTCACTGCACATTGCCCTTGCTGTGGGACCACGGATCATTTTAATTATGAAATTGTCTATCCTATTTAACCCTGATTTGTTATACAGGATTTTGTTGGGATAGAATTTTTTGTATTGCGACTCTGGTGTTCTATAAAGTCCGAGGCAGGAACGCAAACACTGCCGTTCGAGCACACGAAACTTCTCCATATAAAGTGGAGATATATTATACCATACTGGACAGCCATAAATCAAAACTGGTCGGATGAATGCCAAGTACGAAATTATTTTGACTCTGGGGTCAAGAAGACTACTCCGGAATAGACTTCATGTCATAGAATATGCGCTTTTAGCTGCGGAGAGGGACGCTGCTACGTGCTTGTCAAAATATAAATACTGGTCTAGCCAGATACCAAGGTATCTAACTACAGTTTTCACTTGCAGCGGAAGGTTATTGTTACCTACAATAGAGAAGTGTTTCCAGTTGTATTTTGTATCCCTCGAGGCCCTGGATAGGGGCGTTCTGAAAAGAATAGTCTCGGTTTTCTGGAAATTAATTTTTAATTTCCAGTCTTCGCAAAATTGTTTTATTTTGTTGAAGTCATCTTGAAGGTGCCTATTGATGTCGTCTATTTTTCCACCTGTGCTGTACACCACTATGTCATCGGCGTACGCAATGGCGTTTTCGAGAGAACTCACTAGATCACTAGTGTAAATATTGAATAGAATGGGAGAATTCACAGCTCCCTGCTGTAAGCCATTTTTAATTTGGACGGTCTTGTTGGAGAGTATGTCCCCGAATTTCACCACAAAATGTTTGTCCATTATCATATCATAAATAATGTATAGCAGATATTGCGGCATACCCAGGTTTGTTAACTTATAGACAAGTCCTTCTAACCATACGGTGTCGAAAGCCTTTTCAAAGTCAACCAAGCAGACGCCTGTACATTGTCGCTTTGCCTTGTTCCACTGTATATCGGAAACAAGTTTCGCCGCTGCATGAACTGTATCATGTCGCGCTCGAAAGCCAAACTGGTTGTTGGAGATGATATCGTTTTCATCACACCAACCTATCAGTGCTTTGTTTATAATTTTTTCGAAGACCTTGCTGATGTTGGGAAGCAGGCTGATCGAGCGCAGATTAGCTGGATTGCTCTTCTCCTTACCCTTTTTGGGGATAGGGTGGACTACTGCAGTCTTCCAATGGGTTGGATAGTGTGCATTGTCTAGAGCGTTGTTAACCAAAGTAGTGTATATGTTCACTGCTTCGCAAGGCAAATGCCTTAGAGCCACATTTGGAATGCTATCTATTCCAGATGATTTCTTATTTTTTATTGAGCTAAGTATGTTTCTAAGTTCATCCTTGCGCACAAACATATTTGTATGTTCATTTCTGACGGGAGAATCCGCCCTATTATTTTCGCCGAATGTGATGAAACTATGGTTTTCGGATCGCCAGTTGTGAAGTTGATTGCGCAGCGAGCAATGTCTTTGACGGGCATTGCTTTCAATTTCAGTGTTAGCATGAACTGATTCGTTAACTCTGTACACTGCTTCGAAACAGGCTCCAATTGAATTCGCTTTCTTTTGCGGATCTTCGACTACTATTACTTCATCATTGGAGTTGATGTGTTCTAAGGTGAGTCCTGCGTTCAGCATTATCTGACAATTCTCGGGAGTCCGTGGAATTCGGAGACAGGGAATGTCATTGTGATCTTTTCTTCGATATAGTTTCTTGATTTGTGGAAACATGTTCGGTCCGTTTGCTTGGACAGCTCGAATTCTGTTGCTCCACTCCTTATTTATTACTGCTCGGTAATTATCCCGGATCAGTTTTTGAAGATTTTTAATCAAGGACTTGATTGTTTTGATTTCATTGCTATTTGGGTCACTGAACTGCCTATAGCACAATTTCAGCTTTGAGAGCAAGGTGCTCTTTTGCCTATACAAAGTATCGATAGTTGCATTTCTGTATCGGTGGGTATAGCCATCCAGATGAGCTACTTGGGGTATGGAACGATTCATTGTGTTAGTAACAATATCGTTCATAGTTAGGAGGTAATGATCGATTTCATCATTACGGAGGTTTCTATTAGTCGGTGGGTCTATGCCAATATTGCGTATTTCTCTTTTTACTATGCGATCGAAACGCGACCAATGTGCTTTTCGGAAATCGAAAGAGTGTACCTGGTCGTACTGCTCAAGTAGATGGTACTCGTTTGGCACGTGTATTACGGCTCCAAGTCCGTAATGATCGCTATCGTACTCAATTGTGCGAAGACAATTTCGAGTAGTTACCTCGGTATCTGGTAACTGAATTCGATCATCTGTCATAAGTAAATCCAGGGAGGAGTTACCTCTTGGATAAGACGGTGTACTTGTAGCGAACAATTCTAGTTTATGCTCGATCGCATTTGTTTGCCACCAATCAAACAAGGCATTGCCTTTGGTGTTCGAGGTCAGATTGCCCCAGGCACTGTGCTTGGCGTTAAAATCACCTGCCATTAAAAAGTAATTGTTTTCCGAATCTAACTTGAGACTTCGGAAAAGCGTATCGATTTCACTGATAAATTGGGTACCTTGAACAGATTCAGGAGCGTAAGCAGCGACTATATATAGATGACTTTGACTTTTTAGCGGAATGTCTATAATGCATGTCTCTAGCACCTGGAATTTGTGTACTTCCGTGCTGTAAACGACCTTATGGTGAAGACCTTTCTTAACTAAGATAGCGACCCCACCCCCTCGAGTAGAGTGTGGTCGATCTCGTCTAATTATGTTAGAATTTTTGTAGCCCATTTTGTGCCTTTGGTTTAGCTTAGTGTCGCTAGCCAAGAGTACATCTGGGCATTCGACTTGGAGCAGATTGCCTAAATGATCCCTTCTTTCGATGTGGATTAGTGAATTTACATTCACAGCTATAATTTTTAGGTTAAGTTCAGACGGAGGGTTGAAGATTTTGATGTGGAGAGTTATTTGAGAACAGGGTTGAATAGAGAGTGTCTATTCGTGCTCTTTGTTCAGTCAGTGTTCTTTGAAATTCGGCAAATTGTCCTTGTATGGTTGTTTGTTTGTTTGCAGACGCATTTATTATTTTACAATTTTAGTCTAAATGCTAAACCTATCTTAATAATTTTACTACATAATGTAATTTACTTCACAAGCACTCTAAATTATACAATATTATATGCTTAATTTATGCCTTTCAGCTTACATTTTCTTTTATTTATTCTTAATATAATACACATACATTATGAAAAAAATAAACTGTTATCTTAGAGGTCTACCTCTTCTTCTTTTCGAAGCATTATGACAAAAAAAAAATAAAGATTTTTTTTTTTTTTTTTTTTTTTTTGAGGATGCAAAAATTTTAAAAACAAAACAATAAGTGCTTAATGAAAACAAAAAAGATAAAATAACAGAAGTTAACGGGAAGGAGGGCAAAGGAAAAGGAAGGGAGGAAGCTGCGCCAGAGCTGAATATTATATCTGAGGACGTGAAGTCCTTTCTTCGTTTTGGAGCCACCACCAGTTGGGGTTGGTTCGGTCTTTTATTGATTTATCTCTTTCACTGATCTTTCACTGATACTGAATCGAAGTCGGTCTGGCCTATTAGAGATATCGCTATTGTGGACAATTCGTTTATCCCTAGCACCACGGAAAGCGTGGTATATAATAGGTATTCCACCCTCATCTTGGATTAGACCCTTTCCGTCCAAGAAGAGGAACGCCTCTGGGGGAATGAACCCGTTCTGGAGGGTACTCTCCAGATACATATCGTTCGGATAATATGCTCCCGCGATAAGATTATTTACACTGCACATTGCCCTTGCAATGTGGCCACGAATAATTTTTATAATGAAGTTGTCTATCCTAGTTAGTCCTGATTTATCATACAGGGTTTTATTAGGGTAAAATTTCTGGTATCGTGACTCTGGTGTTCTATTAAGTCCGAGGCAGGAACGCAAACACTGTCTCTCGAACACGCGAATCTTTTCCATGTAGAATGGGGATATATTGTACCATATTGGACAGCCATAGACCAACACTGGTCGGATGAATGCCGAATATGAAATTATTTTAACTTTTGGATTGAGAATGCTGCTTCGGAATAGACTTTTTGTGGCAACAAATGCGTTTCTTGCTGCAGAGAGAGTGACTGCTATATGCTTGTCAAAGTATAAATACTGATCAAGCCAAATACCGAGATATCTGACTACAGTTTTCACTTGTAGTGGGAGATTATTATTCCCTACGATAGAGAAGTTTTTCCAATTGTACTTTGTATCCTGAGAGGCCCTGGAGAGAGGTGTTCTGAAAAGGATAGTCTCGGTTTTGTGGAAATTAATTTTTAGTTTCCAGTCATTACAAAAACGTTTTATTTTATTGAAGTCGTCCTGGAGAAGTCTATTGATGACATCTATTTTCTCTCCTGTTCTGTATACCACAATGTCGTCTGCGTATGCAATGGCATTGTTAAGCGTACCCACTAAATCATTGGTGTAAATATTAAACAGAATGGGAGAATTCACCGCCCCTTGTTGTAAACCGTTTGTAATTTTGAAGGTCTTGCTTGAGAATATATCTCCGCATTTTACCACAAACTGTTTGTCCGTTATCATTTCGTAAATGTTGTACAATAGATAATGAGGCATTCTCAGGTTTTCTAACTTATGAAGAAGTCCTTCTAACCACACGGTGTCGAAAGCCTTTTCAAAGTCAACTAAGCAGGCACCTGTGCATTGGCGCTTTGTCTTGTTCCATTGTATGTCGGAAACAAGCTTTGACGCGGCATGCACCGTACTATGTCCCGCTTTAAAGCCAAACTGGTTGTTGGGGATGATTTCATTTTCATCACACCAGTTCATCAGTGCTTTGTTTATGATCTTCTCGAAAACCTTGCTGATATTTGGCAGCAAGCTAATCGCGCGAAGGTTGGTTGGATTGGTCCTGTCTTTGCCCTTTTTAGCGATGGGGTGGACTATTGCAGTTTTCCAGTGGGTTGGATAGTATGCCTTATTTAAGGCGTTCTTGAATAGCGTAGTGTAGATTTTTACTGCTTCAGGAGGCAAATGTTTTAAAACTACATTTTGGATGCTATCTATCCCAGAAGACTTTTTGCTTTTGATTGACTTAAGGATGTTCGTAAGTTCATCCTTACTCACAAACATATTCATATTCTGGATACTCCTGGGGGAGTCCGCTCTGTTATTTTCACTGAATGTGGTAAGACTACGGTTTTGGTTCCTCCAGGTACAAAGTTGATTTCTCAGTGAGCTGTAGGTCTGGAATGCGTTGTTTTCCAGGATCGTATTGGAGTGAGTGGATTCGTTCACTCTGTATACCGCTTCGAAACATGCACCAATTGAGTTCACTTTGTCTTGCCGGTCTTCGGCTAATATTACTTCTTCGTTGGAGTTGATATGCTCCGGATTGAGTCCTGAGTTCAGCATTGCTTGACAATTCTCAGGAGTCCGTGGGACTCGCAAATGTGGAATGTCATTGTGATCTTTCTTTGGAAAAGTTTTATTGATTTGTGAGAACATATTCGATCCGCTAGTTTGAATGGCTTGTATTTTGTTTTAGTTCAGTTAGAGGGTTGAAGATTTTGAGGGAAGGAGTTATTTGAAAACACAGCCGAAAACAGCATATCTATTCGGGCCATTTGTTCCGTCAGTATTTTTTGAAAATTAGCAAATTGTGTTTGCATGGCCGATATCATATTTAATATCTCAGGTTGCGCATCTACTGCCGGTATTTGCCCATTGGTATGTGAGGATTCCACGGGGGCTCGTTGCATAGAATTGCCCGTGATTTGTGCATATGTTACACGCGGGGCAACGAAATTATTATAAGAACGAGTTTTAATTTTTTTCTCTTCTGCCACTTACTTTTGTTTTGATTCCCACTTTAACTTCATATGTTGAAATTTGGGACAACCTCTAAAATTTGCCGTGTGTCCTGTATTTTTACATAGTACACATGACAGTGTTTCCCTATCCGGAAGCTGTTCCTTTCCCAGCGGACATTCGCCCATGTTATGGTCGGCGAGGCATTTGACGCATCTGAATTTCATATTGCAGTTTGATGCAACGTGTCCAAGTCGTTGACAGCGCATACATTGCAGTACGCGCTCAGATTTTCCAATTTTTTCCCAACTTATAATTTGGTGGCTTAGACATTTTATATGTCTAAGCGCATCAACTTTACTATTAGGACTTAGAGATACAATGTAGAAAGGCAATTTGCGGTTGCACTTTCTAGAATTCGCAGTTGAAAACGGTTTTACACCTGTAAATTTTAAACTAGCTGTTTCAGCCGTTTTTAATTCCTCGAGTATCTCCTCTGGGGAGAACGAAGGATCAACTCCTTTTAAGAGTATGGAAATTGATTTTTCTGATTTTGGGGTGTACGTAGTACTCGGTTTTTGCCCTTCCCAACGCAGACTTTACTTTATTGTAACCTTCTAGGTCGTCGCACAAAATTCTAGTTTTTTCAGCACTAATTCTTTTTGTTTTAAAATCTTTACAAGTCAACTCACCCAACGTCATTAAATCTTTCGCTTCTATGTAACTGATGACAATTGGAGGTATTTTTTCCTTTTTTGGTTGTTGTTGTTGTTCGTCCTTGGCTGTCTTTGTCTGCTGCAGTTGTTTCTGATTCTGTTGTTGGGCGTCCTTTGTTTCGCTTATTTGTAGCGAATGTTGTTGCTACCGCTGGTGATTTGGTTTTTGCTCTCTTTTTGCTTCGGTTTCATTCCGTCTTTCGTTTCGCTCTTCTAGGGCTGCTCGTACTTGTTTGGAAAGTTCTTCTCGTTTTTTGATGAGATCAGCAATTAAGCTGTTTAGGTCATCGTCTCCTTCTGGAATGTTTGACTCCAGTATCTCCAATTCCTTAAATTTGTTCCCTGCTCCCGAGTAACAAGTATCCAAGGCAGGTACATTTTCTTCTGTGACGGTTTTTTTCATCACATTTGATTTTTGTCGTTCCATTGACAGGTTTGAGCGGACTTTATTTGCCACTGGGATGTCGTCTATAATTGATACTTCGTTCTTCCTTTTGGTAATTTTTTTAATTGTTTTTGAATTAGCGGCTACACATGAGTGTGCCATTTTTAATTCGACGCTCTTCGTCTTGCCCATTTTGATTTAGACACACACACACTCGTTTTTTTTTTTTTTCTTTTTTCGCCGTGCCACGCGGGCCGAGCTGCGAAAAACACAGTTTATTCACGAATTCACGCACACACGCACTCGATATTCTTTGTTTTAGAGCTGCTCACCGTCTTAGGATGTTTGTCGCTAGACGAACGACGAGCGAATGGCGTCCATAGATGTGTGTACCTAATCGTTCTATTGGTCCGATGTTTGTGCTTTTCCATCGATGTTGTACTTGTTAAATACTTTTAGTGGATGTGATGGGGAAGAAGTGAACCGTGTGCCCGTGTCTGGCACAATACTTCTCCTTCCTACAATAGTATTGGTTATAGTCAGGGTTCTTTGAAATTCGGCAAATTGTCCTTGCATGGTTAATAACATTGTTATTATTTCTGAATGTGCCTCTGGTGCAGGCATTTTCCCATTACTATATGTATGTTCCATGGATGCTGTTTGCTTAGGAGCACCGGCCATTTGTGCATATGACACACAAGGACCCACGAAATTGTTGTAAGAACGAGTTTTCATTTTTTTCTCTTCTTCAACTTGTTTCTTTTTGGATTCCAATTTTAATTTCATTTGTTGAAATTTAGGACATCCTCTAAAATTAGCAGTGTGACCTGTATTTTTACAGAGGACACAGGACAGTTTTTTCCTATCTGGAAGCTGTTCCTTGCCCAAGGGACATTCACCAATGATATGGTCGGAGAGGCACTTTACGCACCTGAATTGCATGTGGCAGTTTGATGCCGCGTGCCCGAAGCGTTGACAAGGCATGCACTGCAACACGCGATCGGTTTTTCTTATTTTTTCCCAACTTATTGTTTGGTGGTTGAGGTGTTTGATGTATCGGGGAGCATCAACTTTAGTGTTGGGACTCAGTGATACAATAAAGAAAGGCAATTTGCAGTTGCGTTTTCTGGAGTTGGCGGTAGAGAAGGGTTTCACACCTGTAAATTTTAATTGTCGGTTTCGACATGTTTTAATTCCTCGTATCCTCAGGGGAAAAACATGGGTCAATTCCTTTTAGGAGCATGGAGATTATTTTCTCCGATTTCGGGGTGTACGTGTAGTACTCGCTTTTTGTCCTACCCAAAGCAGTCATTACTTTGCGATAACCTTCAATATCATCGCACATTAATTTTATTTTAGAATTATTAATTTTTTTTGTTTTGAAATGTTTGCAAGTTAACTCACCTAATTTTATAACGTCCTTTGTTTTCATGGACGTAAGTATTATAGGCGGCGCCTTTTCCTTTTTGTTGGTTACGATGTGCTGGTTTGTTTGCTGCTTCTGCATCTCCTTTGTTTGCTGCCTTTTGTTTGTTTCCTGATGTTGTTCCTAATTTTTCCGTTGTGCTGTTGTATTTTCTTGGCTTTGTTGTTGCTGCACCAGGTCTTTTAATTTGAGGATTGCTTCTCTTTGTTTATTGAGTTCCTCTTTTTTATGTCAATATCCGCAAGGAGTTTTTCTAATTCCGGCGGATCTGTTGCAGTACCTGTGATATTGTTTTCTTCCTCAGCAGGTAATTCGATTTCACTTGGGTCAAGGTCAACCAATTCATTGAATTGGTTACCTGCGCCTGTGTATTCGTTTTTCTTTCCTTTTGCATTTTTTTCGCCGTCCGAATTTGGCTTGTGCCGCTTTGTTATAATACTCGGCTGTCGCTCGAGTCGGCTCCGTGTCATCGCTTTCAGGTCTGCCTGGCTCCTTTTCATGAAAGGCGACGAGCTCTTTAGCACTTTGTTTGTTTCCATAATTTTTTTTATTTTTTTTTATTTTTTAAACAACCGCACTCAGTGGGGGCCACACTGTGTAATCCACATCTGTTCACTTACACTCGCGCGACGAATTTATTTATTTATTATTTTTTTTTCCTTTCTTTTGCTTTCTCCTGTTGTCAGGTATACATCTTATCTCTTTGACGTGTTGGTAACGACTGGCGATTTTATTGTTGTTGTACTGTTCTTCCCGTTACCAACGGTGAATGTTGCTGACGTTTGTTGTAAACACTAAAATAGTATTTTATAGCAATTTGTTGTTATATTGCACAACTTAATGTTAATTATTTATTTTAAAACTGACGATACAATTAATTATACAGTTGTTTACTTGCAAGTGCACATTATTTTAATCATTATATAACACAATTTTCTACATCTATTTTCCTTTATTTTTATTTGTTTTGTTGTTTTTGTTCTTTGTTATTTGCTTAATAAAATGTACAATATATATATACTATTATATATATATATAAAATATTTTCATACAAACTTCGTGTAAATGCACGACGAATTTAATTTAATAAATGCCTCACGAAATACAAGACAGACTACTACTACCTCGTTCGAGTCCGTTTATATCCATTACCACTCACCCCATTTTTCCATTTTCCAATTTGTTAAATATTACCAAACTCTCGCTGGTTTACTCACATTTAGTAAACACCTGCATGGAAAAACCTGAGGAGCGGTACATTTTAGAAATGTAAATGTAGGGCAAATGGAAATAAAAATGTTGGTGTAAAGATTGGTAGCAGCGTCAGATGATCAAATTTAAATGAGATTTTGCCGAAATTATTCTCAATATGACGGAAATTCACTTTGTGGAAATCAAATGAGCAAATGTCGGGTGGGCTGCAGTGCGGAATTATGGAGAAGAGAAAGGAAGAGAGTGCATCTGAAGAATTAATAGGATCGGATGTGAAAATAAGGTCTAGCTGTCTTCGCATGTGGTTTGAAACATTACTAACTTGGTAAAGGCTTGAATCTGTTAGCTGGTCGATGAAAACGCATTTGGCACTGCTAGGAGTGGTGGTATGGAAGGGATGGTCATCTGATAAAGTCCATTGTGAATGTGAGAGGTTAAAGTCACCAGAAATGTCGATATTTACTATAGTATAGCTCTATAATGTGCTCGACAGCTTAAGCTGCTAATTCATATGATTCAATGGGCTGGAATGGCAAAATGCAGAAGCAGATGACGTATATTGATTTACTGGGCAGTTTTATTATAACAGAGACATAATGGAGATTGGGTGTAGAAGAGGGTTGTGTCAAAGCTACTTTTGATGGCTAAGAGCGCACAGCGGCAAGGAAACTCAATGCTATGTCGATTAGCAATATCATCGCGAAAAACAGTAAAGGAGGGAGGAAATAATTCCTGACTGTTAGTACTAAGGATTAGGTTAGTTTCAATTAGGGCGTATATTTAAGAAGGGGGGAGTGACTCTTTTGCACAACTGGTTGAGTCTTAGAACGAGAGCCTCTGACATTCTGATAATAAAAGGAGAGCGGAAGATTGTGAGGTGTTATGGATGGAGAAAGATATAGTGGCAATTCGGGGATAAAAAATTTATTACAATCAGCTCTACTGGGTTTAAGATGTAAAATCCCATTCAACTGGACGTATTGTTTGAAAGCCGCGACACTCTATGTGGCGACAAGTTGAGATGTTCATAAAATTAAAAAAGAAAGAAGTTCTTGGTGGCTAGGGATGGCATTGGGTAAGCCTTCTTGTTGAATAAAGCTAGTTTTAGTATTTCCTTCGAAGCAGACTGAGTCCAATTGGTCATAAAGATAGGCCAGACAGATACGTATATTTTCATAAGTACTTTTATATCTCAGTATGGAATGCGAGTAGCGACAATCTGACGATTTTATCGTTTGCTGAGTGATTTTTAACGATGGGGAAGAAACGAGTCAAATAATTCGCGAGTGGTAATAGAAGTTGTAGTAGGGTGAGACGCAATTTAAATAAAGGGAGATGATATTGCTCTCAGTTTGGCCAATGTGAAGAAAGATCTGGAATGGGAAGTGATTTAAGGTTAAGAGAGTGGGAGATGCTGTAATTGGAATATTTTATTTGTGTTCTGAGGTCGAAGAGTGATAGAAAGTTTGACGTGGAGGCACTGGCTATGGATTCAAGGGTTTTGTTAGAAACGAAACGAGTGATTGGGGTATGGTCAAGAGAAACTGATTTACGGAGAGGTTTAATAGTAGGTTTGTTTTTAAACTTAGGAGAGTTTAAATGGGGGTAAAACGGACAAAATAAGTGGATGGAAAAACGGCCTTGTTTAACTGGTGGCTTGTGGAGGATTTGCAAAAATTATGATTGGGGCTGGGTCGGTAAATTGTGGAGATATATTTATGGTTAAATGTTGTGCTACCGATAATATCTTCTATAAAAACTTTTTTTTTTACATTCGTCTGAAATAACTGAATAATTGCCATACGCAAAAAGATGGTGTTTCGCCAGCTGGGAATCGCAACTCCGTTGTTGCCGATGGTTCGCCAACTGGGAAACAGCAAAGCTTGATTTCCGCGTCGAGTTCCTCCTCGACGAGACAGCAAACATGTTTTTGGCGAAATAGCCCAGCAAATTCTGTTCCGTGGTCGTTCTTCACCAGGAAAGCAAATCTGAATGTATGTCCGCAAAACATTTGATTCTATATGGTTCCACTTGTATGAGTAGCGAAAATTAGAAAATATTTAAAATATACAAATATACAACTTTAACTTTATTTTCACAAAAATGTACGACCATCAAACGACAGGCGCTGAAAGCACCGTATACAAAACAACATTGCCCCGAAAAACAGCGAACTTCAAACTCCTGGTTTCAAATCACCGGTTGATCATGACAAAAACAACTGGTTTTCCCACTCTGGCTTATTGGCTCTTGTTGGGGTCAATACCCAGAGTCTGTCTCTTTCGAAAACGCTGAAGAGCAGATGTTGTTGTTTTCTTCGGAGTTGCAGATGACGATGATCGTTGGGGTAGTTCATCGTCATCAGGTTGTTGGATGAGATATTGTTATTGGTGTTCCTGTTGGCATTGATGTTGATGTTGATGAATATCGTTTTATATTAGGTACCAAATTTATTGGGAGATGGATAATTATTTAATGTCAATCCATTCGATGACATATGAGTTTTCAAGCATCAATGTGTAGTGTTCTACCAATATAAGTGGCAATATGATGATGGTTGCTACAGGCTGCAACCGAGTTGGTTAGAAATTGGATCTAATCATAACCATTTTAAATTGATTGTTGATTGTTCATGTTGCTGTACTGCAACAGATGGAATGTGGAATCTAAAGGCGTTGGAGTTTGGGATTTTGTTGACGTTTTCACATTTCCTAACAGAACTTTAGCCACAATTTCCGCCTTATTTCGACCGCTTTCAGCGTGTCATATTATCCCCTATTCCACCGTTCATGCTATTTAACTGAAATATCATGTTTTCCCAAAGGACGCATAGCTAAACTCATTATCCTATGCAGATAATGCATAATTGAGTTTAGCTACCCTTTTGCCGTACGGCAACTCCATTCCTCTAACCCATGAGATTTCCACCGGAAATTCCATTCATGTTGGTTAGCAACAACTAAGTCGAATCAAACGACGCGGTTGCATCATCATCCAATGGCTTGGGTAATTGCCGCATTCCTTAGCGTTTTTCCCACGGTAATATTTCCCTAGCCGATGTAGCGTTGTAGCGGTGCCGCCAAACCCTACGGTCTACTTACCTGAAAAACCCCCGATAACTACCACCCAACTCCCTTTAGTTTGCTAATGCAACAGTATTAGTACCTAAAAATGCTGCACGCATTTAAGAGATCAAATCTATTATCTTTAAATCCCTGTAAAGAAAACTTACCTTCATGCATTCTCTTCGCATACCATTGCTCCTTAAGATTTCTTTTTTAACTTACCAGGAATTTCCAATCAATTTCGGCATCTACGTCGCCAGTCAAATTCCCTTAGATGAATTCCTGTAAACAAAATAATTCGGATTGCATTCAATGTAACCGTCATGACAGGGACCATAAATATCGCGCCGTCTATTTTCCCAGCCGCGTCATATACCATTTCATACACATTGCCTGGCAATCCTTTTTGTTTGTCTTATCAACAAACAACCCAAGCAGCTGCATATAATTAGCGCAATAGACGCTGAAACCAAATTCTCCAGCATTTCCTAATGCAAATATGAACCCGGTTTCTATTGCAGCCAGAGATGCCATAAACATCCAATTTGCTTTTAGCACCTTTTTATCCTAACGTCGAAAATAGCGACGAGGCATCGTGTAAACAATGACCCGCATTACCAGCGGCGCATGTGGCATTTTTCCCTATTGTCCTTGCCGCCTGCCTGTTTTCGAACACATGCAACAACATTGAATCTGTTCGATCGCGCACATATACCACTGCACCAAAATGATCGCATTTTCTTAGTGGTTACACCCTTAAGAGAAAAGTTTTTCTCTCTCTTCCTTTTTTTTCCTTAGCGAAATCATCTCTGCATGAGATGACGATCGCTGAGTCAAATTCCATCCTTCGACCCGTACGGGTCATATCTCCATCGCTACCCTGGTGCGCACAGGGGAGCGATAATCGCGAGAGTCGCCAGTCGCGTTGGTCGTTCACCAAGTAGTCAAGACATAGTGTAATGATAAGTATAGAAATAATGGACGGAAGTCGGTTAAAATTTATTATATTAAATCGTTTACAAGGAATAAGGCTTATTACGTGTGTATTAAAACACCCTGTCAAGTTCTCCGATCATTAATAAAACTAGAATTAAAGAAAATAAAACAGTTCAACTAAATATTAATCCGGAGTGTTTCATTATTTTTTGTGCCGCAGCTTCCGAGTGTTTTATCTCCTTTCCCTGGTTATCGTACTTTTCATCCTTCTCGGTTGTGGACGAACGTGGCGGCGTTTCGTTCATTTATTGCTGATGACTTTCGGTTCGGTGTTTTGCGCGGCTAACTATTGATGATGGAGGAGGAAGATAATCAGCGCCGTACGCCGGTGCACTACTTCCTCCCCACAGCGTCCTATCGATTTTCCGCAGAACATCCATTCGCTTGGGAGCAATGATCTCTTTTCGCAGGTGAATAGCGCCATATACATTTTCCTCTCCTTCACAGTTCTGTCTTCCTACAGTTCAATTTACTCTGGGATCACCATATTCACCGAATTAGGTCAATGGGTTATCCTCAAAGTACATTTATTCATGCACACACAACCAAACACACCCCGAGATCATCGTACATCGTATTTCTGTTCTCTCATTCTCCCATGTTCGTCGATTATCAATTAACCGATTATTCACCACACTTCGACGGGCGTGACAATGAGAGAGCAGAGGTGTGATCTCTATTGGTTGTCCTGTGTTCAAAAATTGCATACAGAATTTCACCCCTAATTAGATGAGTCGCTATTGATGCATCATTGAGGTTGGTTACGCCGCTGCGTGGAGTTTTGTTTTATCCAACGACAATCGTAGAAAGAATCGTCTCGTGGTCAAGTAGAGCCGTGCGAAATAATTTTTGCTGAGTGGAAGTTAATTTAAAACCACTAACTTAAATAGAAACGTGTGTTCTTGCGAATAAATTAGAGTGAATTGATTTAGTGACATTCAGTAATCCAATGTTCGAGTGGAGGTTTTACAAATAAAGCTTAATTCTAATTTTTCTCGCGCCACCATTTGTACCTGTATACCAACACAAAAGGATTGTCAAAGTGTATAGTATTAATAAGTTCTAAGTTAAGTGAAATAAAAGTAAAGTATCATATTAACAAATAACAAATAAAGAGAAACGAACAACTAAATCAAGCGACAAAGGATATTTTATTTCTTCTCCTCTTCTCTTGGATTATCTGGCGAACATTTGATTTTATAGTGACGTGCAGTGGGGAAGAAGTGAAACAGTGCCCGTGTCTGGTGCAATACGTCTTCACCCCCACAGGTCCACCTTGTCAAAGGGTGCAAGAGTTTTGAAGGAAAAGATTTGTAATTGTTTTTACGCACTTAATAATTTAATTCGTTGTTGTGGATGTTGTTCCACTTCGAAGAAATTCTCTATTTGTCCATTTCACAGTTTTTTTCAAATCACTCACCAGATTTGTCTTTGTTTCTTAAATTATTGCATGCATACGAAAACTTTGTTTCGCAAGACCTGTTATCCTCAAGTACTTATCTCTTGGGCTCAGCTGCCATGGTTAATCGGGGTTTAAAAACAAAATCGGTTTTTTTTTGCATATATTGAAGATTCTATACACAAAATTTCAATTCGGTCCGACAAATATTGTCGGTGTTATATTCATATCTGTATAGACGCCTTTGCGCGAGTGAAAGTTTATATAGTAGGGCTAAACATCTGCCAACCTGGAGCTCCCCACATATTACTATCTTGTATTGCTCATTTCTCGTTTCATAATTCTGTTTTATTCCTCTCTGATTTTTGGTATATTTTTCAATAAGAAATCAAAGTGACTCACTCTGTGTAAGTTAAAAAAAAAATTTGCTTGCTTATGTAAAATGGTTTTGAAACTTTAAATCCATTTTTCTCAAAACCATGTCTTTAAAATCGATGTACCCGATTTTTCGATAACGGTTGATCCGATCGATCTCAGATTTTAACACAATCCTTTTGCATATATTTTTTAATGATTAATCGAAGTATTTGCGATTTTAATAAATATTTTTCATTTTATTAAGAATTTGAGGTTTCAATTTTCATTAAAAATTGAAGTTTTTTTTTAAGAAGCTGCCATTTTATAAAAAAATAATGTTTTGCTTCGATTAATTACTAGATAATATTATAAATCTACGAAATATTTCAGATAATTTAGTCACGAGGTATCCTATACGACAAAACAATTTTTTTTAGGATGTTTCGGAGATGGTTCATTGTGACCTTACAAATCATAAATTTTACATAGAAAAATATAGCAATATTGTATAAAATACCTATTATAAGTAAACAGAATTTAAAATTAAAATAATAAAATCATCATCATCATCGGCACTATAATAAAATGCCTTTCCAAAAAAAAAATTCTAAAAATATCGCTTTTTTTCGTCTCACTAACTGCGTATAACCCCTTAATGGAAATTTCCATGTGGCGATTAATTTGTGCCTAATCAACGATACTTGTAGAAAAGTATAACTTGTGAAATGCATAAGCAGGCAATTCATAGCACCCTGATGCAAAATCAACGATGGGATAAAAAGTAAATAGCCGTTTATGAGACAATAGTACTCTATAACCGTTGGTATAGAAGAATATGTTTGATATTATCTTCCACGAATGGGCAGCTTCCAGTTACTTAGAATTGTGAGCACACATCCCGAGTAATAAACAAGTACCGGCGATCAATCAGAAATCACAAATACGGGGTATACAAAGGCAGTGCAATGCATATATTTTACAGGATGTTGACATTATATTCGTTTTTTTTTTTAAGTTTAAAATAGACATTTATGCAACAATAATTTTGCAGGTTTCGCTTAGAACGAAATGTTAAATCCTGTTCACAAATGACAATATATACAGTACATACGATATAAATGTATTTTTCGATATGCTTTTTGGTCTAGAGTTTCTCTCCTTTTCTAATTATACATAAACTCAATACATTAATATATCAATATAACATATGAGACGGCTTTTTCTTTTACATAATCCAAAATAGATTTATGTTATACATCAATGAAAAGTTACTGTTTGGTGTGGTTTATAGCATGCAAACGAAAGACGCAGTAACTCTGAATGGTGAGCGTTATCGACCAATGTTAACAGATTTTTTTTGGGCAAAATTTGATGAAATTAATTTGTAAGACATGTTTCTCCAACCGATGCAACGCAGGATTTTGCCAATCCCGCCATCGAGTCATTCGGAGAACAGTTTGGTAAGTCGGTAATCTCCAGAAATGGAACTGTTAATTGGCCTTCAAGAAGTTTGATGCAACATTGTACGTCGAAAGTTATAAGAAAAACAAAATAATGATAATGTATAATTTAGAGTGGTTGTGAAGAGCCAGTAAGTTAATGTAAGACTAATATTTGAAAAAAAGAATTTAACATTTAGTCTTAAGTAAAATCTGTAATTGAATTGTCAATAAATGTGGAGATAAAACAAAAACAAAAATGTTTGATGCAACACCTCTTGATTTTTTTATTGTGCGGACATTTTTAGACACGTGTGTTTATGCTAACGAGACTGGTGTGGCGGTTTCAATTAAACGCCACCATTCACCTTCTCCAGGTACGACACCCAACTTCCCCCTAGAGCATTCAAAAAGCATGAAAACAGGCATGGTGGCAGTTCCATGGAACGCCAATACTTGCCTGCCCAATTGCCAACAAAAATCGCTTCTAAAAATCTAAATTCATAAGTCATACTAGGGCAATAAGCATTTACATCAAACTAGGATTTTCCTAAACGCAATTTGGTCGCACCACCAGTCGACCAACATCACTCGAATCATTGCGATGCATGAAACTCTTGCCCAATGCCGCCACACACGTGCAGAGGATATTCTCTTGTATCCGTTCTGCAGCGAGTGTCTCGGTCGCGAAGCCAGCCACGGGCAATGAATGAACCCTACCCATCCGACGTTCGAGAAGAAAGCCCATGATGCAACTATGTAAATGCCACACACTTACCAGACGGAGGATATACGACCGGCGTGGATGCGGCTCATGGTCACCAGTCGTATAAACATCCAAATGTCCTCCTAATACCACATACTGTACAATTGCAACCCTTTTGGTTGTGACCCTCCGTTTCTGGTGTTTCGGCTATCTGCGGACACGCACAGCGAAACGGCATAGATGCTACACGCTGCGTTACCTAACGTAAACATACTCACGGGAAGTCGAATCCTCGGACGGCTATGGTTTTTTGCGCGAGCGGCCAAGGGACTGCGCACAGTCAGAATTAATATAAGAAACCCCGTTTATGACGGTTGGTCGCAGCTGCAGGTGTTGTTCGCGTTCCGGATAATCGTATCTGAGTGTCCGCGTTTCGTTTACTGGGGGATGCTCAGCATTGGCAATCGGAGTAATCATGGCATGTGTGCGCATCTTCGCTGGGACCAATCGTCGGAGATCGTTCCAGTGGAACTTTTAGGCTAGGGGACGCAGTTGAGGTTTTTATTCTGTTTTTCCTTGGAGTGTAATTAGCGGATGAAGTTAGTCTGAACCAACAACTGCCGGTGGACGAACGCCCGACAAGATTGTGGGGCTTTTCAGCCACGCATCGCTCGAACCCCACCATAATCGGCAAATACAGCTTACCTGAGAGTTGAATTTCCGGCAAGATTACACAATCTTGCCATGGCATTAATTGCCAACCCATTTGCTGAAAACAATTCGGTTATCCCCACGGATAACCGACATAAATACCTACAATTACTGTAGCGGTTCCACCAAACCCTATTTCCTCCCCACATTACCACCACAATGACTTAACTGTATCTGTTCTACGCAGCTTCCCATTTTATGGGCTGTTCCAAGCCCCCTTCGGACGGTCATCCCTGAAAACATAAATTTATGACAAAATTATCATCTTGCCATGACCATTGCATCAACCGGGCTACCTTGGTCCATCCGTCATGAATCGACCGATCAATGGACGGCACATGTCCACCAAACACACGCCAACCTTTCCGTGTGTTATCTTTCCACCCCTCCCTTGTATAAGAAGACATGCCCAGCTGCTTGCTGGCTTGCACATCTGCAAGCCAGATTTCCAACGGCATGTCCTATGATCTATTTTTCCAAAAGAAGAGAAGATCAAATAAAACATTGGCCTTCAAGTGCGCATATTTGTTTGCTTATCAGCATGACCGATTACACGATCCGTTACCGTATCTAGGAACGATCACCAGCATCGGACATGACCAAGGATATGTACCCAAGCAACGACTAGCCACGATTCTCACGCTGGCTATCGAAACGGCTTTCGTTTACACAAACTAAACACCAAGTAAATACTTTCGCCTCACGGCAACATCTATGGGATTAACATACCCTAAAATAATATGCACCCAAGCATCGAATTCGACATGACCGAATTGTGTTTACTTTAAACAAACTAGCAACGGTCACATCCCATGTTTAGTTCGCCAACTCAAACGGATGCGCATCTTGGCGTTTGCCTGTGGGATTGTTTATACATTATCACAAAACCAATTCCTGCCTTCGGCGGGAGTTTTATTGTCTCACGTCAATCAAGGAATCTATCCCTACCGGATGGCGGCAGTATATCCTGCCCATACATGGAGCAACAGATTTGACCTGCGACATGCGTTTTTCCTGTGTTTCTTTCTTCCCTTTCGTCTTACCTTCGCCATGGTACGTCATGCGCTTGCCTTCCAGGGTGGGACTTTCCAATTTTCTTGGACGATGTCCATGGAAACGGTCCAATGAAATCCAAGCGCTGATTGGCTAGGATTGCGTGGTATTCGTGGTGTGTGCACGTGCCGTCGAGTGCAGTCAGTCCGTTAATATAATCGTTAAACAAGTGTTAACCAAGAACTTTGTAATTGTTAAATAAGTGTTAACCGAAAACCTCGTAATTGTTAAATAAGTGTTAACCAAGAACCTTGTAATTGTTGAATAAATGCTAACCAAGAACCTTGTAATTGTTAAATGAGTGTTAACCAAGAACGTTGTAATTGTTAAATAGATGTTGACCAGACCAAAAAAGAAAACTCTTGAACTAAATCCTCAGTATTTTATTATTCAGTTCTTGATCGTCGGGAGAGGTGAGCTTCGCATTCGTTGGGGTTAGAAGAACACAAGTGTCCGTGACTGACACACGCCCCTAGTAATACCCCACAAGATAACTAAAGTAGCCTTTTTACTGACTCGAATCAGTTTGTTACTGAAACGCTGTTAAAAATCATTCGAATTGTAAATACACTTGCACCAAAATTAATGTAAGTTACCTTTTTATTAGTGTAAGACATATTGTTAAATAAACACGTACCAGTGATTGTGAACTCGTTGTTATAAGGAAATCATTCAAATTGTAAATACGCTTGCACCAAAAATAATTCAAGTTACTTTTCTGCTAAGTTAACATTCCTGTTGATTAAACACGGTGTATAAACCACTGCCAAAGCCCGAACAGAGGAGTCCTTGATTTAGTAAAACCAAAGGAGAAAGAAGCATTGTTTTGTTAGTTTAGTTCATAGTGAATTTTTATGCTTGAATTTTTGAAAGTAATAAAGAAGATGATGATGAACTGGTGTTTTTGTTATTGACCAATGAGAAGACTTTCAGACACAATAGCAATAAAGACCCACACTCACACTGAAGACGCTTTAAATCTGAGCACCGTACGAAATTACACCTTATTTATTGCAAAAAACTCATCGCAAATTTGATTGACCGTAGTCCGTTCCAGAAACGAAGCCATAGTGTACACTTGGATGGTGTGTTATTTAAAATGTTATTGTCATAAATTGTACTTTTAAATAAAATAACTATTGCTTTTATTTAAAATATTTTTTCTTTTATGTGAAATATCGTTCAATTCGTTTAATGTCCTTATTGTGAAACCCTTTCTTTATATTTTATATTTTAATTCCACCAGGAAAGACGAACCTATAGCGCTAAGTCAGTGCCCTGAAATGCCATTTTTTCTCGACTAGATCCATCAGCCAAGATTTTTCCCAACCATTTCACGGAGGCTATAGCTTAATAGGGTGGTACTTCACCGGGAGGGTATCCAACCTACCACTCTGTAATTGTGCCGAATTGCACAATAGCAAGAGCCGCCAGTTGAACCTTCATTTGCACAATAAAACGCAAGACACAACCTCCTTATCAACTCAACAATAGAGGCGGCATTTTATTTTACAATTTATTTAGTACTATTAAATGTACAAAGTAATCGCAATTGGAAGGCAGACAAATAGAAAATGACAACTTTCTTAGACCTGGGCAAGTTAAAGTATTCTTCTAGTGATGGAAATATCTAATTTCACTTGAGAACAGGAGAATTTGTGTCTTATGTGACCTGGTTTCAGAATATAACATATATAAAAAAAAATCAAAAACCGACTATGTTTAAATCCTAGTCAGTCTGACCGGATTACAGTGTATGCGGTTAGGCGCCAGACAGCAAACGGTTCCATGTGGTCTATTGTTGAATTTTTTTTTTCACCTTTTATAATCATCTCAGCCACTGCGGCGAAAAATCAGAACATCAATATCTTATGCAAGAAATAAATTAACGAAAATCGAGAATGGAAATGCAAATGTCAAGAATCAATTGGGCATACAAAATTTAAGGCAAACTGCTCAAGTATCGCCCCAGAACAATGACCTTACGTGCATTCCGTTGTCTCCAAAGGAACGCGGAATCATTAATTTCAATTTGACTTTCCAAGAACAGCGGATTGCGCTTTATATGCTGGATTAGATCCAAAAACGAGTAATGGCCTGTAACAAATGCAGCTCCAATCTTTGTACACAACACAATATAGCCTGATTTTTTGTAGTTTAGTGTTTGCTTTCTGACCTTAACTTTGTATAACTAAACTTATTGTAGAATTAAAAACAAACTATAATTGGCACATATGAAAGAAGTTAATTCTACTTGTGGGTAAGAACGTCCAACTATATACCATGTTCTTAAAAATGAATTACAGCTATTTCTCCTCCCATTAATGTGATTCTCGTCATCGCCTGCAGTGGCAATTTCATATGAAGTACATCTTTCTAATTGGTAAGCAGACGACGAGTCGCCAACAATTCGGTGCAATAAACGGCGAAGTAATTGGTCAGCCTCCCCCTAACGTCATAATGAGGCAATTCAGTGAGCGGTACAAACAAAATGAGTTCTGTCGCTTCCGCCGTAAGTGGTGTGCACAGTACCACGATTGTTACTCCGGAGCACATATAAATGATACTTGGGGCCGCAGTTTCGCTGCTGTGGAATGTCAATCACCTTTGGATATCATATCACTTGTATGTTTACGAACTTCAATACTATATGCATTTATAAAATTGCTCTCGAAAACAACCGTTATTTTCCGTGTAATCTTAAACTTTATACTAGTGGTTTCATGACGTCTGATAACTAATTTATTCGAGGTTAGAAACGGTCGTCATATCCTACTTCTTCAAAAACATACTACTTACGAAGACAGCGACAAGTTCAAGTATTGGCATGTAAGTTTATTAGACATTAAAGTTTTATCTTAGTATTCACTCCTGTGTTTAATTATCAACCCATATATCCACTATTTAATTCTGGCCTCAGTAAACGCAGCGAGATAGGTTCCAAACAAGAGCTAATTTGTTCCTGAAAAATAGTCAAAACAAAATACACCAAAGTTCAGCTGAAAACTACAAAAGAATTCGGATCAGAAATAAGAAGTAACAAACGAATCACATTGCAAGCAGAAATATACCAACCTAGGTACACAATAGACATTTGGGTTAATTGCGGTCTTCATAGGGAGGTCTTCTAGCTAGTAGCTCTAATACTCCATCAATACGTAGATAGATACATACACAGAGAGACAGAGAGATAGTTGAAATCTGAAGAATATTTATCACAGTGTCACTCTTTTACAACTTTACCAGAGGGAACACCTATAAATGTAGATTTATGGTTAACTCAAGAAGATCCGTCAAAATTGGTCAAATTTGGCGAAACAAAGTTCATGTAGTTGGCATCACTATATTACATATACCAATGATTTTGGATAAAAACTTGATGAATGTTATTGGCCAAGTTCTGTATTCTTCCATAATATAGGTATAAAGGGTATAAATGACCTTTTCCTGTTCCTGACGCTGACCTTTCAGAGAATGGCATTTCTAATCAATGCATGATAAACAAATCCTATAGTGTTCAAAAGTATGTGCCGCACTTTCGGTGTTCGAAAGGAAGTGTCTCAGATGTTGTTTCAGATTATATCGGACACCGGAATCGGACTATAAAATGTAATATTCAAATGAGACTTTATATAATGACGCCTACATAAATAGAGTGGATAGTTCTATGAACCAATTAATCAGAGGACACATTGTGAGATCAATAGGGTCGTCCAATGACCTAATTTTCGGGACTTATTATCCAAACACTATGTACTATGAGAGCGTGCGTCGCAACGGCGTTCCTTGATTTGGACATGAAAGGGCTTATACAGGATAGATCCGGAATTCCGCTGATCTATCATGTAAGTAGATCATCCGTAGACGGGCGATTGTGCTACGACCGGGAAGTAACACGCACCGAAGAAGAGCTCCTGCGCTTCAGTAGGGCTATCTCCCACAGAGACCGGGACGATAGTGTGGCGTTTCCGCCAAACCCTACTGTCTACTTACCTGAAAAACCCCCATAACTACTACCCAACTCCCTTTAGTTTGCTAATGCAACAGTATTAGTACCTAAAAATGCTGCACGCATTTAAGAGATCAAATCTATGATCTTTAAGTCCCTGTAAAGAAAACTTACCTTCATGCATTCTCTTCGCATACCATTGCTCCTTAAGATTTCTTTATTAACTTACCAGAAATTTCCAATCAATTTCGGCATCTACGTCGCCAGTCAAATTCCCTTAGATGAATTCCTGTAAACAAAATAATTCGGATTGCATTCAATGTAACCGTCATGACAGGGACCATAAATATCGCGCCGTCTATTTTCCCAACCGCGCCATATACCTTTTCATACACATTGCCTGGCAACCTTTTTTGTTTGTCTTATCAATAAACAACCCAAGCAGCTGCATATAATTAGCGCAATAGACGCCGAAACCAAATTCTCCAGCATTTCCTAATGCAAATATGAACCCGGTTTCTACTGCAGCCAGAGATGCCATAAACATCCAATTTGCTTTTAGCACCTTTTTCTCCTAACGTCGAAAATAGCGACGAGGCATCGTGTAAACAATGACCCGCATTACCAGCGGCGCATGTGGTCATTTTTCCCTATTGTCCTTGCCGCCTGCCTGCTTTCGAACACATGCAACAACATTGAATATGTTCGATCGCGCACATATACCACTGCACCACTAGTCACACCCTTAAGAGAAACGTTTTTCTCCCTCTTCCTTTTTTTTCCTTAGCGAAATCATCTTTGCATGAGATGACGATCGAGGAGTCAAATTCCATCCTTCGACCTGACCAGGTCGTGTCTCCATCGCTACCCTGGTGCGCACAGGGGAGCGATAATCGCGTGAGTCGAGAGTCGCGTTCGGTAACCACGAAATGTATTCGGTGTTTTCCCCTGTCAAATAACATTTAAACTTAATGATGTAATCATTTTTCAAGTTGTGTATTTATGTCACCGTCATCAATCTGTATACAATAAATTAAAATGAAAGAACCATTTAAATCAATAAAATGTCGGTGATCACCTTTCAATTCGTGTTTTTAATTTACTGTGTTGCAGTGCCTTCGGCGTTCATAGATGTTTGTTTTTTTGTTTGCAGACGCATTTATTCACAAAGTCTTTTTTTATGTTTTACAATTTTAGTCTAAATACTAAACCTATCTTAATAATTTTACTACATAATGTAATTTACTGGCTCTTCACAAGCACTCTAAATTATACAATATTATATGCTTAATTTATACCTTTCAGCTTACATTTTCTTTTATTTATTCTTAATATAATACACATACATTATAAAAAAAATAAACTATTATCTTAGAGGTCTACCTCTTCTTCTTTTAGAGGCATTATGACAAAAAAAATAAAGATTTTTTTTTTTTTTTTTTTTTGGAGGATGCAAAAATTTCAAAAACAAAATAATAAGTGCTTAATGAAAACAAAAAAGATAAAATAACAAAAATTAACGGGAAGGAGGGCAAAGGAAAAGGAAGGGAGGAAGCTGCGCCAGAGCTGAATAGTATATCTGAGGTCGTGAAGTCCTTTCTTCGTTTTGGAGCCACCACCAGTTGAGGTTGGTTCGGTATTTTATTGATTTATCTCTTTCACTGATCACCATACTGAATCGAAGTCGGTCTGGCCTATTAGAGATATCGCTATTGTGGACAATTCGTTTATCCCTAGCACCACGGAAAGCGTGGTATATAATAGGTATTCCACCCTCATCTTGGATAAGACCTTTTCCGTCCAAGAAGAGGAACGCCTCTGGGGGAATAAACCCGTTCTGGAGGGTACTCTGCAGATACATATCGTTCGGATAATATGCTCCCGCGATAAGATTATTTACACTGCACATTGCCCTTGCAATGTGGCCACGAATAATTTTTATAATGAAGTTGTCTATCCTAGTTAGTCCTGATTTATCATACAGGGTTTTATTAGGGTAAAATTTCTGGTATTGTTTGTTTTTGTTTGCAGACGCATTTATTCACAAAGTCTTTTTTATATTTTACAATTTTAGTCTAAATGCTTAACCTATCTTAATAATTTTACTACATAATGTAATTTACTGGCTCTTCACAAGCACTCTAAATTATACAATATTATATGCTTAATTTATGCCTTTCAGCTTACATTTTCTTTTATTTATTCTTAATATAATACACATACATTATAAAAAAAAATAAGCTCTTATCTTAGAGGTCTACCTCTTCTTCTTTTCGAAGCATTATGACAAAAAAAAAATAGTGTTTTTTTTTTTTTTTTTTTTTTTTTTTTTTGAGGATGCAAAAATTTTAAAAACAAAACAATAAGTGCTTAAAACAAAAAAGATAAAATAACAGAAGTTAACGGGAAGGAGGGCAAAGGAAAAGGAAGGGAGGAAGCTGCGCCAGAGCTGAATATTATATCTGAGGACGTGAAGTCCTTTCTTCGTTTTGGAGCCACCACCAGTTGGGGTTGGTTCGGTCTTTTATTGATTTATCTCTTTCACTGATCACCATACTGAATCGAAGTCGGTCTGGCCTATTAGAGATATCGCTATTGTGGACAATTCGTTTATCCCTAGCACCACGGAAAGCGTGGTATATAATAGGTATTCCACCCTCATCTTGGATTAGACCTTTTCCGTCCAAGAAGAGGAACGCCTCTGGGGGAATGAACCCGTTCTGGAGGGTACTCTCCAGATACATATCGTTCAGATAATATGCTCCCGCGATAAGATTATTTACACTGCACATTGCCCTTGCAATGTGGCCACGAATAATTTTTATAATGAAGTTGTCTATCCTAGTTAATCCTGATTTATCATACAGGGTTTTATTAGGGTAAAATTTCTGGTATCGTGACTCTGGTGTTCTATTAAGTCCGAAGCAGGAACGCAAACACTGTCTCTCGAACACGCGAATCTTTTCCATGTAGAACGGGGATATATTGTACCATATTGGACAGCCATAGACCAACACTGGTCGGATGAATGCCGAATATGAAAATATTTTAACTTTTGGATTGAGAATGCTGCTTCGGAATAGACTTTTTGTGGCAACAAATACGTTTCTTGCTGCAGAGAGAGTGACTGCTATATGCTTGTCAAAGTATAAATACTGATCAAGCCAAATACCGAGATATCTGACTACAGTTTTCGCTTGTAGTGGGAGATTATTATTCCCTACGATAGAGAAGTTTTTCCAATTGTACTTTGTATCCTGAGAGGCCCTGGAGAGAGGTGTTCTGAAAAGGATAGTCTCGGTTTTGTGGAAATTAATTTTTAGTTTCCAGTCATTACAAAAACGTTTTATTTTATTGAAGTCGTCCTGGAGAAGTCTATTGATGACATCTATTTTCTCTCCTGTTCTGTATACCACAATGTCGTCTGCGTATGCAATGACATTGTTAAGCGTACCCACTAGATCACTGGTGTAAATATTAAACAGAATGGGAGAATTCACCGCCCCTTGTTGTAAACCGTTTGTAATTTTGAAGGTCTTGCTTGAGAATATATCTCCGCATTTTACCACAAATTGCTTGTCCGTTATCATTTCGTAAATGTTGTACAATAGATAATGAGGCATTCTCAGGTTTTCTAACTTATGAAGAAGTCCTTCTAACCACACGGTGTCAAAAGCCTTTTCAAAGTCAACTAAGCAGGCACCTGTGCATTGGCGCTTTGTCTTGTTCCATTGTATGTCGGAAACAAGCTTTGACGCGGCATGCACCGTACTATGTCCCGCTTTAAAGCCAAACTGGTTGTTGGGAATGATTTCATTTTCATCACACCAGTTCATCAGTGCTTTGTTTATGATCTTCTCGAAAACCTTGCTGATATTTGGCAGCAAGCTAATCGCGCGAAGGTTGGTTGGATTGGTCCTGTCTTTACCCTTTTTAGGGATGGGGTGGACTATTGCAGTTTTCCAGTGGGTTGGATAGTATGCCTTATTTAAGACGTTGTTGAATAGCGTAGTGTAGATTTTTACTGCTTCAGGAGGCAAATGTTTTAAAACTACATTTGGGATGCTATCTATCCCAGAAGACTTTTTGCTTTTGATCGACTTAAGGATGTTCGTAAGTTCATCCTTACTCACAAACATATTCATATTCTGATTACCGCTGGGGGAGTCCGCTCTGTTATTTTCACTGAATGTGGTAAAACTACGGTTTTGGTTCCTCCAGATACTAAGTTGATTTCTCAGTGAGCTGTAGGTCTGGAATGCGTTGTTTTCGAGGATCGTATTGGAGTGAGTGGATTCGTTCACTCTGTATACTGCTTCGAAACATGCACCAATTGAGTTCACTTTGTCTTGCGGGTCTTCGACTAATATTACTTCTTCGTTGGAGTTGATATACTCCAGATTGAGTCCTGAGTTCAGCATTGCTTGACAATTCTCAGGAGTCCGTGGGACCCGCAAATATGGAATGTCATTGTGATCTTTCTTTCGAAAAGTTTTATTGATTTGTGAGAACATATTCGATCCACTAGCTTGAATGGCTTGTATTTTGTTCTTCCACTCTTCATTTATTCTTGAACGGTAATTGTCACGGATCAATTTTTGGAGATTTTTGATTAGGGACTTAAGTGTTCTTATTTCCTGACTATTTGGGTCGCTGAACTGTCTATACAGTCTTTTCAGCTTTGAGAGCATAATGCTCTTTTGCTTATACAAAGCGTCAATTGCTGATGTCCTGTACTTATTAGTATAACCGTCGGTATGGGGAACTTTAGGTATGGAACGATTCATTGCATTGGTAATAATATCGTCCAATGTTGTTAAGTAATGATCGATTTCGCCGTTATGGAGGTTTCTAATAGTCGGTGGGTCTATGGCACTGTTACGAAGTTCTTTTTTTATTAATCGATCAAAGCGTGACCAGTGAGCTTTTCGAAAATTGAAAGAGTGGATCTGGTCGAACTGCTCTAGTGAATATTGTTCATTTGGGACTTCAATTATGGCTCCAAATCCGTAGTGATCGCTATCGTAATCGATTGTGCGAAGACAGTTTCGCGTAGTTAGATCTGTGCCTGGCAAGTTTATTCGATCGTCTATCATAAGTAAATCCAGAAATGAATTTCCTTTAGGATAAGACGGTGTACTTGTGGCATACAGTTCTAATCTGCGCTCGATAGCATTCATTTGCCACCAATCATATAAAGCATTCCCTCTTGTGTTCGTGGTTAAGTTACCCCAAGCACTATGCTTGGCGTTGAAATCACCCGCTATTAGGAAATAGTTGTTTTCCGAGTCTAATTTCAGGTGTCGAAATAGCATATCAATTTCATTGATAAATTGCTTACACTGGGTAGCTTGAGGGGCATAAATCGAGACCACATACAGGTGCTTTTGACTTCTCAACGGAATATCTATTATGCAGGCTTCCAGCACCTGAAATTTGTGTACTATTACCTTATGATAAAGACCTCTTTTAATTAAAACTGCAACCCCACCCCCTTGCGTAGAATGTGGCCTGTCACGTCCGATTATCTTATAGTTTTTATAGACAATATTGTGCCTTTGGTTTAGCTTAGTTTCACTAGCCAAAAGTACATCAGGGGATTCGACTTCAAGCATGTTGCCTAGATTATCTCTTCTGTCTATGTGTATTAGTGAAATTACGTTCACCGAAATAATTTTTAGTTTTAGTTCAGTTAGAGGGTTGAAGATTTTGATGGAGGAGAGCCTATCTATTCGGGCCATTTGTTCCGTCAGTATTTTTTGAAAATTAGCAAATTGTGTTTGCATGGCCGATATCATATTTAATATCTCAGGTTGCGCATCTACTGCCGGTATTTGCCCATTGGTGTGTGAGGATTCCACGGGGACTCGTTGCATAGAATTGCCCGTGATTTGTGCATATGATACACGCGGGGCAACGAAATTATTATAAGAACGAGTTTTAATTTTTTTCTCTTCTGCCACTTGCTTTTGTTTTGATTCCCACTTTAACTTCATATGTTGAAATTTGGGACAGCCTCTAAAATTTGCCGTGTGTCCTGTATTTTTACATAGGACACATGACAGTGTTTCCCTATCCGGAAGCTGTTCCTTTCCCAGCGGACATTCACCCATGTTATGGTCGGCGAGGCATTTTACGCATCTGAATTTCATATTGCAGTTTGATGCAACGTGTCCAAGTCGTTGACAACGCATACATTGCAGTACGCGCTCAGATTTTCTAATTTTTTCCCAACTTATAATTTGGTGGCTTAGACATTTTATATGTCTAAGCGCATCAACTTTACTATTAGGACTTAGGGATACAATGTAGAAAGGCAATTTGCGGTTGCACTTTCTAGAATTCGCAGTTGAAAACGGTTTTACACCTGTAAATTTTAAACTAGCTGTTTCAGCCGTTTTTAATTCCTCGAGTATCTCCTCTGGGGAGAACGAAGGATCAACTCCTTTTAAGAGTATGGAAATTGATTTTTCTGATTTTGGGGTGTACGTAGTACTCGGTTTTTGCCCTTCCCAACGCAGACTTTACTTTATTGTAACCTTCTAGGTCGTCGCACAAAATTCTAGTTTTTTCAGCACTAATTCTTTTTGTTTTAAAATCTTTACAAGTCAACTCACCCAACGTCATTAAATCTTTCGCTTCTATGTAACTGATGACAATTGGAGGTATTTTTTCCTTTTTTGGTTGTTGTTGTTGTTCGTCCTTGGCTGTCTTTGTCTGCTGCAGTTGTTTCTGATTCTGTTGTTGGGCGTCCTTTGTTTCGCTTATTTGTAGCGAATGTTGTTGCTGCCGCTGGTGATTTGGTTTTTGCTCTCTTTTTGCTTCGGTTTCATTCCGTCTTTCGTTTCGCTCTTCTAGGGCTGCTCGTACTTGTTTGGAAAGTTCTTCTCGTTTTTTGATGAGATCAGCAATTAAGCTGTTTAGGTCATCGTCTCCTTCGGGAATGTTTGACTCTAGTATCTCCAATTCCTTAAATTTGTTCCCTGCTCCTGAGTAACAAGTATCCTTGGCAGGTATATTTTCTTCTGTGACGGTTTTTTTCGTCACATTTGATTTTTGTGTTTCCATTGACAGGTTTGAGCGGACTTTATTTGCCACTGGGCTGTCATCTATAATTGACACTTCGTTTTTCCTTTTCGTAATTTTTTTGATTGTTTTTGAATTAGCGACTACACATGAGTGTGCCATTTTTAATTCGTCGCTCTTCGTCTTGCCCATTTGGGTTTCGAAACACACACACACGCGTTTTTTTTTTTTTTTTTTTTTTTCTTTTTTCGCCGTGCAACGCCGGTCGAACTGCGAAAAACACAGTTTATTCAAGAATTCACGCACACACGCACTCGATATTCTTTGTTTTAAAACTGCTCACCGTCTTACGATGTTTGTTGCTTGACGAACGACGAGCGACGAAAAAAAAAAAATTTCTGGTATCGTGACTCTGGTGTTCTATTAAGTCCGAGGCAGGAACGCAAACACTGTCTCTCGAACACGCGAATCTTTTCCATGTAGAATGGGGATATATTGTACCATATTGGACAGCCATAGACCAACACTGGTCTGATGAATGCCGAATATGAGATTATTTTGACTTTTGGATTGAGAATGCTGCTTCGGAATAGACTTTTGTGGCAACAAATGCGTTTCTTGCTGCAGAGAGAGTGACTGCTATATGCTTGTCAAAGTATAAATACTGATCAAGCCAAATACCGAGATATCTGACTACAGTTTTCGCTTGTAGTGGGAGATTATTATTCCCTACGATAGAGAAGTTTTTCCAATTGTACTTTGTATCCTGAGAGGCCCTGGAGAGAGGTGTTCTGAAAAGGATAGTCTCGGTTTTGTGGAAATTAATTTTTAGTTTCCAGTCATTACAAAAACGTTTTATTTTATTGAAGTCGTCCTGGAGAAGTCTATTGATGACATCTATTTTCTCTCCTGTTCTGTATACCACAGTGTCGTCTGCGTATGCAATGGCATTGTTAAGCGTACCCACTAAATCATTGGTGTAAATATTAAACAGAATGGGAGAATTCACCGCCCCTTGTTGTAAACCGTGTGTAATTTTGAAGGTCTTGCTTGAGAATATATCTCCGCATTTTACCACAAATTGCTTGTCCGTTATCATTTCGTAAATGTTGTACAATAGATAATGAGGCATTCTCAGGTTTTCTAACTTATGAAGAAGTCCTTCTAACCACACGGTGTCGAAAGCCTTTTCAAAGTCAACTAAGCAGGCACCTGTGCATTGGCGCTTTGTCTTGTTCCATTGTATGTCGGAAACAAGCTTTGACGCGGCATGCACCGTACTATGTCCCGCTTTAAAGCCAAACTGGTTGTTGGGGATGATTTCATTTTCATCACACCAGTTCATCAGTGCTTTGTTTATGATCTTCTCGAAAACCTTGCTGATATTTGGCAGCAAGCTAATCGCGCGAAGGTTGGTTGGATTGGTCCTGTCTTTGCCCTTTTTAGCGATGGGGTGGACTATTGCAGTTTTCCAGTGGGTTGGATAGTATGCCTTATTTAAGGCGTTCTTGAATAGCGTAGTGTAGATTTTTACTGCTTCAGGAGGCAAATGTTTTAAAACTACATTTTGGATGCTATCTATCCCAGAAGACTTTTTGCTTTTGATTGACTTAAGGATGTTCGTAAGTTCATCCTTACTCACAAACATATTCATATTCTGGATACTCCTGGGGGAGTCCGCTCTGTTATTTTCACTGAATGTGGTAAGACTACGGTTTTGGTTCCTCCAGGTACAAAGTTGATTTCTCAGTGAGCTGTAGGTCTGGAATGCGTTGTTTTCCAGGATCGTATTGGAGTGAGTGGATTCGTTCACTCTGTATACCGCTTCGAAACATGCACCAATTGAGTTCACTTTGTCTTGCCGGTCTTCGGCTAATATTACTTCTTCGTTGGAGTTGATATGCTCCGGATTGAGTCCTGAGTTCAGCATTGCTTGACAATTCTCAGGAGTCCGTGGGACTCGCAAATGTGGAATGTCATTGTGATCTTTCTTTGGAAAAGTTTTATTGATTTGTGAGAACATATTCGATCCGCTAGTTTGAATGGCTTGTATTTTGTTTTAGTTCAGTTAGAGGGTTGAAGATTTTGATGGAAGGAGTTATTTGAAAACACAGCCGAAAAGAGCATATCTATTCGGGCCATTTGTTCCGTCAGTATTTTTTGAAAATTAGCAAATTGTGTTTGCATGGCCGATATCATATTTAATATCTCAGGTTGCGCATCTACTGCCGGTATTTGCCCATTGGTATGTGAGGATTCCACGGGGGCTCGTTGCATAGTATTGCCCGTGATTTGTGCATATGTTACATGCGGGGCAACGAAATTATTATAAGAACGAGTTTTAATTTTTTTCTCTTCTGCCACTTGCTTTTGTTTTGATTCCCACTTTAACTTCATATGTTGAAATTTGGGACAACCTCTAAAATTGGCCGTGTGTCCTGTATTTTTACATAGTACACATGACAGTATTTCCCTATCCGGAAGCTGTTCCTTTCCCAGCAGACATTCGCCCATGTTATGGTCGGCGAGGCATTTTACGCATCTGAATTTCATATTGCAGTTTGATGCAACGTGTCCAAGTCTTTGACAGCGCATACATTGCAGTACGCGCTCAGATTTTCTAATTTTTTCCCAACTTATAATTTGGTGGCTTAGACATTTTATATGTCTAAGCGCATCAACTTTACTATTAGGACTTAGAGATACAATGTAGAAAGGCAATTTGCGGTTGCACTTTCTAGAATTCGCAGTTGAAAACGGTATCACACCTGTAAATTTTAAACTAGCTGTTTCAACCGTTTTTAATTCCTCGAGTATATCCTCTGGGGAGAACGAAGGATCAACTCCTTTTAAGAGTATGGAAATTGATTTTTCTGAATTTGGGGTGTACGTGTAGTACTCGGTTTTTGCCCTTCCCAACGCAGACTTTACTTTATTGTAACCTTCTAGGTCGTCGCACAAAATTCTAGTTTTTTCAGCACTAATTCTTTTTGTTTTAAAATCTTTACAAGTCAACTCACCCAACTTCATTAAATCTTTCGCTTCTATGTAACTGATGACAATTGGAGGTATTTTTTCCTTTTTTGGTTGCTGTTGTTGTTCGTCCTTGGCTGTCTTTGTCTGCTGCAGTTGTTTCTGATTCTGTTGCTGGGCGTCCTTTGTTACGCTTATTTGTAGCGAATGTTATTGCTGCCGCTGGTGATTTGTTTTTTGCTCTCTTTTTGCTTCGGTTTCATTCCGTCTTTTGTTTCGCTCTTCTAGGGCTGCTCGTACTTGTTTGGAAAGTTCTTCGCGTTTTTTGATGAGATCAGCAATTAAGCTGTTTAGGTCATCGTCTCCTTCTGGAATGTTTGACTCCAGTATCTCCAATTCCTTAAATTTGTTCCCTGCTCCTGAGTAACAAGTATCCATGGCAGGTACATTTTCTTCTGTGACGGTTTTTTTCATCACATTTGATTTTTGTCGTGCCATTGACAGGTTTGAGCGGACTTTATTTGCCACTGGGATGTCGTCTATAATTGATACTTCGTTCTTCCTTTTGGTAATTTTTTTAATTGTTTTTGAATCAGCGACTACACATGAGTGTGGCATTTTTAATTCGACGCTCTTCGTCTTGCCCATTTTGATTTAGACACACACACTCGTTTTTTTTTCTTTTTTCGCCGTGCCACGCGGGCCGAGCTGCGAAAAACACAGTTTATTCACGAATTCACGCCCACACGCACTCGATATTCTTTGTTTTAGAGCTGCTCACCGTCTTAGGATGTTTGTCGCTTGACGAACGACGAGCGAATGGCGTTCATAGATGTGTGTACCTAATCGTTCTATTGGTCCGATGTTTGTGCTTTTCCATCGATGTTGTACTTGTTAAATACTTTTAGTGGATGTGGTGGGGAAGAAGTGAACCGTGTGCCCGTGTCTGGCACAATACTTCTCCTCCCTACAATAGTATTGGACAGCGTCAACAGTTCTGGTGGTTTAATGGCATATAAAAACCTGGATACCAATGCCGGTATTGAATCACAATATCATCAAACAGCTTAAATATACTTAGTTTTTCTAGAATTAAGGTAGTATAAGATTTAAGTTAAGTTAAGTTAAGTTCTTTTAAATAAAAAATTAAAAAAAGAAAAATTATGTAGGTCAAATTTTAAGAAAAAAAAAATGATTCGACACAAGGTTTTCCAAAATTTTTCTTTCTCTTTCAAATAATCATAAGTACTGCCACAAGGTTCTGTCGCCGAAAATTATTCAATTGATATGTAATGTTTAGCTTAGAGCGTCTGCGAAGGGCCAGTAAGTTATAATATAAGATAATTAAGCTAGAATTTAAGCATTTTTTGTCTAGCATGTAATTTAGAAACCTAGAAGATAAAAAGAAAATAAAAAAATGTTTTAAAAATGAAAAATGAATTCGCCTAACCGAATTTTTATCTCAAAAAACAAACACTTGGCTCCAGCCAAAGTATCTAAAACGAGATGTTGCTTTGAATTCGATCTCTTCGAGATACAAGATCTCGATTTGGTTTCTCTTATAAGGGTGATGATTTTCAGAATCAAAGATCTCCATTGGCGTCCGGAGTGGTAGGACACCAATAAACCAAATTAAAATTAGTTAATAAAATAAAAGCTGAAATTACAACGTATTTTTTATTGGGGCTGGCTAATTTCTCCTATTCAACAATCGGTCGTCACTCTTCCCTCAGGTCTGCGGAAGCACGGTGGCGAGCGCAACGAGCCTTCTCAGGAGCAGTCTATTAAAGAGATCCCTCGCCCCTTTAAGGACAAGGAGACACGCTCCCTGAGAAAAAGGCCACAACAATACGAATACATTGCTAGATACGAAAACATTATATTACTCAGACTCTTTATCTTTCCGCGATAAAGTAAGTTTAAAAAGTAAAATAGAAATAAGACCATTTTGTAAGTGTGTACTATTATTGTAACAACCATGAAAGCTTGCTCCGCGAGCAGAAGAAAATCATTTCTTTTAAACAATAGTATATAACGCGAATGGAACACTCTTCGTGAATATCCTGCAATCTATTGGCATTTAAACCAATACAGGAGCATGACATTACGTTTGTATGTAATATATTCTGTCAACATTTCAAGGATTTTTCGTCGCGATAACCCACCACCTCATATGGGTATCATTTTGAACAAATTTCCGGCCAAAAATTCAGCAAATATCATCGAGCAACCGCCGTATTTAGATGATATGTATCCGAATGAATTTTTTCTTCGTTCCAAAACTCGAATTACCATTTCGAGGCACCCATTTTTTGTCAATAGAAGGCATTATATAGAACTCACGGCGAGAACTGAAGTCCGAGTCCGGAAAATGTGCACTGTGAACAAACTAAGTGACAGGTCTCGTTCAAGCTTCATGTCAAAATAGAGTACAGATGTACCAACATAGCGGCAAAAAGAATTTTGACAATCCCTTTAAGTACTTTGGTACTACTTTGGTATAATGTAAATTCAAATTAGAAAATATCGTATCACAACACAGAATACTGCTGCTTTAAATTGACTTGTTAAAAAATTACTCTAGGTTTATAAGGTCCTTATTTATAATGCGAATATATTATGCTTTTCATGGAAGGATTTCATTCAGAAGTTAATTAAATACCGTGATTTAACTATTGCCATCAAGGCGATTTCAAAAGGATAGCAACTTGAAAGTTATTCAAAGGCAGCAACGTACTTCGGAAATAAAGCTGGACCTTCAATGAAGGCAGAAAACCGACAGAGCACATTCCTTTCCATACACAAATTGGAGGGGATACATTGCATAAGTTCCCTTTCGCATTCATGCGAGGATGACCGTAGGTCCCTTGGAAAGTTTCATAAATGAATTTAAATTGTCTGCCTCCGAATTGCGTCAGTATTTCTGATCCCATGGACATACATGAGTTATTGACGGTAACGTGTATGCAAATTACAGATTGTAATTAAATTTCCGATAAAATTTACAGGATTAAAAAGACCGATGCATTGCTCATCCACGTAAATACTTGTATATACGCCTTCAACTAACATTCACTCAGGGAATGCTTGATTAAATCTTTTATTATTAAACCACCCAAGCACTGATACCTTTCCCTAACTAACATAGGTTTAGTTGTAGATTCATAAACTCTATCATCATCATCGGCACTACAACCGGGAACCGGTCTTGGCCTTATTAAGCAAGTCCTGAGGCTTGTTAAATTTTCCATAATGAATTGTCTTTTTTCGGGCAAGGTCATTAGTCTTGCGCCAGAGGCACCCCGACGGAGAATCGAACCCCGGTCTCCCACGTAACAGGCGGGTATACTATCCACTATACTATCGAGGAGCCCTCATAAACTGTATGCCCTTTAATAAGTTTGAATAGTCATGATATTGTATCTGAATTTATCTAGAACTGTAAGAAGGAATGCATAATGGAGGGGCAAGTAAAACGGGATCTTTGAAAATCCTATAACCAACGTATTTGAGAGTCAGTGATATCTATCTGCCTGTTCATTTAAAATCAACTTGATACTTCTCTCACTTATATTTGGTAAAAAACAAAACAAAACGTTTTTTAAAGCACTTTACCTAAATAAATTAACTCAAAACTCAGGTCATTCCAAATATCCTTCGGAAGCCAAAACTCCCATATTTAGATACCACAGGAATATCTGGAAGGGAAAAATTTGGCTCTATTCCGGCAACCTTTTCAGCTAATTTTTGTTACATCCGCTAAAGCACAATTGTCCATTATAATGAGCCGATTGTTTGTGGCAGAACAAACTTGTGGCTTGAATTGTCATACGTTTTTCCTAAGATTAATTAAATGCAAACAAAAGCAATCTAAAGATCTAGAGGTGACCAACCCTTAATTGGTTCACTTGTTCCTTGTATATTTTGCACAATAACAAAATTAATATAAATAAAGTACCCACGTGGGTGTTGTGGTGGCGATCCCCTCACGTGTCTGTTATGGAGGCGATGAGCGTCTATCTGCAAAAATGATGTTTTCCTTTTTGCCTCGGATGAAGCAATTAAAACTCTCCAAATGGCTATTGCTTACCAAAAAACAGAACTGAACCACATTCATTCCTTTGATTGTTACTCCATTTATTTTCTAACTAGTTTTATTTACAATTTGTCCTAATTGTTAGTTTTGTTGGATGTACTTAGGCTTTCACAAAACGCTTAAATTATTTGAATTTTCACTGTCACTCCATTTATTTTCTATTTATATCCCTTATGTTTCCGGTTTTTTTTTTTCTGAACTAGTTTATTTTCAATTTGTCTGTACATCGACCACCCTTTAAAAACCGGAACACACAAGAGGTTTCCACCAGACGAACAACTAATTTTTAAAATCAGGTGCCGAACAACGACTGAAGAACAACAGGTTATCTGCCCATTCGCGCCCCTATCTACTGATCGCCCACTTCCGATTGCACAATCACCTTTATTTTCCCATTTCCCCGCCCACTAAATGTCATTGAAAACTCTCTATTTTACTCAGCAGTCAATGAACACAGGGAGAATCGGAAAATTGCAAAGGAGAGCAGCCTGGTTAGGGGATTTGGATTCGCCTGCGACGAAGAGCGAAACCAAAACGACTTAAAATCAAATGACTCATTTTGAAGCTTGCATAATTCCCGTAATGCAGAATTCGGAAGTGCATTCCGAAGAAGGAAATGGAGAGGGGGTAGAAACTATTCCCAGGCGGATTGCCTGTACTTTATAATTTTTAAAGAGGAACTTTGGCTTGGGATCTACTTTTGCACTGGAATGTGAAGATGGGGTAAACTATTTTACAGCGCCATGTACCCAATTTTCTGTGTGGTTAAACAGCAGGGTGGATTTTGATGATTTCTGGTACAGAAATCGGTAGGGGGGATTTAGCTAATTAGGTTTTTTAGATAAAAAAGACGCGAATCAGCTCAATGATTGTGGGAGGAGGGTTAATTATGTAACACACTAAGGCAACTGCGGTACATCATTGCATATACTTATTACCAAAAGACGCGCCAAACACAAACACAAAAAGAGTGCGACGATTTTTTGGGAATGGCTTTACATCCTTTACTATTTCGCTACTCAATATTAAATAGCGCTCACCGTAGCAGGAAGTGAAATATTCCTCTTTTCAGGATTTCTTATATGCAGTGAGCGTGCCGAAAAGGTTTAAATTATGCATGAGTATCAAATTTTCTTTATCAGATGTTAGGGTTTCCAATGATCTCACCATAAATTATAGCTTATATGGCTGGGTTGATAAGGTGGTTCTATCATGTGCTTGATTGTGCCTTGATTGTAGGTTCAACTGACGGGTCTTGTTGTTGTGGTAATTCAGACACTGGTAGTTCCCTATCGATAGGTGTGAAATCAGTCTGACCTCACTGTGGTCAAAAGTGTAGCTGATTAACGCAGCCTTGATATCGAGTAGTGCACGTCATCCAGCAAGTGCAGTGGCAGCATTCACGCAAGAGTCAGTGACAATGCGAGTTAAGTGCGATGTGTTACAGAATTAAAACACCCCCCCCCCCCCCCCACCCAGGTTTTAAATTGATTAGCATTAGTTTCAAAATTAAAATACCCCCGCGAATCATTAAATTGATTCGCATTATATGTTGGCCTGAAACGGCAACATCCTGATATACCCCATGAAATTTCCTATCGGAAATCATAAGTGTGATGCCCGGTTAGCAACAGCAAATCGTGGGCAAGCGACGCTCTTGCTACATAGAGAAACGGCTTGGATTATCGCGCGTTATTTTTGTCTTTTTATACCCACGCCGATAATATACCGACCATCAACAGCGTCCGTTGACCTCAGTAGACACGGCCATTCGCTGGGTATCTAAAAACCCAGAGACAGGTGAAAAGTATAAGAAGAATACTTTTCAACCCACGCCATTCCCCCTGTCGGAGTGCATTTTGGATCTTGAGAGCAATCCAAACATGAAACGAGGTCATGCCGTCACCTAATTGGTTTCGCTTTCGTGCAAGCGAAAGACAAGCAATCGTCATGCTCTTCGTTGCGTTTTCCCATTCTCCTAGTTCACTGACCGTCGGGTAAATTCGCAAGAGTTTATTCACCTCAATGGGCGTGGAAATGGGAAAAAGAGGATGAGGGTGCGATCGAGAATGGGTGATCGTAGAAAAGTACCTGTTGGTTGGGTCAGGGAGTCAGTGTTTGAGTGTCAGTGGTATTGAGTGTTTTATTGTGAGTCGTCCTGCGGAGAGGTCGAATGAGTATCTGTAGTTAATGTAATAGTATAAATTCAATGTTGGGCTCCTCGATAGTATAGTGGTTAGTATACCCGCCTGTCACCCGGGAGACCGGGGTTCGATTCCCCGTCGGGGAGCCCCTGGCGCAAGACTAATGACCTTGCCCAGACAAAATAAATCATTATGGAAAATTTAACAAGCCTCAGGACTTGCTAAATAAGGCCAAGACCGGTTCCCGATTGTAGTGCCGATGATGATGATGATGATGATAAATTCAATGTAACCGGAACATTGTTAGTTAGTGAACCCAAAAGAATAAAATTAAACCAAGACGTTAGATAATTAGTGAAACTAAAAGAATAAATTTATTTCAACCAGAACATTGTTAGTTAGTGAAACTAAAAGAATAAAATTAAACCAAGACATTAAATAATTAGTGCATCTAAAAGAATAAGTTCTTAGACTTAAAAGAAAAAAAATAAATGTATATATATTAAATAAAAACTAAAAATAAAGAATTCAAAGCCCACAAGTACTAATGCAATCGCACTAAGCACCTGTAAATGCTTCACGCAACAAATGACCAAATGTATTTAGCTAAAAGCTTCTGGAAAAGAGTTCTTACCTTCAGTCATTTATTCGAGTCCAAAATTCCCTATAAGAATTCTGTTCCAAACATCATAAATCCCAATCACCAGCACCTGAAAACATTTCCTTTTCCAAGGACATTAATGCATACAAGCATTGCCTAAGATTCCTAAAAAGAATTGCATCTACAAGGGCATTTTCCCATGCATCAACGCATCGGCAAAATGTTCCCAACAAAGAATTCTTTATGGAATAAACATCATATCCCTGAAAGAAAGCAATTCGGTTCACATATCATGTAGCCATCCCAACCAGGGATAATGATCATTGCGTCGCCTATTCCCAGCTTCATCATGTGTACAACAAATCCCTTTTCATACACATTGGCTGGCGACCTTTACTCTCAACAATAAACAACCCAAGCAGCTGCATTCAATTAGCGCAATCGACGCTGGAGCCAATTTCCCTAACTCGCACCATGTGCAAACAACAGAACGGTGTTCTTCCGCAGGCAATCTGGTGATACTATAAACAATCCATATCATTTGTGGTATCCCAAATGCATTTCTCATTTAATGAGTTCCAGCTTATTTATTAGCTGACCCTAATTACAGACCGATGTCTTAGGTCGCTTCTCCTTTGTTCTTTTTCCCTCGTTGTATGTTTTGTTTACCCTTGCGGAAATGCATCGATAACACGGTGATGTGTACCATCACACATACACACCACTGCACCAAGAGATCGCCGTCCTTTGACCACACCCAGTAAGAAAGATCGCATTTCCTTAGTGGCCACACCCTTTAGAGAAATTTTCTTTCTCTCGATTCGATCTCATCATCGAACTGGGGGTTGGATCATAGGTCGAATGACAACCTCGACAGAGTACTTCTACACCCGTCGACCACCACGGTCGTTACGTCTCCCGCTCCCCGGTGCGCACGGGGACGCGAAATACACCGACGAGTATAGCGAGCGTGCAATGAACAATGTCATACAGTGGAGTACTCAGCCTTACATTTCCCTTTTCTTGTGCGTCAGTTTAATTTCCAGTGTAATCGAGACTTTTCTTTTTTCGTAATCAATTAAATGCTGTAAGATCAAATAGAAATTAAATACAGTGAAATTCGTTATGAATAAAAAAGGAATTTTTAAACCGAAACAAACAACAGTGCGTTTTATCCGTCTTTCGGGTGAACAGTTTACTTTTCAGTGGAACAAATAAGAACAATTATTTACTTCTTGTGGACGGTGCTTTGTGAAGTTCGGTTTGTGTTTTTCTTTGGTGCTCGTCGAACTTTTAGCCCATGTTGGCTCCACGACCAACCTACCCCACAAGACCATCATTAGACCAATTCTTACTTATAGGTTTCCTATATATGGACACATCAAATATCGGCAATGTCAAACAACAATAGTATTAAGAATTAATATTAGGAAAACTAAGATTAAGATTTTAAATAGTTGTAAATAATCAATATTAGCTGTAGTATTAGCGGTAGATGTAAATATATAATAAATATTGTAAATGTAAGGCGCCTAACCCGCAAAAAAAAACCAAGCAATGGTTATACGAAAAAGAAATTAGAAAACAATTAATGAGTAAATAAATTTGAAAAAAAAAGCCAAGTTGGCAAATGCAAAAAAATAACCACACATACAAATTCATTCTCCCGATATTACAAAATTCCTGATAAACGAATCAAATGTTCGTTTTTGCACCATAATCCCCAATTTAAAACAAACGCATGGTAAGTAGAACTAGATGTTCAATCACCATACCCTAATCCTAGTGCATATCCTCATATGCCATGCATATCCCAAATTTCCAGGAATTCGCTTAGCTGAATTCCTACACAACTTCCCAGTACTCGACTCCAGCCGAAGTACATTTTCGAGATTTAGCTTACGTTGCGATGCATCCGCGATGTAAAATCTCCATAAGATTTTGTATATATAACAGGTCAATTAAAAAGTCCCCGGCCTGACACGTAGATGGCGGCACTAGAATTAAATCCATATGATTTTTAGTTAGCCCTAAATTTGACAGATGTCGGATCATTAGTTTGTGAATTATAGTATTTTGAGTGAGTGAATGAGTCAGGCCGGGGACTTTTCAATTGAACTCTTAGGTGTATGCATCGTGATCTCGGAGGTATTCCTCACCCTGTGGACGGGAGAGTAAACCAGATATGCTATGCGGATGACGTCCTAGTATACACGTCATCCAAAGGCCCTAAACTCGCAACAAACCGACTCAACCGTCATCTAGACGAACTGTATCAGTACTACAGTCGATGGAAAATTTGTCTTAACCCATCCAAAGCAGTAGCTATAATTCTGAGTAGTAAACACTCCCAACCTACTTCTCGATATTCACAGAATATTCGAATAAAAATGGGAGATACTACGATTAGACCATAGGACAGGATGAAATATCTTGGGGTCATTTATACCCCAAAAATGAATTTCATCAAACATGTGACCCACATTCTCCAAAGGGGCCTCGGTCGGTCTAAGCAACTGCACAATATCTTGAAGTGGAGCAACAAACTTGACACCAAAGTTAAGCTTCTCTGCTATAAGCAGCTAATCCGATCTGGAACATCGTACGCCTTTCCCATATGGTCCTGCGTATCTTTGGCTCAAATGGATAGACTTCGAGTTTTCGAAAGGAAATTCCTCAGAAGGTGCACCAATCACTGTAGAAGGCCAGACGGTCGTCATTACCCCAACTCTCACCTATACGAAGGCGCCTCTATTACCACTATTGACGAATACTTGCTTCAATTAGCATACAAGTACCTCGAAAGCATTCAGAACAGCGAGAACCTACTTGTACGGGACTCTTGCGTTCTTGACCCTTCTCTCTCTAGATCTCTTCGGATCACACCACCTCAATTTCTTCTTCAGTACAAAACTGAAGAAAGCACCCTTCCCAACAACATTCCCCTCTATAATAGAGGATTTCTGGATCCATCCCATAGGGTCTACCATTAACAAACCGGACACACACGGACGCACAGTACAAGACGGCACAAACATACACACACCTACCAAAGCGCAGATCATCAGACGCCTCACGGATGTGGGTGATTCTGGTTATCGCAAGATGACTAGAAGTCAGAGACAAGATGAAGGACACATCTGTCCTTGTCTCGCTAAAGTCGGCCCTCTCCCCAACCCATTTTTTTTTTTTTTTTTTTTTTTTTTTATCTCGGAGGGTATCTCATGATCATGTGTCGCTGGAGGAAGTCCCCTAGAAGAGCAGTTTAATTTAAGAAGTTTAATTTAATAAAAACGGTTTAATCTAATAAAGGTAGTTTAACTTGAATAAAAGCAGTTAGTTTGTTACTATAAATAGGGCGTTTTGTTGAGTTTCATCTGCTCCAACAGAGGCGAGAAGGGGCGATAACTGGTGAGTAGGGCCGTGGCATACGCACAAAACATCCTTTTCACCTTTGTCGCTTCCGAGCATCATCTGTCCCACGGAAGCCGCTGAAGTTGCTCGGCGCAGGGACGCCACGAACGATCGGTCGCTACTCTTCCAGGTTAACTCCGGAAGCACGCCGGCAACCGCAACGGGCGAACTTGGGAGAGCCATAAAGAGATATTGTTCATAAAGAACATAAAATAATATCCTCCCAAGTAACGCTACAACAAGGGCCGCACATCACAAGCCTTAATATGAAGTTTTAATATAAGAATTCATTCTGTATACATTCTGAAACAATTTGTACAAAAAAACAGACTCAATAAACTTACTGTTGCTGTTGTTCGGAAAAGATGCTTGGTTCGGACGACCGGAACGTTTTGCGGAAACCACGTCCTCTGATGTGAAAAAAAAACGCCCTTAGGATAGTGTGGAAGAAAGTGTTTCGTGAGCAAACCCGACTCCGGGGAGATGAGTTTTTTATGATTTGGTTTCTTTAGTTTCTTCCCATACTTCTCCCCTCGTGTGGACTATAAGTATTTTGATAATATTAAAATTTTTGTAGTCTAGTTCATCCCTCTGTTTCATCGGTAGCAGCTAGAGGCACAGCGGGGCTTTCAACTTTCAATTAAATGTTCAAACTATCACTTCTGTCAACACGAATTGACATCCTGATCTGGGAAAACTAAAAAGACATGCCAAGATGAGCTGTTGTAGATTAATCTAAATGTTTTAAAGAAAGGTTGGACAAAATACTTTCTATGTATCCTGGTAAAACTATCGTGGGGCTTATAATTATTTACAGGAGGCTTTGGGTCTAGATGTTTCTTAATGTAATTTTCGCTTAATAGCGCAAGAGTGTGCCTTACATTAATCACTTTTCGATAGTCCACCGTCCTCCCCTCTCTGAATAATCATTTTTCAATCACTTTAAACTACATCTTTGAATTGTACACTTTTCCTACTGTCCCATTTCGGACAGCTTCAAAAGAATACCTACAATTCCTTCAAGAGCATTTTACATCAGCAAATGGTCTGCTCTCATTTATTTGGTGGAATGTAATCTATTTTTCGCTATTTTTTCAATCGCTTTTGTTATCATTGTCCTAGTAATTTCAAATTATCATTTCTGTGCTACTTACCAGTACAATAGGGACTTTGATTTGATAACGAGCCTACTTTCGGACGTGTTTCCATTGCTCACTCTGAAATTCATTTACAATTTAATACCAAAAAAAGAGTGACCGGAATTGTAATTCACATTTTTCAAATATTCTCTATCCATTGTTCCGAACGGTGGTTTTTGTTTAAGATTGTTGCTCTACATTATTAATGACTTTAAGGTTAGGCTGTCATATACATATATAGCCAAGATCAAGGCAATTAAGATTAATAATGAACTCGAGCTTTTTTACTTTTAACGTGACCCACAAACCTCTGAGGGCTTCTGAGAATACATGTGACCTTTCTCCCTTTTTGTGGTAATTTTGGCCGCATCTGTACATAAGATAGCACGCCTGGATAATTTCATACAAGGCATTTTTAATGCAATTACGAAAACGAAGGGATTTCGGCATTTCATGTGGGACAACACACTTCATGGATAAGTTTAGTAAAGTTTCGAAACAAATGGCAAACCGAAAACAGGTGCAACCGCAATCCAGTTTGAAAAATGGCATCGTACAATTTATAAATGCAAGCGAGAAAAGGAATCCAACTTTTGCTGTTATTATGTACATATATTACATATCAAACAGCTTCTATGGTATTCTCTACCCCATAAGTGTCTAGTTTTCATTAAGTTCCGCCAACGGTCGTTTCAGAATGAACAGCGATTTATTACCGCCAACGAGTTCATTGACTTTAAAAATCTCTGCAAATAAATTAAGAAGCACTCGAACGTAAACATTTTTCTTATATATCAAGGGAACACTTGCGAAGCTGGAAATGCAATCGAAGTAAAGACGCTTTATCCGCACCCGATACTTGAATTGGAAGCTATAATCTCCACCCAGTCTATCATAAATCCTACTTCAAAAAAGTAAGGAAAATCTTTTTGGAATTCTTGTTTACCACCAAATAATGTAATGCGAGTCTGCACCTCCTGCTGGGTGGCTGCAGTGTTCATCTTGAAAACACTCATCGTTCTCAAGTTATGTTTGACTTACAAAACCATGAAGCGAAGTTTTTTTTTGCAAACTACGGGAGGAGAGATGAAGTTACGTTGCCAGCATGAGAATAGTTCTAGGATTCAGGGATTTTCGCGTGTAAATCTCCCGCCGTCATCATGTTTCAGAGAAGGATAAAAAGGACACACAAAATCGAAGAAGGTTTTTGAGCGAAAGGATAATTTCTAGCATAAATATTCTTATCTCACTGCAAGGTTATATAAGGCCGGCTTAGTTTAGCAATGAAGCAACATAGGTACCGATAATCTCAATGACGATAAAAGTGGTTTACATAAAATTTCCATTCAATAGAACTGAAAAGAATCTAGGGAGATGATAATCCACAGTTATACTCGTTCAGTACATTCTCACAATGGCTGAAATGTTTAGCATTCTCCTCGGAGTACGTATAGGTATGTATATTGCCATCATTTTATTATCGCACTACGAATTCGTCGTAAATAAAAACCATTCGTGGGGATTTCATTCGCAGAGAAAAAATAATAAAAATGAAATTATATCGATACTCGCTGTGCGACGCGAATATCAAACGTACATGTTCAACGAAACGTTGCATATGTCTGTATTTACAAAACAACAACGATATCCATATCCTTGTATCTGTATGTCTTCAATCTTCACGTACATCAATCAACTGGCTTAGGGGAAAAGTGCATATTTTAATGGTACTACTTTTATGGGAGGCAAATACTGCTGGTGTTTGAAATATAATGGTAGCATAAGCCATAAAGAATTGACATATGTACCTAGTGAAACTCTCATAAATAATAACGCAATAAGGATATCTGAAAGATATGTATTTAAAGTTTACTGGCATATTTTATTTTGCAACAGAAGTACAAATACAGTAAGGTGTAGTGGTGTCAAGAGTGGCAGGAAAGATATATAAACATAATTCGTTATGTTCTATTTCAGGTCAAGGTGAATAGGGAATGCCAGTTATTTACTCCTCGATGCAAACAACAGATTTGTGGCGTGACATTACCACCTTGGGTTCCGCTACATCCCTCAGATGTGATCTACTGTCTGCTCTGCCACCACACAGGATGTGCTTTCAATCGTTGGTTTATTGATTCATCGACTGCTGTACTTTGCCCGTACGAATTTGTTATTATTCCTCTTGTGCTTAGCAGTCGTTGAATTGATGGAATTCTTCAATAGAATACGTTTTCAGAATCGAAATATTATCAGCGCTATTTATTTCTAGGTAATATATTGATTTACGGTATATGTCGAATAAAATATTCTGCTGTTCGAGGCTACGAAATATATTTGTAGCAAAGTGAGTTTATTGCTTGTTGTGCTTCTGGTATTTCGAAAACTTCTAATATTTCAAAACATCAAAGCTGAATGGTACAAATAAATTCAGTGAGATGTGAGGTAAAATGATCTATAAATCAAACGGACTTTTAATTCTATTCACAACGATCCAAATATAAAAGTTGTACACCTAATATATATATATATATATATATATATATATATATATATATATATATATATATATATATATATATATATATATATATGTATATATATATATATATACCGCCCATCCTCTTAAATTAACCACCTTCCAAACCCACAGTACTTACCTGCATTGGGGGCAACGTAAGCTCCCCTGCAGCATCACACCTGAAAGTTAAACCTTATCAAGGCATGCATCACATTGAATTATTTTATGAACCGTACCATATCTCCATCGGCTCGGCTTGTTAGCAATTATAATATATAAATACTTGCTGGCCAGCGTAATTGTTGACACAGTCGTAGCCGATGGGTTTTGCTACGGTTCATAACCATTTATTGCCCCAGTCCCAAGGTTCGCAACACTTGTGACCAATTTCCTTTATCGGTTATCTACTGATGATGGGATTTGGGTACTAATATGATTCACCATAAACAATCATACCCTAGCCATGCCTACGATGACCCGCCTGAGATCTAAAGTAATCATACAGTATCTCACTGTGTGTTGTGCTTATCCGCATATTAATCAAACATATAGCCATCCAGCCTGACCCTTGCCGCCGTCGACGAGGTTTCTGCTGACTTATGTCAACAAAATAATTTTCCTCCTTGTGCACCGGAGCCATATGGCTAGATTGGATATTGCCTACATCGGTGTTTCCAAGGAATCTTAGGCAAATACCATGGCGACCCCTTTTGTATCATAGGCACATCATATACATCATGTGTGCCACCATTTGATCTGTGAAATAGCGTTTTTGTTTACTTTGAAACAAACATTTATTTCGATCTCTGGCATACATCACCAACGATGTATGGGTACATCGCCCCCCGACGATAGTACTTCTGTTTGATCAGGTGTCCACCCATCATCGTCCTCATTGCAGGGCATTGTACTTGTCCTATACGGATACATATAGAATCCTCCCTTATCTATGCAATTCGCGGACACCGAACTGATGGATGTGAGTTGCATCATCGGAGTCAGATCTTAACTACCGCTGCGTGCACATGTGAAAAGTCGAGTTTTGAACAATAAATCGCGAAGCGTTAAAATTCGCCGTCGAGGAAGCCGATGTAACAAATTCTCTAAATAACGTGTCGTGTAAAAGTTATTCCGTAGAAGGTTTAAATTACCTTAAGTAGATCGTACGGTGTGTACTTAAATGTAAATGCGTGTGGACAAAGAAAAACAAAAAGACGAATAGATAAATAAAATTTGAAGATTAACAATAGTTCACCTAGTAATGTGCCAATCAAGCGTAATCTATTCGCAGAATTTTTAGAACAATAAACATCTACACTTAAATCAAGTGTCTTTTAATTTCCGCTTCGAGTAGTGCGTCTTGTTGTGTTTCTTCGCTGGACATCGGAGTTTTCTAGACAATTTCGGCAGCAAACATTGGTGGTATTACGCTTAACCCGCGTCCGTGCTGACGCATTAGTGATAAACCACCCTACATATATATATAGTGTTCTTCCGTATGGCCAACGTCATTAACAGTCGAGATCTCGTGCAGTGCGGACGTTTACAGAAACGTGTTTATGTTTACGTGTGTTAAGTGCACTATTAAATTGTGTAGTGCAATAAAAAAATATTTAAAAAAAAGAAAAATTTATAATAATAACAACAACAAAAAAAAGATATTTTAACATCAGGAAAGCAGTTACTTTCTACACAACCCCGATGATAGCCGATGACCCAGGTCAGTCACTGGAGTACATACAAGAGCGAAAAAGGAAAGCTCTAGACATCCTACGGAACGCACCAAAAAAATCTACAAACATGGAGAGATCAAGGAGCCCTGAAGATTATAAACGAAAATTCGAGGAAGCCCTGGAAACAATAAACCAGTTAAAACAAAAAGTAAAACAACTACAGGAACAAATTTATAAACGAGATTCCATCTATAACACCGATGACATCCATATGGAAGAAACGTCCCGGCAAACCCGCAATTCGAGCCACAACCAAGGCGAACTACCAACCAAACTTCCCACAGAAACAAAGCCCTCATCAAACCAAATACCTGCTTCGTCCAGAGTAGAAACAACGAAATCAAGCACGAAAAACGAAAGACCACCGCCAATCTACATCAGAAACCCGACCAGCACCAAAGCACTAATTCAAACCCTGCAAAATGTCTTGGGTCACCGGAATTTTAGCACCAATGCAAAAGGATCTAGGATTTCCATAACAGTCAGATCATTAGTCGATCATGATAAGGCAGTTAAAAAACTGATAGAGGAACAATAACCGTTCTTAATCTTCCAGCATCCGAACAGCAAACCAGCTACCTTTATTATAAGGCATATCGATACCGAATGGACCAACGAAGAAGTGGGACTGGAAATCGCTAGGATATGTCCACAAATAAAGATTAATAAGCTGGACTACTTCCAAACACCGTACATGAGGACAAATAACGTAAAAAACCTCTGGATCCTACAAATCCCACCTAATCAGGACATCAAGCTAGTTAAACAAATTAAATATTTGCTTACCCAAAAAATCGCAATCGAAGAGCCCCACAAACAAGACATTCTTCATTGTAAGCGATGCCAAGACTCAGGACACTTGGCAGTCTCATGCCACCAGCAAAGACGTTGCGGCAGATGCGCAGAGGAACACGAGCTCGAGGAATGCAAGGTAAATCCGCTAGGCCTGGAACCTGAAACAGTACAAACCGTCAACGCTGATGGATCTATGGGTTGTAGACTTTGTGCCTGGTCTCGGTAGGGTGTCCGTCCAACACTGGTTCACCGAGACGTCCCAACTGCTTGTTCAATCGTCGTGTTTCGGTGCTCAATATAAACAACTGCTGTTTCCTTAAGTCTATTTTCTTTATTGTTTCTTTAACGAAATTTTGTGGTTACTAGTAAGATTAACTTGATTATAAATATGAACTTATTAACTGAATTATAATAGTGAAGTTAACTTGATTATAAATATGAACTCATTAACTGGATTATAATAGTGAGGTAAACTTGATTATAAATATGAACTTATTAACTGTGTTACAATGGTAAAGTTAACTTGATTATAAATATGCACTGGTTAACTGAATTATAATAGTGAAGTTAACTTGATTATATAGAATCGGCGAGTTAATAATTCTTGCGATATCGGACAATCGTACGTGACACTTGCTGATGTAAAACCGGTGAGTCAATATGGTTGCAATACCGTATAATCGTAACGTGACACAAGATTATAAACAATCGAAAAGTTAAAATTGATTGTGTAAAACCGGTGAGTTATCATTTTTGCTACAGCGTACTATCGTAACGTGACACTTGCTGATGTAAAACCGGTGAATCAATATTTTTGCTACAGCGTACTATCGTAACGTGACACTTATGAACTGCTCTCTGTTATATCCACAACGCTACTGTCATTGCTCTCGAAGCGACAGGATACCAAAAATCTATCTATCGCCTCGATGACCATATTTGGTCATTTTTCTTTTTACATTTTCCCTACCCTCGAAGGGTTGAACACACATCATGATCCCCTGTTGGTGTTCATGTTGTGTCGCCCAGCATGCGAACCATAGACATCGCGTATACATGCAAAATAACACATTCGCAGCTGGGACGAGTTGTTCTGAACAGATCATTGTATTTGCACGATCAGCGCCTACATGTAGCATGCTTGCCGATCGTGCGTATGTTGTATGTTGGCATTAACAAAGTCGCACCGGCGTACGTGTATTTACACTGGCGAGTTCTATATTGCCTGTTTGCTGTCAGATGCGAGTTTCCCTGTGTGTGGCTCGAGTTAGCGGCCGATGTGGGCATTTCGTGTACGAATCAAGAGAAATATAAACATCTCTTGTTGCATTGTCGACGCTTCTTAGGACCAATTTCTTGGTAGGAAATAATGCAATGTTGGTTGCTAGATGTGCGACCAATTTGCACTTCCTATGGCCATGCTTGTGTTTTTTGATGTTTAAACAGCGCAGTTAAATATTGCAGCTCGTGGTTGGTGGTATGGGCAGGTAAGTCATACTTTTCAGGTTTTAAGATGCCCATGTTATACTCTTAGATATTTTAAGCGTTTCTATTTTGGGGAATGCCTGTTATCGCTGATACACTTCTCGTATCAGCAGACATTGCGGCTATTCGAAATGCTAATGCAGGTAAGTACACGATTTATTGGCGCCGAACACTTATAAAAATGGGGGGTTACCTAGCGGTAGGTAAGGAGGTAAGTAGTGGCGTTCGCAAGAGCCGCCACAGATCCATTACCACAAAGAAGATTACAGTAAAATGCTGTAACTGCGGAGGCACTCATCCGGCAAATATTTCGCAATGCCCTCAGAAGCTAAAACTTCTGGAAAGACGGAAATTAGCAACAACAATTAAATCAACAACAACGAAACCAACAGTATTGCAGGAAACAAAGTCAAGCCGACCCGGAATATCCTACGGTGATGCAGCAAGAGGAAACCTCAACACTACCACCCCCCCTACCAACCATACTAAACATTTCAACCTGGACATCATGGGTTACATCCAAAGCTTACAAGCCATGTTACCTTCGCTGAGGAACATGTCAGAAAGAGAAAAAAAAGGTCAGATTCTTTCACTAAAAACTTCCCATATTCTTTCCAGCTTTCTTTAAACTAACCATTATCTCCCTCAGCACAGAATCCATTTACTCTAACATACGTAAGCAACACCTCCGGTTGTTTGTTGAAAAGTTTTCCCCAGATATCCTCTTCCTTTCAGAGACCTGGCTCAAACCAAATTCCCGAGTTTCCATTCCCAATTATACTTTAGTTTCTAACCCCAGAACTAATGGATCTCATGGAGGTACCGGCCTCTTAATTCACAAAAAATTTCAATTCAGCGAAATTAGATTCACCGATATATCCAGCATTGAATACACAGCAGTAAAACTTTTCTGTGAGAACAATAAAGTGCTCGTCTTAGCATCCATTTATATTCACCCTTCACGACAACCAGATTTCCCAGATATTGACATTTCGCAGATTATCCAACAGTCCCTTCCCGCTCCATTTATAATCGGAGGAGACTGGAATGCTCGTGATACAGCATTCAATGATAATAAATGCAATAAATATGGTTGCCAATTGCCAGCCCTCCTCCAGTCTTATCCATATACTTACATTGAATCCCCATTATAGCCAACTCGTGTCTCTAGCTCAGCCAGGTCAACAATCGACTTCTTCCTCAAGTCCGACGATGTTTATTCAGCGGATCCACCTACAGTCGCCTTCGTATTTCCTTCTGATCATGGTTCCGTTCACACCACGATCCAAATCCCCTCTCTCGACCCACTCTACTCGTCAAACCCTGTCCCAAACTTCACCAAAACAAATTGGAGAAAAGTCAATAGGGACATAGCGTTAATTTCTCTGACTTGTATATCCCTGAAGCATCTAACTTACTCCCTACTGAAATCGATCAAGCATCTTTAAGAATAGAGCAAATTCTTAAGGAGGCTCTCAGCAACAACACCCCGACAACTATTCCTCATAACTATTTAGGAAAGCCCTTGCCCACCATCCTAACCAAATTATTGCGCCTTAAAAAGCAGCTCCGCCGAAAACTTCACACAAGATACTGCTCCTTTATTAAAAGCCTAATTCAACTCCTATCCACTCTGATAAATGAGCAGTTGAAAAAGTTCGCAGATGAGAACTAACATACATCTCCACACTTACTAACATCAAACCAAATCGTGATCTTTTCAAGAACATCAACGAATTAACTGGTCGTAAATATAAACCCCGAATCGACCATCTCATTAACCCAATCAGCAACAATATTGCCCAGTCCGATACGGACATAGCAAATTGCTTCGCAGAACACTTTACAAAGATTCATGAGCAAAATAATTCTCTCTCAACTCCTGGCTTCGAGAACACAGTAAACGAATACATCTCAAACAGATTATTCACATCTTTTACTCCTTTCATCGGTGAATTTAACAACACAAACATAGCTTCACACCCCTTAGACACTACAAATTTTCTAACTGCAGACGAATTATCCGAGATCGTAAGATCAGGAAATAACAAAAAGTCAACTGGATTAGATGGAATCTCACGTCTTCTATTCAAAAGGCTACGCCCACCGAATCTGCTTCCCATCCTCGTTCTTCTTAATCATATAATTAATGCATCGCACTTCCCAGAGAACTGGAAAACTGCGGTAGTAATTCCTATTAAGAAGCCCGGTAGTAGTAATAGCCCTTGCAATTATCGTCCAATATCCCTATTAAGTACATTAAGTAAGATACTGGAACGCAAGATCTACCAAAATCTTTTCTCATTTGCTAATGAGAATGCCCTCATCCTTAACTGTCAGTTCGGATTTCGTAAGCGACAATCCACATGTCATGCTCTACTAAAACTTACACACGATGTTACAACTGGTCTCCAAAACCAAAGCCCTACTGTGTGTATATCTCTCGATATTTCTAAGGCGTTTTATTGCGTCTGGATCTCAGGGCTTCTGTACAAACTGCACTCCATATTTAATCTAAACTCTCACACAACAAAGCTCTTAGCATCTTATCTTTCTGACAGAAAATTCGTTGTGAGAATATATTCTTCCGTCTCAGAAACCCGCAACACAACCGCGGGTGTTCCCCAAGGCTCTATTTTAGGGCCAATTTTATATCTGTTATATACCGCGGATATTCCTCAACCCGTATCCCCTAATGTTGTTATGCTGAATTATGCTGATGATACATTAATTTACTCTAGCAGCAAATTTGTTAAGGCTGCAAGAAACCGCATTAACAACCTTCTCCCGAACCTATCAACATACTTAAATAAGTGGAAAATTCACCTTAACCCAAATAAAACGCAGCTCATAGTGTTCAAGGGCAAAAACGAGCACTGTACAAACAACACTAGACGCTGCCACAACAAAATTAAGATTCAACTGAACAGCACTCTGATACAACCCTCCAAAACCCTAAAATATCTGGGAATCACTTTTTCTAATAACTGGTCTTTTTCCTCCCACATTAAAAATTCCCTTCATAAAGCCACAGTTCAGCTTAATCTCTGTAGAAGAGTAATGTGGAAACCTAATTGTCTCTCTCACAAAGTCAAACTGCTCATTTACAAACAAATTATCAGACCCACACTCACGTACGCGTGCCCATTGTGGTACCATATCACTCCCTCCCAAATGGAGAAGTTACGAGTATTCGAAAGAAAATGCTTTAGGTATGTCTCTGGCTTACATCGTCGTCCTAACTCCTATAAGTACTATAGTAACGTCGAACTCTACAATGCCGCTGGTATTGAGCGCTCCGATAGACGATTCCTCGAGCTGTCTATCAAATTTATCGAAAACATACAAAATAATCCCAATCTCATAATAACCTCGCTCTTAGAGAACCCTCTAGATATCAGAACTAACTATCTCAACTGTCTCCACACCAGAGCTATCTTCGCCTCAGGCAGACTGGTAAATGATTCAAACGAGAAGTTACCCCTAACCAGTTCAAATACTGTAACGTCTAACTATTTTCCAACGAACAACCGGAAAGAAATACTTTTCCCCAAACCCATAACTGACCTCATTGCACATCCTTTAATTCATATATCCCATTAATTATAAAACTTTGTTTATGGCTTTAGGAAAATCACACTGTAATCAGGCTAAATTAGGTTAAGTTATTTATATAATTAGGATTATGTTTAGATTAAGTAAAGTTGAAAAAACAAATTCCTGGTCTTCTGACCTTTTCCAGGAAGATAATACCACTAAATTTATAAACACGCATCTATCTTGTATCTCATAAAATATTGTTTGGAAAATGTATATATTATTATAATAATTACATGTAAGCAATTGTTACGAAATTAATTTTCAGTCACTGTATTACTTAAATGTACAAATTCTAATTATGGTTAATAAATACAGTTTTGAAAAAAAAAAAAAAAAAATGGCCAACGCTTTGCAGATGGGAATTCGAACCATCTTAATTTTTATATACGCCAATCCGTGTGGCACCCAAGCAACAAGCGTCTTTTTGAATCTCACTTTATACAGATTTTTTTTTTTTAAACTGTATTTATTAACCATAATTAAAATTTGTACATTTAAGTAATACAGTGACTTAAAATTAAATTCGTGACAATTGCTTACATGTAATTATTATTATAATACATTTTCCAAACAATGTTTTAAGAGTTACAGGCTAGATGTGTGTTTATACATTTAGTAGGGTTTTGTCTTCCTGGAAAAGGTCAGAAAACCAGGAATTTCTTATTTTTACTTTACTTAATCTAAACTTAACCCTAAATATAAATATAGCCGCGACGCTACATAGCGTTAAGGTGGATTGGCCTGTAACAAATTAACTTTATACAGATGATTTAAATTTGTTTTATAGTGGGCCGTTTACTGTTAAGCGATCCCAATCTACTTCAATTATTGCCATGACACTATCGGCATTTTCATCCACAGGCCCATCTATGTGAGGTGCATTTGAACGTCCACAATACCTGGACGAAATCGACAAATTCACAATTCACAATATCAGCCACATGACATTGGCATGAGGCATTTTCGCCTCATCAAAGCAGAATTGCTAAATATTCTGAATTTCATCTTTGTTAACATAAATATTTTATTGCCTACAACTGACAACTGAATCGAGCAATCAACATTTTTTTTAGTATGGAATGCCACTTTTGCTATGAGCAAAATTTGAACTTGTTTGCTCAAAAGTTTCCGGGATATAGGTGTAATATAATATCACCTCATCCATCTAGCGAAAAAATAATGGATTTCATTTTCCCCAACCTATTTATTTACACGATATTTTCCCTAAACATTTTTTTTCTTACATTTCCGCAAATTTTTTACACTCCACGATCTAACACGTGCGATATTTGGCTGACACTATTAAAACGCGCAGTTTGATGTCGAGAATTCCTAATAAACCAGTCACCAGTTCAAGTCCCATGCGTATCGCAAACCTGCTCACCCACGGAGGCACACAATCGCCATCCTTCCTCCTACCCGCCCCCTAATTACACACTGAAATCCGTTCTATAAACACTCATAATACCTCCAGGCGTGACGGTGTTTCAAAACTCCTTTATCCTGTGAGATAACTGTTTGCATATGTGAATGTTTCGCTGTAAGGCACACAGAAAAAGATTCATCCAACATCTTTGTTCATTTTCGAAATTGCCATGTCTGCCGGCTAAACATCAGAATAACGCTTGTCAGACAAAATGGATTTGCTGCTAAGAAAATGGAAAGTTGAATTAAAAACTGAAGAAAAAACAAAAAAAAAAAAACCATAACGATAATAAAGCAGGAAAAAGAGCACAGGATTTTTTATGTGGTGGCCTTCTTCGTAATTAAAACTCTTCCAGCATAACATCACGTCAATCTGAATCCTGTTATCACACTGGATATTATTCGTGCATTGTTTGTTTGTCAATAACGTAATGCAAGTAATTATCGTCCTTGTAATTGTCCTTCGAAGGATAAATTGAAAGCTTTCTTGCACAAAATTGTAATGTAAGTTGTTTCTTATGAACTGCAGAGTATCAAGCGATGCGTATTGTGTTGTGGGGCTCCTTATACATCCATATCTTCGTACAGGAAGGACTGGGAGAAGGGACTATGCCTTTAGCAAGAAAACAAAGTCAGCTCCGAGGCAAATAATGTATCCCTTGAAGGATGAATATTTCCCACTTAAAATCCATTACTTTCGAGTGGGGAATTGGAATGGTTTCCGTGTTTGGGAGAAACCAGTCCTTGAGCTGAATTTTTTTACGAATGTAGGACTTCATATTATTTACCACTCGAAAGGAGCCCTGTATTTGAACAATTGCTTTTAAGAAAGAGGAAGATTTAATGGGATTTTGAAGTCTTAGCCCTGGCATTTTTTGTTTTTTCTTCGTGCTTTCTGTTTTTAGGTTAATTATTTGACTATAAAAATGTAACATATATAGCAATCAAACGAAAGCTTTTTATAATAATTCGTGTGCTGGAGTGTTTGTTTGTAGCTGTCCAACTGGAAAATCCAGCAAAACGATTGTAAATCCAGTAGTTAATAAATGCATGGCCAGGAAAATATCCATTCGAATAGATCTATTCTTTTCGATGATTTTCTCAACGTGCTTTAATCATCGGTTAACCATTTTATTTTTTCTTATAAGTACACTTATGAAGAACTTTAATTTGATGTTTTTATGGGTGTGTTAGACGGTCTTTTTAACAGTGCGGCTTTTGATACGTGGACGACGATGAGGACGGACGAGGGCTAAGAATTCTCGGACGCGCAGCGTCATAAAAGACTGTCTGGTTCCATAGTGGAAATTGATGGGAAATTAACATCGAAAGAAATGTTCGAAATTATGGAAATGAAAGGTGGGAGCGCAAAAATTATCGCAATGAAAACATCGGCATGGCAAAAATTGGCTGAGTAAAAATATGGCCGAGTGGTTGGTGAAATGATCCTTGGCTGTTAGACCAATCCGGAAAAAAAAAATGTTGGTATAGGTGGTAATTTTGTCCCAAGGTGAGTTACCAATCCGTCACACTGCACTTTCTGGGATGTATTCGGGAGTCAAATGACTACGTTCCGAAAATTCTCCAATCTACTCGATGGCATACAGGGACGGTAAGTCTCTCTATGTAGTGCTCCAAGAAGCCCTACCATTTTTCTCCCACATTACATTTCCACCCACATTACATTTTTCTCCCATATTACATTTGCCTCCCACCTATAAGAAAATCCACTTGATATTCCAAACATAACATTGTAACCAAATCGAACTAAACGTTCAAATTCTCATTTATTGAATTCACATTTATTTATTCAATTTAATGCATTTGTTCGATTCAATTTCCTAAAATCAAACAGCATAATACATTATTTTCCCAGGTAAGCTAAAAGCAATTAGCACCTAAAAAACCTGCAAGATCCAAAACCTAAAAGTGCATGTCTCCAAACAAAGGCATATCTATTCGATACGCCGACACACAATTCTTGCAATCATAAACATAATGTTTTCACACACCAGATGTTTTATGACTAGCTAATAGACACGGATTCCCAGATCTTAAACTAACAACCAATTTCCACGGATCTTGTGCTACCTATTTGAAATGCACGAAAATTCTTGTTTGCATTAGCCAGATGGCTAATACAAATAAAATCCCCAATAAAGGATCAAACGATAAGTGGCGATGTATCTTGACCTTCGAAAGAACATAAAGATATTTGAAAATTAGAATTTTGAAGTGAGAAGGTGACTTGACTGGAGTCGATTGAAGGAGTCTGGGTGTAGCGCGCGTGAGGAGAAGACCTCCTCAAAAAATAATATAAGTTTAATGTAAATTAGTATTTTTAAACTAAAAATAAAATTAGTTGTAGAAAGAAACTGAAGGGTTTGTTTTTGCGAATGTTTAGCGTGTTTAGTACGCGGAAAGTGTATAGAAGAGATCGACACATCCATGGAGGACAACTACGGTAGCCCACTCTTCGCGGGGAACCGGAAGCACGGTGGTGCACCAAAAATATTACATCTGATCGAAAATGCCGCACACCTAGCCACTATTTACAAGGCGTATATTCGCCCCAAAATTGAGTTCAACTTTCATATTTGGTTAGGCGTATCCAAAACTGCACTACATGTGCTCGATAGGATGCAAAAACGAGCAGTGAAATATTATCACGGTCGTTGCTCAACAGAACTTTCTGAATGTGTTCCGCCTCCTCAGACATTTTCTCCTTTCCATATCCACTTTCTCTCCTTCCGCTCGCACTGTGCTCTGACACTTACGGTTACTCCAAAATCCCCTTTGCGCGCATTTGTGTAAAAAAAAAAAAAACTGTCATCGGGACTGCAGCCGCTATCATAGCGATGGCCAGTAGCAGACCATCGTCTCTTTTACAGATATTATCATGAGACCTGTTCCTCTGATTTTAATGGTATTACGCCACAGCATTTTGGCGCCTCAAAAGTTAATCCGATGTATCCCACCAATTTTCAGTTCATCTCCCAACACCGTCTACATATCCGTACCCAAAATTCGTTCCATACCAGAACGGAAGGCGATGGAGCTTCCTCTCCACGTAAGTGTTCCCAGAGTGTTATAACCTGCAAGTGTTCAAGAGAAACTTCGAGTTATTTAATAGCATCTCGGGATACTGACTCAGCACTATAGGTTTGTGGGGAGGATTGAGCAATTGCCGCCACAATTGCTCACCGATTGTCACTGTTCTCACATACACATAAGAATTCGTCCGGCGACACGTCAAAAGAATAATAAAAATGAAAAACAATCCATAGGTGTTCGAGATAGCACCTTATAGTTTACGTTCAGCTCAAGTTTTAAAAATATGAAAATCTCGGAATCGGTAAAATATGATTTCGAAGTACATAAAGTTAACTCATAACACTCGACTCATTGTCGTAAAGACGCTACGAATTCGGACGCGCACTGTACACCAACAGGACACGATAGTGGTCATACCGCTTTGATATATTCAACCAAACGAGGAAGTACACTTCACGAACAATTAAAACATTTATTTCTCACTTCTCCGCCCCGCAACGGAGAGCGAGAGTGACGACGACCACGACCTGCTCTGCCGGTGGATGGAATAAGACTCAACGATCGTCATCTCATGCAGACATGATTTCGCTAAGAAAAAAAAAGGAAGAGAGAGAACATTTTTTTTCTTAAGGGTGTGACCACTAAGAAAATGCGATCTTTTTGGTGCAGTGGTACATGTGCGCGATCGAACAGATTCAATGTTGTGGCACGCGTTCGAAAGAAGGCAGGTGGCAAGGACAATAGGGAAAAATGACCAAATGCGCCGTTGGTAATGCGGGTCATTGTTTACACGATGCCTCGTCGCTATTTTCGACGTAGGGAGAAAAAGGTGCTAAAAGCAAATTGGATGTTTATGGCATCTCTGGCTGCAGTAGAAACCGGGTTCATATTTGCATTAGGAAATGCTGGAGAATTTGGTTTCGGCGTCTATTGCGCTAATTATATGCAGCTGCTTGGGTTGTCTATTGATAAGACAAACAAAAAAGGTTGCCAGGCAATGGTATGAAAAGGTACAGGACGCGGCTGGGAAAATAGACGGCGCAGTATTTACGGTCCCTGTCATGAAGGTTACAAATGTATGTAAATCTAATTATTTGTTTACCGGAATTCGTCTAAGGAAATTTGACTGGCGACGTAGATGCCGAAATTGATTGGAAATTCCTGGTAAGTTAATAAAGAAATCTTAAGGAGCAATGGTATGCGAAGAGAATGCATGAAGGTAAGTTTTCTTTACAGGGACCTAAAGATCATAGATTTGATCTCTTAAATGCGTACAGCATTTACAGGTACTAATACTGTTGCATTAGCAAACTTAAGGGAGTTGGGTAGTAGTTATGGGGGTTTTTCAGGTAAGTAGACAGTAGGGTTTGGCGGAACCGCTACAGGTTCACGTATCATGAGAGATATATAAGAAAAACTAGCAACAAAAAAGCAAGTACATAAATCCTCTCTCCATTAAAGTTAACTACCATAATGTAACCAAAGCGGATAGTGATGATTTCAACGAAAGTATACACTAACCATTTCAACGACGAATTTGAAGTACGCAAAAAATAAAAAAGTTACGATTATGCGCCACTCTTGATAATTCCGAAATGAAATGAATGAGATTGGAAAATTGGAATCATTTCAATTTTTTCTTTCTTTTTTGCGTAAAGGTGTCGAACAGACTGGAGATGGATGTTTCGATGGCAACGGTAGAGGTTTTGGAGATTTCTGTAACCTACTTCTTTAAACCTATTGGCCAATCTAATCGGCAGCTATTGCTATGGTGAAGCAAAACATAAAAATCTGAGTTCATCGATAACGTACATTAAGAAGTGTACCAGTCTACAAGTCAACTGCTATGCGTTCCAGTACGCAACATTAGCGAAACAATTAAAAACCTAAAAACAGAATAGAAAAAAAAAAATAATACAAGAATGACGCCAACAAATGTGATTCATATGAAAACTCATTCAGCAAAACGACATGTAACTGACAATTTATCAGGACAAGAAAGTGATGCTTATGAAGTTGACATCACAGATAATAATGGTGTTCACAACTTAGGAGTAGGAAACAGATTCGGAGAATTGGCCACACAAAAGGTAAATAAAACAAAAAACATCGACAGATAAATGACCATGGCGAAAAAATGAAAAAGACAAAAAACACGCAAAGATGAAACCAGAGACTCGGAGAAAAATAAAAAAAAAAGCAACCAGAGGCTCTAACAAATGGTAACCAAAGTAGACACCAACAACAGTAATCACAACGGAAGTGGCCGTCACAACAACAGCAGGAACAAAGCATAAATAAGGTGAGAGTACCACCAATCGTCGTCAGCTTCACTGAAGCTAAGAATATCATACAATTAGGTAAGTTGGCCTATGTTAATTTTAAAATTAAAAGAATTAATTACGAAAAATATAGCGTAGCATACGACAGTATTAAAAATTATCATGAATTCAAATCAGTTTTAGAAAGAACAGAAAACGAGTACCTTACGTACACGCATAAATCGGAGAAAACAATCTTCCAGATACTCAAAGGAGTAGATCCGGAATTTTCACCCGAGGAAATCCTCGAGGAATTTAATTCCTTCTATAATTCATTTCTGTCAAGCCATCCCAAGTTGCATTTTTTCATAGTTCCGCTAAGCCCTACTAGCCAAATTGATGGCCTGAAACACATAAAACATCTCAACTATCAAATGGTGAATTGGGAAAACAACCATAAAGCCAAACGGGTGTTACAATGCATACGTTGTCAACGATTTGAGCACGTTGCTGCAAACTGCAAAATGCATTTTAGATGCGTCAAGTGTCTAAACATTCGTAAAACTGGGGAATGTCCACTTGGAAAAGAAAAATTATCAATGTCACGACAGTTACAATGCGCCTCAACAATGTTTTCGGCGGCGCCCTTTTATTATCTCCAGTCGTTACCAGCACGTCAAAGAGATAAGACGTATATCTGACGACAGAAGAAGCAAAAGAAAAGAAAAAAAATAAATAAAAAAATTCGTCGCGCGAGTGTGTGTGCAAGGGTGGATTACACAGTGTGGCCGCCACTGAGAGCGGTTGTTTACAAAAAAAAAAAAAAAAAAAAAAATGTGGAAACAAACAAAGTGCTAAAGAGCTCGCCACTTTCATGAAAGGGGGCCAGGCAGACTTGAAAACGATGGCACGGAGCCGACTCGAGCGACAGCCGAGTATTATAATAAAGCGGCACAAGCCAAATACAGACGGCGAAAAAAATGCAAAAGGAAAGAAAAACGAATACACGGGCGCAGGCAACCAATTCAACGAATTGGTTGACCTTGACCCAAGTGAAATCGAATTACCTGCTGATGAAGAAAACAATATCACAGGCACTTCAACAGATCCCGCGGAATTAGAAAAACTCCTTGCGGATATTGACACAAAAAAAGAGGAACTCAATAAACAAAGAGAAGCAATCCTCAAATTAAAAGACCTGGTGCAGCAACAACAGAGCCAAGAAAATACAACAGCACAACGGAAAAATCAGGAACAACATCAGGAAGCAAATAAAAGGCAGCAAACAAAGGAGATGCAGAAGCAGCAAACAAACCAGCACATCGTAACCAACAAAAAGGAAAAGGCGCCGCCTATAATACTTACGTCCATGGAAACAAAAGACGTTATAAAATTAGATGAGTTAACTTGCAAAAATTTCAAAACAAAAAAAATTAATAATTCTAAAATAAAATTAATGTGCGATGATATTGAAGGATATCGCAAAGTAATGACTGCTTTGGGTAGGACAAAAAGCGAGTACTACACGTACACACCGAAATCGGAGAAAATAATCTCCATGCTCCTAAAAGGAGTTGACCCATGTTTTTCCCCTGAGGAGGTATTAGAGGAATTAAAAAATGTCGAAACCGACAATTTAAAATTTACAGGTGTGAAACCCTTCTCTACCGCCAACTCCAGAAAACGCAACTGCAAATTGCCTTTCTTTATTGTATCACTGAGTCCCAACAATAAAGTTGATGCTCCCCGATACATCAAACACCTCAACCACCAAACAATAAGTTGGGAAAAAATAAGAAAAACCGATCGCGTGTTGCAGTGCATGCGTTGTCAACGCTTCGGGCACGCGGCATCAAACTGCCACATGCAATTCAGGTGCGTAAAGTGCCTCTCCGACCATATCATTGGTGAATGCCCCTTGGGCAAGGAACAGCTTCCAGCTGTCATGTGTCCTATGTAAAAATACAGGTCACACTGCTAATTTTAGAGGATGTCCTAAATTTCAACGAATGAAATTAAAATTGGAATCCAAAAAGAAACAAGTTGAAGAAGAGAAAAAAATGAAAACTCGTTCTTACAACAATTTCGTGGCTCCTTGTGTGTCATATGCACAAATGGCCGGTGCTCTTAAGCAACCAGCATCCATGGAACATACATATAGTAATGGGAAAATGCCTGCACCAGAGGCACATTCAGAAATAATAACAATGTTATTAACCATGCAAGGACAATTTACCGAATTTCAAAGAACACTGACTGAACAAAGAGCACGAATAGATACTCTCTATTCAACCCTGTTCTCAAATAACTCTCCACATCAAAATCTTCAACCCTTCCGTCTGAACTTAACCTAAAAATTATAGCTGTGAATGTAAATTCACTAATCCACATCGAAAGAAAGGATAATTTAGGCAATCTGCTCCAAGTCGAATGCCCAGATGAGCTCTTGGCTAGCGACACTAAGCTAAACCAAAGGCACAAAATGGGCTACAAACATTATAACATAATTAGACGAGATCGACCACACTCTACTAGAGGGGGTGGGGTCGCTATCTTAGTTAAGAAAGGTCTTCACCATAAGGTCGTTTACAGCACGGAAGTACACAAATTCCAGGTGCTAGAGGCATGCATTATAGACATTCCGCTAAAAAGTCAAAGGCATCTATATATAGTCGCTGCTTACGCTCCTGAATCTGTTCAAGGTACCCAATTTATCTGTGAAATTGATACGCTTTTCCGAAGTCTCAAGTTATATTCGGAAAACAATTACTTTTTAATGGCGGGTGATTTTAACGCCAAGCACAGCGCCTGTGGCAATCTGATCTCGAACGCCAGAGGCAATGCCTTGTTTGATTGGTGGCAAACAAATGCGATAGAGCATAAACTAGAATTGTACGCTACAAGTACACCTTCTTATCCAAGAAGTAACTCCTTCCTGGATTTACTTATGACAGATGATCGAATTCAGTTACCAGATACCGAAGTAACTACCCGAAATTGTCTTCGCACAATTAAGTATGTTAGCGATCATTACGGACTTGGAGCCGTAATACACGTGCCAAACGAGTACCATCTACTTGAGCAGTACGATCAGGTACACTCTTTCGATTTCCGAAATGCACATTGGTCGCGTTTCGATCGCATAGTAAAAAGAGAAATACGCCACATTGGCATAGACCCACCGACTAATACAAACCTCCGTAATGATGAAATCGACCATTACCTCCTAACTATGAACGATACTGTTACTAACACAATGAATCGTTCCATCCCCAAAGTAGCTCATATGGATGGCTATACCCACCGATACAGAAATGCAACTATCGATACTTTGTATAGGCAAAAGAGCACCCTGCTCTCAAAGCTGAAATTGTGCTATAGGCAGTTTAGTGACCCAAATAGCAATGAAATCAAAACAATCAAGTCCTTGATTAAAAATCTTCAAAAACTGATCCGGGATAATTACCGAGCAGTAATAAATAAGGAGTGGAGCAACAGAATTCGAGCTGTCCAAGCAAACGGACCGAACATGTTTCCACAAATCAAGAAACTATATCGAAGAAAAGATCACAATGACATTCCCTGTCTCCGAATTCCACGGACTCCCGAGAATTGTCAGATAATGCTGAACGCAGGACTCACCTTAGAACACATCAACTCCAATGATGAAGTAATAGTAGTCGAAGATCCGCAAAAGAAAGCGAATTCAATTGGAGCCTGTTTCGAAGCAGTGTACAGAGTTAACGAATCAGTTCATGCTAACACTGAAATTGAAAGCAATGCCCGTCAAAGACATTGCTCGCTGCGCAATCAACTTCACAACTGGCGAACCGAAAACCGTAGTTTCATCACATTCGGCGAAAATAATAGGGCGGATTCTCCCATCAGAAATGAAAATTGTGCGCAAGGATGAACTTAGAAACATACTTAGCTCAATAAAAAATAAGAAATCATCTGGAATAGATAGCATTCCAAATGTGGTTCTAAGGCACTTGCCTCGCGAAGCAGTGAACATATACAATACTTTGTTTAACAACGCTCTAAACAATGCACACTATCCAACCCATTGGAAGACTGCAGTGGTCCACCCTATCCCCAAAAAGGGTAAGGAGAAGAGCAATCCAGCTAATCTGCGCTCGATCAGCCTGCTTCCCAACATCAGCAAGGTATTCGAAAAAATTATAAACAAAGCACTGATAGGTTGGTGTGATGAAAACGATGTCATCCCCAACAACCAGTTTGGCTTTCGAGCGCGAGATGATACAGTTCATGCAGCGACGAAACTTGTTTCCGATATACAGTGGAACAAGGCAAAGTGACAATGTACAGGCGCTTGCTTGGTTGACTTTGAAAAGGCTTTCGACACCGTATGGTTAGAAGGACTTGTCAATAAGCTAACAAACCTGGGTATGCCGCAATATTTGTTATACATCATTTATGATATGATAATGGACAAACATTTTGTGGTGAAATGCGGGGACATACTCTCCAACAAGACCTTCCAAATTAAAAATGGCTTACAGCAGGGAGCTGTGAATTCTTCCATTCTATTCAATATTTACACTAGTGATCTAGTGAGTTCTCTCGAAAACGCCATTGCGTACGCCGATGACATAGTGGTGTACAGCACAGGTGGAAAAATAGACGTCATCAATAGGCACCTTCAAGATGACTTCAACAAAATAAAACAATTTTTCGAAGACTGGAAATTAACGATTAATTTCCAGAAGACCGAGACTATCCTTTTCAGAACGCCCCTATCCACCGCCTCGAGTGATACAAAATACAACTGGAAACACTTTTCTATTGTAGGTAACAATAACGTTCCACTGCAAGTGAAAGCTGTAGTTAGATACTTTGATATCTGGCTAGACCAGTATTTATATTTTGACAAGCACGTAGCAGCGTCCCTCTCCGCAGCTAAAAGCGCATATTCTATGACAAGAAGTCTATTCCGGAGTAGTCTTCTTGACCCCAGAGTCAAAATAATTTCGTACTCGGCATTCATCCGACCAGTTTTGATTTATGGCTGTCCAGTATGGTATAATATATCTCCACTTTATATGGAGAAGTTTCGTGTGTTCGAACGGCAGTGTTTGCGTTCCTGCCTCGGACTTTATAGAACACCAGAGTCGCAATACAAAAAATTCTATCCCAACAGAATCCTATATAACAAATCAGGGTTAAATGGGATAGACAATTTCATAATTAAAATTATTCGTGGTCACACAGAAAGGGCAATGTGCAGTGACAATAATCTTATTTGGGGAGCTTTCTATCCCAAAGATATGTATCTGGAGAATACGCGCCAGAATGGGTTTATTCCCCCAGAAGCGTTCTCTTTTTTGGATCAAAAAGGCCTTATCCAAGATGTGCATGGAGTCCCGGTTATTTACGACGCTCTCCATGGTGTCAGGGACAAACGAATTCTCCATGATAGTGATATCTCCAATGCCCCAGACCGCATGCGCTTTAGCACGGCGATCAGTGAAAGAGATAAATCAGCCACAGATCGAACATCTCCCAAATGGTGGTGGCTTCTCAACGAGGAGAGGACATCACTTCCTCAGATATAGTATGCCTCTCAAGAGCAACGCTCTCCTTCCCCCTGCCCCCCCCCCCCCCCCCCCCGCCAACCTGTGCACTTTTCCCAATTACTTTTGTGTAGCTATTTTATTTTATTTTTTATTTCTTATTTTATGTTTTATTCGTTTCGTTTTGAAGTTTTTGTTTGTTATAATAAAAAAAAAAAAAAAAAATTTTAATAATAATATGTAAACGAGGAGTCCCTCTAATATATGACTTATTTCATATATATACATATATATACATACATATATACAAAAAGAAGGAGATGTACGCCGAAAGGCATATATAAAAATAAAAAAGTTGCAATGTGTAATTTAGAGAGCTCGCATAGAGCCAGTAAGTTAATTTAAGGATTGTGATTGTAGAAAAGGGTTTAACATTTACCCCTAATATTATACATGTAAAAAGAATTAGGAAAATAAATGTGGTTTAAAAACTAAAACAAAAAAAAAAAAAAAAAAAAATCAAATAAGGGCAAACTAGTTTGTGCGCTTTGTAAAACTTCAGGCATAATATAGGTATATGTATATGGTAAAAAAAAGTATGGTATATATAATTATATAATTTAAAAAAAGTGATATATATATATATATATATATATATATATATATTAGGTGTACAACTTTGCTTCCGCCGTTTTATTTTTCCGAAATTCGAGGCTTTATTTTAAATACTAATACAAGTAATTCCATTTAAATCTAGTGATAATTTATTTTAATGTAAAATAAAAGAAACCATTATATTAACAAATAGAGAAAAAAAAACGAACAATATATATATATATATATATATATATATATATATATATATATATATATATATATATATACATATATATATATATACATACATATACACACACATATATATATATATATATATATATATATAGATATATATAAATATATGTATATATACATATATACATACATACAAATATCTATACATATATATATATGATGTATATCTATATGTTTCGCGTCGGAAACTAGCATAAAATAAACTCGAAGGACCACAATTGATTTCAAACTAGAACGAGAAGTGAATAGTGCTCGAAAATCATAAAGCTTGAATTCCTAGTGTACTCCAGAGGCTTCGTTATGTAAAATACAAACTCCAAACACATTAAGGTGAAATATTAAATCGCGATGACGTGAAAAAGCCGACTGTCAATATAATACTTTCTTTATTCATTAATGAATAATTTAGCAAAACTGTTTTTCACATATATATCATTAAAATTGCAAGGCGTTATTTGAGCGCACCCGACGAAAAAGTTCGTGATGACTGACTGCTCGAAAAAAACTTGTTCTTCTTTGTCCCTTTGTCCATATGCAACAGTTTCGCGATGGCCTTGATTTCTCGGCCACTGACCTGCAGTCCCTCTACAGTAACTCTCCACCCCATATCTTCCCATTGACCTAAATTCCAGCCGGCCTTTCTATTGGCTGTTGCTTGTGGAGGATATGTGAATTTGTGGTTCATAGTTTCCTCCATTTGCTTTACACGTTCTTTTTTTCTACGCCTTGTTTTTATTTATTAGCCTATAGGAAACCGGAAAGTTAATGACCTCACCGGCTCGACTCCGCCATTGTTCCCTGTCATGTGCAATCGCCTTCCACGCTTGACCAGCCGATCCAATCTCCTTTCCCCTTGGTCTACTGTCAAGGATTCTATGCACGGTCCTATCGTTGCCCATTCGCTCTACATGTCCGACCCATCTTAGTCTTCGCGACTTGATTACTCTCACTATTGTAGGTTTGCGGTATATCTCTTTCAGTTCGTGGTTGTGGAGTTTCCTCCATTGTCCTGCCTCCTCGTCATATTTCCCGCCGTCATATACCCCTTAAAACTTTATTCTCGAATACACGGAATTTGTTTTCTTCCCGTTTTGTGAGAGCCCATGTTTCGCATTCGTTTAGAACAATTGGCATGATTATGGTTCTATAGACACGGAGCTTTATGTTACGTGATAGCAGTTTACAGACTATGTGCCAGCCAGCGTTGCTGGAATGCATCTTTTCTTAATTTCCTTCGACATTTCGTTACTGGCCGTCAGTATAGTTCCCAGATATTTAAATTCTTTAATTTTTTTAAATATCTTGCCTCTGACGTTTATATGTGTTTGTGGCGGTTCCGCCAAATCCCACGGTTCGCCTTCCTGAAAAACCCCCATAATCATCATCCAAGACGCATAATTCGCATTAGGCACCCAAAAATGTTGGACGCATTTAAGAGACCAAATCTATGATCATTAAGTCCCTGTAAAGAAAACTTACCTTCGTGCATTCTCTTCGCATACCGCTGCTCCTTAAGATTTCTTTATTAGCTTACCAGGAATTCCCAATCAATTTCGGCGCCTACGTCGCCAGTCAAATTTCCTTAGATGAATTCCGCTAAACAAAATAATTCGGTTTACATACATTTTAACCTTCTTGACTGGGATCATAAATACTGCGCCGTATATTTTCCCAACTTCGCCAAGTAAATTTCTTTACGTACACATCGGCCGGCGACCTTTTTCTTCCAGCAATAAAATTCCCTAACTCACGCCGTTTGCAAATCGAAGATTGCTGTTCCTACATAGGTTTCCTGCGATACCACAGACAATTCATATCGTTTGTGGTATCCGAATCACATTTTCTATTTAATGAGCGGCTGCTATTTATCTAGCCGACGCTCATTACCGCACTATGCATCAGGTCATATTTCCCTTGTCCTTTAATTCGCCGAATCTTTTCCCTCACGAACTAGATGCATAAGCAAACACAAATACATTAGCATCCGACGAGATGCGATTCGTTTGCTTCAACAAACACACATCTCTTGGATGCCCATTATGCCCCGTCCTTGAGTTTCAGGTATGTTTTTATGGCCGAATCCCTTAAGAACCAAGTACACACACGTGTGTATCGTAACGATCTCCTCTAAGAGATCCGGTTGTCACCACCGTAAATGTGAATACATCCACAACTGTTTCTAACAGCGATTTAATATCAGTGAGTCGAATTCCATGCGTTGACCACGCAGGTCACACGCGAGCTCCAGGTCTCCGTATCGTGCGGCGGAGAAGCGCATATTCACAGAAGTCGAGTCGTGTCGAAGTGTTTAATCCATATTAAAATTAATTAAAACTAAGTGCGCACCGTGCGTGCTTTAATTACCGGTGAAATATAAAACATGATCATTAAGTAAACTCAGCGTGTTTCAATTAATTTCTCCTGGGTGTGGCGTTTTTCTCTTGGCGAACATTTTACTACGCTGTTCGGTGTGTTATCTGTTTTTACGTGTCCTGTGTTGGTGTTTGGTGTTTCCTTTGCTTCGGCGGAATCATGTAGTGCGCGTAGTAACAATTAAGTTATGATGGAGGAGGAAGTGAATCTAGTGCCCGTGTCTGGTACATACTTCCTCCCCACATTGGTGACTCCGAGTTGGAACAATCGCGCCTTCAGGAAAATAAACAGTCGGCGAAAACAGTGCGTGTTTTTGCAAAGCACGAACTTGCGTTTCTTAGTGTTTTTCGTTCCAGTGACAACAGTGAGCAATAGTGGCGGCAATTTCCGAAAAATAATCAATTGGCAAAACATCGCCCCAACGCCAGCCTTCCCTCCAGCACCAGTAACAAACATGCACCATCACCGGGCTAGCAACAGCACCTGGCAAAACAACATCGGCAACGGTACACCGCGTTGGTAAGCCATGTTTGTGTTTCCAAGCCGTGACCTAAACAACATCACCGAGGTAACGATGACACGAGCAACTCAACATTCCAACAACATGGCTGCAAGTTCAGTGACAAGATGGGCGGTACCTATTCGGAAATGATGTTAAAGATTGCAGGCATTTCACAATTTATGATGCAGAAACTGAAGACATGTGAACAACTCGACTGGCTGCGATTATCCTTAACAAACACTACTCAAAATCCTTTACAATTTTATGTATCAAGTATCAATATTAAACTCCTTTATTTTCTTTCTTACTATACTGTGCAATACAAACGATTTCTTAGTCAGACAGCTGTATCTGCGTTAAACTCATTTTGTTTGTAAAACTAGGTCAAAAAAAGGCAAAATACTTTAAAATTTAAAATTTTAAATAATACTTTTAAAAATTGATTAGTGGGTTATACCCAATTCAAGAAATCATTGAAGTAATTATTAAGCTTGTTTTTTATGCAAAAATTAAATAGTGATTTTAAGTGCAAATTTCCACACACGGTTCTCATTTGTAAAAGGATTTTCCAGTTTAAGAAAAGAGTATAGCTGATGTAACGATAAAAAAGCTCAATTAAGCAACCGGTGTTTTCTTTTTTTTTTTCTCTGCCTAACGACAAAAAAAGAAAAGTAATCAATAATAAAATATTCTTTTTAATAATTTATATTAAAATACAGTTTTTACTTTATACGGCGCAACTCACATAAACTCTGTCGAGTTGTGCTCTAATTCAAGCACCAATTTTGTTTTATGCGGACCTAGTTAAATTTTATGTACTTTCTGTAGAAAATATTTTCGGCTTGTCATTTAGTCATGGAAATTGTATAGAAGTATAACAAAATGGTACAAAATCAAAAGAACCAAAAGAGTAAACAAGCCGAACAGCAAAATATTTTTTAAAATTAAAGTTTGCAACAATATTCCTAAAATTCATAAAGTATTTATAAAAGATTGACATTTATATGGATGGATATATGTCCGGAAATATATACATTTTTATAGGTGCGTGTCTTTTTTGTTTGTAACCTATTAACGACGAAAACTAAGCGTTATCCTTTCCGATATATTTTGTTGTACATCTTATTCCAAGGTAGTGCTTGTGCAAAAGTAAATCCTCTTTTAATACATTTACCCTAGAATATTAAAACGATATAATTCCATTTCATTTTTTTTTCCTTTTTTTTTTGTGTTTGAGTATTTAAAAAATAAAGAAAGAAATATTTCTTCTATAAATTAAAGAAATCAATATCCTAAGCGAACACATTTAAATATCGAGTCAAGAATTTAATGTTACTACAATTAACACATTTTAATCAAATACTGCAAAATTCGTAACAGTTCCTCGGCTATTCTCTTCCATTTTTAACACAACCTCTATATGTTAACATATTATTGATACAATTAATTCATCATCATCATCGGCACTACAACCGGGAACCGGTCTTGGCCTTATTTAACAAGTCCTGAGGCTTGTTAAATTTTCCATAATGATTTTTTTTTTCCGGGCAAGGTCATTAGTCTTGCGCCAGAGGCTCCCCGACGGGGAATCGAACCCCGGTCTCCCGCGTGACAGGCGGGTATACTAACCAGTATACTATTGAGGACCTATACAATTAATTAAAGGTGACAAAAACAAACAATAGAAATTAACTAGGGCACATATATTAACTCAAAACAGCTCTTCAAGCAAACAGTATGATTACTTTTACTTGAACGCAGCTGCCTACCTTGACTTCATTAACGTTAAACGCTTCCAAATTTAATAGTATTTGATGTCAGTTTTGTGGGGTTTCTCTATATTATATGGAGAACCAACCCACAATTCTTTACCTAATTTCGAACGCTAACAACGCGTCACATTATCCCTAATCCCATCGTTCGGCTATTTTACCTGTAAAGGAGCATAGCTGAATTCATTATTCTAGGCAGATAATGCAGAATTGAATTCAGCTACCTTTTGCCATACGGCAACTCCATGTTTGCTAATTTTGCTTTGGAAATCATATCATGTCGGGTAGCAACAACAAGTTGAAGCAAACGACGCCGTCGCATCATAGCGAAACCGCTGGGGAATTTATCAAAATATCTAATTAGTTTTCATGATAAATTACCCTAGCCAATTTGGCGTCACTTCGGCTTTTCATCAGATCATCCACTCGCTTGGGATCAATGATCTCTTTTCGCAGGTGAATTCCACCAGGTAAATTTTCCTCTCCTTCGAAATTCTGTCTTTCTATAGTGCGATGACCTATGAGATCATCACTAGGTCAGTAGACCAGTCGCATACGCGGCACTGATACACACACACTAAGCCAGATCAACCCTGGGTTATTGTGCTTTCCTTTTGATTTCTCCATCCTTGCTACGCCCATCGACGTCGAACGAATACACAAGTACGTTTCTACCTCGATGAGTGTGGTGAGTTGAGGAATGCACAAGAGAGCATGATTACCATTGGCGGATCGATGTGTGAAAGCAGAAATCACAATTTCCACCCTAATTCAAATTCGTCGCATCTCAACCATTGACATTTTAGTCACGCCGCCGCTCGAGGCTAACAGGATGTCGGGTTTGTTTTTATTCAATTGCCATCGCGAACAGACACGTACCAATAATTGTCTTAAACGCCATCCACCATACTCGCTGCAGTCCTCATAATGCTTTTAATTCCTTGTGTATTATTTGCCAAAGCGCACCCTCTCGATAGTTACATTGAGTTGTGATCCTTTTCTGTGTAAACACAGTGTTCTTCAATTTACATCTAGTGATAAGTTATGTTAAATATAAGTTAAACCAAATCAAATAAAAATAATCACCCAAAATAAAAAGAACTACTGAATCAAAATAAAGAACATAAAAAACAGTGTTTTCTTTTCCTGGATTTTCTTCGGCCGAACATTTGTTTTTCGTAGTGACGGTGCAGTAGGGAAGAAGTGAATCTGTGCCCATGATCGGCACTATACTTCCTTACCCCCACAGTTTTTCTTATTATAACTTTATATTTTAAATATAAGTTCTGTCATCATTTTATTGTATTCTTAGTAACTTTGCAAATATCAGTAGATAAGAAATTAAAACACAACTTTTTAAATATTTTTGGCTATAACTTAATATCTAATGACGAAAGGTCACTTTACAAAAGGCAAAGAAAAATTAATACAAGAACATTATTAATGTGATAATAAATAAAATAAGAATAAAGAGTTCAAATTAACTTAAAAGCAACCAACATCAAAAAACTTTTAAATTTATAGAGTTGTTGAATAAAAAGAAGAAAAAACCGTCACCATTGTAAGAAAAACCCTTTTAATAAATATTTAAAAAATTTTTTTTTTTGTAAGCCCCTTCTGGGTATTGAATTACGCACAACCTTGTGTCGTAATGGTCAGCAGGACTCCGCGCTCGCACTTTCGACGTTTTTCGACTTCTGTTGTCCCCACTCAACCCCTTTCCAACTCCGTTCTCGGTAGACCCCCTTCGACAACACTAACCCACGCGACTTCACCCGACTTCTCGACCATCTTAGACTTCTTTCAACTCCATCTAACCCCTATTCGACACATTCCAACACCCGCCTGGCTCTTCTCTTACTATTGGCACACAACGCCCCCATTCAACTCTCTAGACCCGTTTTAATTCGTGCAAATGCCGGCTCCTCGTTGCACATTAGCTACTACGCGTAGCACCATTCAATAGGATGCCCGGTTTCTCCCCATACTCGATCACCTTCGAGTTATTTCTTTGCCTTTTTGGCCTCCTTATGACTTCATCAAACTTGCCTCAACTCAACCTCTTCTACTCTTCTCAATTTATGTGCGCAACAATGCCCACCAGCTAACTCTTTTCTAAATATTGGCGCACACGCCCGCCAAGGCCCGCCAAGCGCAGTCTTCATGCGACTCCGGCTGCCTCTGCTCGACCCCTTTCTTCCACAGCCTCGGAAGAAAGGACCTTCGTCCTTAGGTCTCTGAACGTGTCCCAAATGTCTCAGCAACACCGGTCGACAAATCAAATCGATACCACCGGACTGAGACAATATACCTGACCACCTCATGCAGGTACCTTAATCTTTAGCCACCATGGCTCACCTTTAGCGGCAACTAAAGGCAATACACGCCCCCCTACGCCGCCTCACATTACCAGGTGCATAATACTTCGGAGCGGGCATCTAGTAACCCTAGGGCGCCCTGGGGTTGGACACAACCAACCACCCACCAGGAGCCCCCTAAGCAACGTCGCCTATGTTTAACAAGCGTGACCGGTCGGCACCTCACCACAAGTTGCCGTTGGGTCGAGGTCGCAGCTACCACTACACTGGCACCAATGTACCGGTCCTCCCTCGATCGGCAAGCCGCGCAACTGAAGGCCCGCCCCCCTTTACCAGTCCCAGCGGCAAAAAATTCGCCATACAAAGCTATGGTCGAAAGCCACCGACTCTGTACTCGGTTTCCTTAAATGTATCCACTGACACGTCGTAGCACGATGTCAGCGAGTCACCAATAGGTCCCATCTCCTGGCACTCCGTGCACAATGCCAGCGAGCTCCTAATGGGATTATACCTATTAGATAGGTACAACCGGTTGGCAGGTACCGCCAACAACAGGTTAACACTTCCAGTGCCTTGTTTTCTGCATCTTCCCGCACACGCTACTTCGCGATTGCGGACGTGAGTAGATTTCCGATAGGTTCCGACCTACTCGGACGATAAACCTGTTGGCTCAAGCCGCACACCTTTGCCCTTGATGTCATCAAGCGGTAACATCTGCGTCCACCTTATTTATCGACAAAGGCCCATACCATAACCTGGAACTAGTCAGCACGACAGTTCCCCCGATTTAATCACAGCGCCTCCCGAAGTACGCAGGGCCACCTTGTTCGCCAAGCGTCCAACCCTTCGCCCAGCATAGCATCATTCATTCGAGCACCCCTTCAGCCCTACCTCCTTTATTCGTGACTACGTCATGGGGGGGGGGGGGGGTGCGGTGGCGATTCCGCCAAATCCCACTGTTCGCCTTCCTGAAAAACCCCCATAATCATCATCCAATACGCATAATTCGCATTCGGCACCTAAAAATGTTGCACGCATTTAAGAGATCAAATCTATGATCTTTAAGTCCCTGTAAAGAAAACTTACCTTCGTGCATTCTCTTCGCATACCACTGCTCCTTAAGATTGCTTTATTAGCTTACCAGGAATTTCCAGTCAATTTCGGCATCTACGTCGCCAGTCAAATTTCCTTAGATGAATTCCGGTAAACAAAATAATTCGGTTTACATACATTGTAACCTTCATGACAGGGATCATAAAAATTGCGCCGTCTATTTTTCCCAGCCACGCCATGTGTACACCAATGTTCCTTACATACACATTGGCTGGCGACTTACACCCTAGGGACCAAAGGAAATAGGCGTTCCGCGTCTCTTGCATCAATTAAATCCTACAGCATATTCAAATGCAAATAGGAACTCAATACCTACCTTACTAGCGATGCCATTAACACATTTCCCATTGTGTAAATAGAAAAACCATTAGCACTTCTTCCTAATGGCGATACATTTACTTACGCATCCGCACCACAGCACAGACACAGATCATAAATCTCCTTTGTCTTTGCCGCCTGCCTGTTTCGTTGTTCCACTGCTGTCGAGCACGTGTAAGTAACATCAATCTGTTCGATCGCGCACCCACACCACTGCACCAAAAAGATCGCATTTTCTTAGTGGCCACACCCTTAAGAGAAAATTTTCTCTTTCCCCTCCATATCTCACCCTTAATTGAGGATAGATTTCAAGTCAGAGTTCTATCCTCGATGAGTTCTTTACCATCTTTCGACCTGAGCAGGTCGCTTGAGTCGTTGTTTTCGGAAGTCAATACAATTTTTTTTCCTTAATTAAATACACAATATTCAATTATATTACCGTTTTTACTTTGCAACCATTAAAACATTCGTTCAACACAAGCTGTTCATTTCATTGTGATCCCGAAACCAGCGTGTAAACTAAAATTAACATTTAAACAAAAGTAAATAAAATAAACAATAAAAATCAGTGTGTTTCCTTTAACTGGCTCCTCGTGGACGTCGTGTTGTGGGATCCTGTTTCGTTTTTCTTTTGTGATGGACAATTCGCGCCGAAAGGTTTAGTGAAGAATGATGGGGAAGAAGTGAACCGTGTGCCCATGTCCGGCATAATACTTCTCCTCCCCACATGTTCCCTGACGCCCATCTGCTCTCGCCCTAATCATGTATTTTGTTTTGTCTTCATTTACTTCTAGGCCCACCTCTTCTGCCGCTTGCATGATGATTTCACGGTTTTTACTTACAGTTTTTAGATTATCGCCCAAAACGGCGATGTCATCCGCATATGCGAGCACTTGTGTGACGCCGTTCAGGGACGATCCAGCCATGTTGTCGTCTTGTACGGTTCCGATGACATACTCGAGCACAAGGTTAAAAAGACACGGTGATAGGACATCTCCCTGTTTTAGTCCGCCCCAGATTTCAAATGGTCCTGAGAGGTGGTTTTCTATTCTAACTCGACCTTTGAATGAGGGCGGCATATTTTTTCGGGATTCCCAGCTCAACTAAAACAGGGTAAGAGTACCTGGCTGACTTTCAAACAGACAACTTGTCTCACAGTTTTGCTCGTGCTATTTATTTTAATCAACCGTTATTTTCACAATAATTTTCACAATTTAATTATCATTATCTTGTTTTCTTTGGCTCGTTTTCCGCATACAAAAATTTGAACAAGTGTTATAACCGTTAAGTTATGGCCCCTGGGCCACGTGTGTTAAATAAAATAAAGCGCAAACGGTTGCGTTACGACTCCGTTATTGGAGGCCAAACTCCTCCCGATAAACTTTCAAAAGTGAACAATAAAGTTCTAGAAAAATCTAAAATGTGTTCAAACACTAACTTTTTTCAACCACTTCAAAGTCTGATGGAAGACTCTCCTGAAATGGATCCGACCCATGACGAACAGTGCGCAGAACTTCCTAAAGAAACCGTTCCGCCAATTGTGGTATTAAAAACAACTAGTGCTCAAGTGCGTGATATTTTGAACAACATTAAGATAGACAAATACTTAATCAAAAACATTTCGCTTGGGCAAAAAATATGTGCCCCAACAATGGACATATATAATAAAATCAGAACCGAACTCTTACGGTTAAAATGTGTGTTTTTCACCCACTCACGTAAGGAAAATCGTCCATTAAATGTAGTGTTATCCGGGCTAGACTTAATAAGCAACGATATAGTGAAAAATGAGTTAATTGCACTCGGGATTAAGTGCCTAGATGTTAAAACCATCACATTAAATCCGTCAACAAAAGCCCTGTACAAACACTACGTGTACATCGTCTATATTCAACGCGATACTGTTGAATTAAACGAAATAAAACGGAACTACTCCACCTTGTTCAAAACCATCGTTCGCTGGGACTTTAAAAAACATAATCCAGGTAAGGTCACACAATGTCACAATTGCCAGCTTTACGGTCACGGCTCGATGCATTGTCATATAAATAGCTTCTGTGCAATATGTTCGGGAAACCATAAAACATCCGACTGCAAAACGAATGAGGTCATCAAGTGTGCAAATTGTAGTGGGCCACATAAATCCACCGATCCAGAATGCATAAGCCGAAAGCAGTACATAGACATTCGCCGCAAATTATCCCCACGCGGACGTGGTACAGGAAATACAACCTTCCTACAGCCTCCGAGTGACAAACAGCAGCCAGTGCCCGACCGATTATCCATTGATAATTTTCCTCCACTACCCCGATCTGTGCGTCAACCTTCACTTCTTTCATCCACCTGGGCTTCAGGCCTCCATCAAACCCAGCAACCTTCCAACAGTGATACGACACACACGAAGAAAAATCCGTCAGAAACATTAACTAATGATAACCTGTTCTCATTTAGCGAGATAAACTCTCTTCTTAATGAAGTTGTAACCAAGCTTAGTGCTTGTCAAACTAAAGCTGACCAATTTAACGTCATTACTTCATTAGCTATTAAGTACATATACTCGGAAAAAACATGTTAAGAAACTCTCTTAACATCATAACTTGGAATGCGAGAAGCATCAAAAACAAAGAGCATGAATTTTTTAGTTTCTTGATAAATTTTAATATTGACATTGCACTTGTTTCAGAAACCTGGCTCAAACAAGACATTTCTTTCTCACATCAAAATTACATATGTTATCGCCTAGACAGGGTACATGCTAGTGGTGGAGGTGTCGCCATTGTTGTGAAAAAATGTATAGAACATACCTTGCGTTCATCATTGCGCCTTAAGTTAATTGAGGAAATTAGTATAGATGTAACATTAAGTAACAACTCCAAGGTGAGTCTTTTTTCTGTCTATTTCCCTGGAAGAAATAAAAACATTGAGAAATCTACTTACTTTAAGCGGGATCTGCAAAAATTGTATAGAGTCAACACTCGAAACAAGGTAATTATTGGTGGTGATCTAAACTGCAGACATCAGTCGTGGAATTGTCTTAGGGCAAACAGCTGGGGTAACATTTTACTGGATGTTACTGAATCCAGCCCAAGTTTTTCCATACTTTATCCACTTCTCCCCACCTATATCCCAGCGAGTGCTAACAAGAAGCCCTCAACTCTTGATCTATATATCACTAATATTCCAAATTACTGCACAGTACCATTAACTCTAAATGCGTTAAGTTCAGACCACCTTCCGATCAGCCTCACAGTGAATCATACACTAGCTGTAAATCGTACCAGTTTATACCACAACTATTCCGCCGCCAGCTGGAATTGTTATAAATCATATATAAACACGAACTTGGTTGTAGGTGATACCAGCCTAAATTCTATAACCTGCAGCGAGCACATTGATATCCTATGTAACAATTTTGTTTCTGTTATCAATAGAGCGGCCGATCTTGCGATACCTAAATGTTCCACTGGTCCAGTTGACCGCTTCCTGAAAATATCTTACATCTGATTAGGCTACGAAACTCTGAAAGAAGAAAATGGCTGCGTTATAGAATCGATTGTTTTCTAGTTAATGTTAAAGTCTTAAATAATATCATTAAAAACGAAATCTCAACATATAGGAACAAGTGTTGGAATAAACACCTTTCCTCTCTTGACAAAGCAAGCAAACCGTTCTGGAAAATATCAAAAATTATGAAAAAGAGAGGGTCGAGTATTCCTCCGTTTAAAGTTCACGACAAGTTGTTTATTTCTTCAGTGGAGAAATCGAACCTACTTGCTAACACGTTTAGTAAGAACCACTCCATATCTATGCATCTAAGCGACGCGTATACTGAAGCTGAAGTTGCTAACACTATCTATGTACTTTCTCAAACACCAGCTGAAAGTACTTACGCAACTAATATCAGCAAAGTTAAAGAATTGATAAAAAAATCGAAATCAAAAAAGGCTGCGGGTCTCGATAATATTAACAACAAATTAATCAAAGCACTTCCACCTGCTGCAAGTAACTATTTAACATTCATTTTCAACGCTTGTCTTAAGAATTGTTATTTTCCGGACTGTTGGAAAACAGCAAAAGTAATACCTATCCCGAAACCCGGCAAACCGAAGAACAGCCCCGAAAGCTACAGACGTATTAGTCTACTTAGCTGTCTAAGTAAGCTCTTAGAAAAAATCATTAAGGAAAGGACTGAACGTTTTGTGGAAGACAATAACATCTTACCAAACTTTCAGTTCGGTTTCCGTAGTGGTCACAGCACAATCCACCAAGTCTTGCGCATTAAAAACCACATAGCTGGTAAATTCATCGACAAGGAGTCAACGGGACTAGTTCTTCTAGACAACGAAAAAGCTTTTGATACGGTATGGCACGATGCCTTGATTTATAAGCTACTAAAACTTAAGCTGCCAATACCGCTTATCAAAATTATCCAGAGCTTTCTTCGTTCGAGAAAATATGTTGTGAGCTTAGGAACCGACATATCCTCTACTCACCAAATCCACCATGGTGTACCCCAGGGCTCGGTCCTTGGTCCCATATTGTTCACATTGTGTGTCGCAGATTTACCATGTCTAGGTGAAAACATTCAGGTAGCTATGTTGCCGATGATACGGCCATTTTCTCTTCGGGTGCCTTATTCACTAATGTCTACAACTCTTTGCAAGCAGCTCTTGACAAACTAGCAGTATATTACGGGAAATGGAAAATAAAAATAAATGGTAATAAAACACAAGCTGTCTGGTTTTCGAGATGTAGGAAACACTGTTACCTACCAAATGGCACTAAACTCAGTATGTGTGCAGTTGATATTGATTGGTCCGAAGACTGTAGATATCTAGGTATTATTCTAGATAAAAAACTCATCTTTCAAAAACACATCACTACCACAATTGACAAAATAAACAAAGTGGTAAGAGTTATGTATCCATTAGTGTGTAGAAAATCAAAGCTTAGCCTCGAAAATAAAATTATAATATTTAAAACCATTTTTCAAGCTATACTCCTGTACGGAGCCCCTGTATGGTGTAATTGTGCTCGCACACACAAAATAAAATTGCAAAGGTGTCAAAATAAAATATTGAAAATGTTGCTGAATTTGCCATGGCATTATTCGACACATGAACTACATGGAAACGCCAACGTTAAACCGGTAGAGTTCCTTATTGACAAAATCAATCGAAACTTCTTCGTCAATTGTTCTTTCTCTGACAATGTTCTCGTTTCCCGTCTTGCGTTATCCTAAATCACTACATATGTACTCTGTCTATGAAAATTATATCGAGGTCATTACTACATAAAATAACCGGAAGCTCGTGCAATATTAGTCTTAAGATTCAAATAAGGGTTTTTTATTGTAGTTTTCCCTTAATTTATTATTTGTTATTCATTAAAATTGTGCTATTGTCGTTATATAGATTTAAGATTATAGTTGTAAAGGAATTGCTATCCTAAATCTCTTAAGTACTAGTTGTAAAATATACCATAAATGTAATTATCTACTAAATAAAAATTGAATTGAATTGAAAATAGGGTAAAGTATTTGCCTTGTGACTGAGTCGTGGGCATTTTTGAAATCAACGGCAAGTTGGTGAACCGTTTCTCGGTATTTCCTCTTCTTTTCCAGCTTTATTGTGATTTGTTCGCTTGTTGACCGGTTCCTACAGAATCCGCACTGGTAGCCTCCCAGTATTTCTTTTGCGTACGGTGTGAATCTCGGCAGTATGACATTTGTTAGTATTTTGTATGTGGCTGGGAGCAATGATATTCCTCTGTAGTTTTCGCAGTCAGATCTGCTGCCTTTTTTGAAAATGGGCGCGACTATTGAGGTTTTCCATTCTTCCAGAGTGACTTCCTCATCCCATATTATTGTGATGAGTCGGTGGATCTTTTGAGCGGTTGCTCCTCCTCTATGTTTCACAAGCTCTGCCGACATGCAGTGGACCCCTGGGGCCTTGTTGTTTTTTAATCGACTTATTGGGTCTATAATTTCGTTGAAAGAGAGCTCTGGGATCTGAGGCTCGGCTGTATGTACGTCTGGTGCGTTTATTTGTGGTTGATGGGTGCGCACATTGAGCAGTTTTTCAGAGTACTGCTTCCATCTTGTCACGATATTATTTGTTTCTGTAACCAGACAGCCGTTTGCGTCTCGAATTATTTTGCCTCTCCTTCGGTAGCCATTTCTGATTGATTTTATGCCGGCATACATACCTCTGCTGTTCTTTGCTCTAGCATGATTTTTTCGATCCGAGTCTCTCCCATTCGCGTTTTTTGCGTTTGAAAAGTCTAGTTGTTGCTTTCCGAATTGCCGCGTACCTTACTGCGTTGACTTTGTGGGACTTTTCAGGGCCCGAAGAGCCACGCATTGCTCGATCCCCACCTTTATCAGCAAATACAACTTACCTTAAAGTTGAATCTTCGGCAAGATTACACAACCTTACTATGGCATTAACTGCCAACCAATTTGCTGGAATCAATTCGGTTATCCCCACGGATAACCGACATAAATACCCCATAGGCAGCTTACCTTTTTAAGGGCTGTTCCAAGCCCTATTCGAGCGGTCATACCTGGAAACATAATTCATGACAAGATTATCATCTTGCCATGACATCAATTCAGCGTCAACCGATTTTCAACGGCATGTTCTATGATCTATCTTTCCAAAGGAAGAGATGATCAAATTAAACATTGGCCTTTCAGGCGCGCATATTCGTTTGGTTATCCGCATGACCGATTTTATGATCCGTTGCCGTATCTGGGAACGATCACCAGCATCGGTCATGACCAGGAATATTTACTTAATCAACGAGTAGCCACGATTCTCACGCTGGCTATCGAAGCTGCTTTCGTTTACACAAAGTAAACACCCAAGCGGATACTTTCGCCTGACGGTACCACCAACGGGATTAACATATCCATAAAACAACATGCATCCCATGCATCAAATTGTATCTCGCCGTCAAGTGTTTATCTTAAACAACTAGCAACGGTTGCATCCTATATTCGTTTGCAAAACCTAAACGTGGCATCCATATCTTCCGGATTGTTTACAGTACATTCAAACTTTCTAGTAACGGCCGCCAACCGTCCGCGGACCTAGAAAACAACATGTCCATCAACTAAATGTTGATTTATGACCTCTCCTAAGGCGAGCAGATCTTCGGTGTGTTTTTCACACCAGAAAGGTCTATCGTCGGCAAGCGATACACAAATCAATTGTGTACACAGCCGCCGACCCCATGCAACGTTGGCAAGCTCAAACAATGTGTATCCCATCGTTCGATCATGGAAATAGCGTTTCTGTTGACACAAGATTGCAGAGACCTATTTCTTCCTCTAATGATCATTGCGATGGGTTACAACAACAAGACCCGCATCCTCTTATGTTCGTTCGTTGCTGGCCTTCAGTAGCGGATACCCATACATGGAAAATCCACCCCATGTCATCTGACCCAATCACGATTGACTGCCGCTGGTTAATCGTTTCGCTCCTCCTTTTTTTTGAAGCTATTTGCTGCCATCTCGATATGATGGTTGCGAGTAGAATTGAGTCAGATTGGAACAGCGTTATTGTGCGCACGCGAAATAGAATTTCATAAATTATTGATTTCATCCTCAGTAAAGTGCGGAAAGTTCAGTGCTCGGTTCATGCGTAAATTCACTTCGTGTGAAGTCCGCGTTTGAGAGTTCATAATAACTATATTTTACCCAATGAAATAGTGCTTATAATTTTAAATAAACTGTTAAGCTGCAAAGTGTCTTTTATTTTCTATTCCGGCTGGTGCTTGTTGGAGTGCTTCGGGAAGGCGATTTTGACACCAGACATCGTTGGCGGTGAAGTGAGCCAGCGCCTCTGCTTTGGCATACTAACTTTACCACCACAACTTTATAGCGTTAAGCAAGGATAGTGAAGAAGGTGAATTGAACACACGATAAAACGATTGAAAAGCGAAGCAGTGAAGCATCAGACTACTGACCGTGTTTAGAATTTGATTTCCAAACTCGAGTATATTCCACTGGTGTGAATTATTTTTTTTATTTATCGCTTGGTATACGGTTCTGATGTATTTTTCTTATTCGATTTCTTTTTGTTCGGTGTCCTTCACTATTTTTGCTTGTGAATTGTGTGTATCTTTCAGAATCGCTACACACTCCCGCCGCAGTAACTTCGTTACGATCAGATTCGTATGCGGACGAGCGAGAGAGAAACGAGAAAACGTCGGAGGCTGGGCTCTATGCGGAAGTCATGACCGTGTGTGAAGTTCTGCTTTACTATGGGAAGTGTATGCTGCGTGTGTGTACAGATCACGTCGTAGTCACCAATTATAGCGTTAAGCAAGGATAGTGAGGAAGGTGAATTGAACACACGATGAAGCGGTTGAAAAGCAAAGCAGTGAAGCATCAGACTACTGACCGTGTTTAGAATTTGATTTCCAAACTCGAGTATATTCCACTGGTGTGAATTATTTTTTTTATTTATCGCTTGGTATACGGTTCTGATGTATTTTTCTTATTCGATTTTTTTTCGTTCGGTGTTCTTCACTATTTTTGCTTGTGAATTGTGTGCATCTGTTAGAATCGCTACAACTTCATCATATGCTTCTAAGTGGATCATTCTGAGGCGTTTACGTTCTTCGATCTTTGCCCTGCACTCATCGTCAAACAAAGGTTTGGACTTAGTTGCTTTCTTAAATCCTAATACCTCTTGGGCTGTTTGTTTGATTGTGTCTCTGATCGATGCCCATTTAGTGTCCACACTATTGGCTTCCTCTTCTTCACTACTGTCATTCCCTACGATGCTAAATCTATTCGTTAGTTCGTCTTGATATTCCGCCCTTTTACGTAGGTCTTTTAGTTTATCAATCTCGAACTTTTTGCTCGTCTCCCGTGACTGTCCATGTGGGTTTGCTGCAAGCCGACTTCTAATTTTGCCCAACACTAGAAGGTGATCGGAGTCGCAATCTGCTCCTCTATATGATCTTACGTCAAGGATATTCGAGTGGTGTCTTTTGTCTATGAGGAAGTGGTCTATTTGGTTACGCGTTACGCCGTCGGGTGATATCCATGTGGCTTTATGGATTTGCTTGTGCTTGAACATCGTGTTCTTCACTACCAGATCTTTTGACGCTGCGAACGTGATAATTCGAATACCATTATCATTTGAGTCGTCATGTAGGCTTTCTTTACCTATTGTTGGTTGGAAGATATCTTCCTTTACAATTTTCGCATTGAGGTCGCCGAGGAGGATTTTAACATCGAATGATGAGATTCCATCAAACACTTCCTCTAGGGTCTCGTAGAATGTGTCCTTCGTTTCTTCGTCCGTAGATTCTGTTGGGGTGTGTACGTTTATAAACACATAATTGTACCATGGTCCCTGTATTTTTAGCACCGACATTCGGTCATTAATAAATTTCACATCTTTTACATGGGGCGTAATCTTCTTGATTATGATGAAGCCAGTTCCGAGGTTATGAGTATAGGTACCTCCACACACCACTGTAAACCCGTTGGTTTTGATTACTTGATGTGGGAGTCGAAATTCCTGGAGCGCGACGATGTCCATTTTATATTGTCTCTCGTTTTCTACGACCGTCTGTATCGCGCCTGGTTTATATAACGTTCGAACATTCCACGTGCCGACGCGTATATCCCGCTTTTTCAGTTTTTCCCTACGAGGTATGTATGCCGGCATAAAATCAATTAGAAATGGCTACCGAAGGAGAGGCAAAATAATTCGAGACGCAAACGGCTGTCTGGTTACAGAAACAAATAATATCGTGACAAGATGGAAGCAGTGCTCTGAAAAACTGCTCAATGTGCGCACCCATCAACCACAAATAAACGCACCAGACGTACATACAGCCGAGCCTCAGATCCCAGAGCTCTCTTTCAACGAAATTATAGACCCAATAAGTCGATTAAAAAACAACAAGGCCCCAGGGGTCCACTGCATGCCGGCAGAGCTTGTGAAACATATAGGAGGAGCAACCGCTCAAAAGATCCACCGACTCATCACAATAATATGGGATGAGGAAGTCACTCTGGAAGAATGGAAAACCTCAATAGTCGCGCCCATTTTCAAAAAAGGCAGCAGATCTGACTGCGAAAACTACAGAGGAATATCATTGCTCCCAGCCACATACAAAATACTAACAAATGTCATACTGCCGAGATTCACACCGTACGCAAAAGAAATACTGGGAGGCTACCAGTGCGGATTCTGTAGGAACCGGTCAACAAGCGAACAAATCACAATAAAGCTGGAAAAGAAGAGGAAATACCGAGAAACGGTTCACCAACTTGCCGTTGATTTCAAAAATGCCCACGACTCAGTCGCAAGGCAAATACTTTACCCTATTTTCAATTCAATTCAATTTTTATTTAGTAGATAATTACATTTATGGTATATTTTACAACTAGTACTTAATTTGCTGGAATCAATTCGGTTATCCCCACGGATAACCGACATAAATACCCCATAGGCAGCTTACCTTTTTAAGGGCTGTTCCAAGCCCTATTCGAGCGGTCATACCTGGAAACATAATTCATGACAAGATTATCATCTTGCCATGACATCAATTCAGCGTCAACCGATTTTCAACGGCATGTTCTATGATCTATCTTTCCAAAGGAAGAGATGATCAAATTAAACATTGGCCTTTCAGGCGCGCATATTCGTTTGGTTATCCGCATGATGATGAAATACTAACAAATGTCATACTGCCGAGATTCACACCGTACGCAAAAGAAATACTGGGAGGCTACCAGTGCGGATTCTGTAGGAACCGGTCAACAAGCGAACAAATCACAATAAAGCTGGAAAAGAAGAGGAAATACCGAGAAACGGTTCACCAACTTGCCGTTGATTTCAAAAATGCCCACGACTCAGTCGCAAGGCAAATACTTTACCCTATTTTCAATTCAATTCAATTTTTATTTAGTAGATAATTACATTTATGGTATATTTTACAACTAGTACTTAAGAGATTTAGGATAGCAATTCCTTTACAACTATAATCTTAAATCTATATAACGACAATAGCACAATTTTAATGAATAACAAATAATAAATTAAGGGAAAACTACAATAAAAAACCCTTATTTGAATCTTAAGACTAATATTGCACGAGCTTCCGGTTATTTTATGTAGTAATGACCTCGATATAATTTTCATAGACAGAGTACATATGTAGTGATTTAGGATAACGCAAGACGGGAAACGAGAACATTGTCAGAGAAAGAACAATTGACGAAGAAGTTTCGATTGATTTTGTCAATAAGGAACTCTACCGGTTTAACGTTGGCGTTTCCATGTAGTTCATGTGTCGAATAATGCCATGGCAAATTCAGCAACATTTTCAATATTTTATTTTGACACCTTTGCAATTTTATTTTGTGTGTGCGAGCACAATTACACCATACAGGGGCTCCGTACAGGAGTATAGCTTGAAAAATGGTTTTAAATATTATAATTTTATTTTCGAGGCTAAGCTTTGATTTTCTACACACTAATGGATACATAACTCTTACCACTTTGTTTATTTTGTCAATTGTGGTAGTGATGTGTTTTTGAAAGATGAGTTTTTTATCTAGAATAATACCTAGATATCTACAGTCTTCGGACCAATCAATATCAACTGCACACATACTGAGTTTAGTGCCATTTGGTAGGTAACAGTGTTTCCTACATCTCGAAAACCAGACAGCTTGTGTTTTATTACCATTTATTTTTATTTTCCATTTCCCGTAATATACTGCTAGTTTGTCAAGAGCTGCTTGCAAAGAGTTGTAGACATTAGTGAATAAGGCACCCGAAGAGAAAATGGCCGTATCATCGGCAACATAGCTACCTGAATGTTTTCACCTAGACATGGTAAATCTGCGACACACAATGTGAACAATATGGGACCAAGGACCGAGCCCTGGGGTACACCATGGTGGATTTGGTGAGTAGAGGATATGTCGGTTCCTAAGCTCACAACATATTTTCTCGAACGAAGAAAGCTCTGGATAAGTTTGATAAGCGGTACTGGCAGCTTAAGTTTTAGTAGCTTATAAATCAAGGCATCGTGCCATACCGTATCAAAAGCTTTTTCGTTGTCTAGAAGAACTAGTCCCATTGACTCCTTGTCGATGAATTTACCAGCTATGTGGTTTTTAATGCGCAAGACTTGGTGGATTGTGCTGTGACCACTACGGAAACCGAACTGAAAGTTTGGTAAGATGTTATTGTCTTCCACAAAACGTTCAGTCCTTTCCTTAATGATTTTTTCTAAGAGCTTACTTAGACAGCTAAGTAGACTAATACGTCTGTAGCTTTCGGGGCTGTTCTTCGGTTTGCCGGGTTTCGGGATAGGTATTACTTTTGCTGTTTTCCAACAGTCCGGAAAATAACAATTCTTAAGACAAGCGTTGAAAATGAATGTTAAATAGTTACTTGCAGCAGGTGGAAGTGCTTTGATTAATTTGTTGTTAATATTATCGAGACCCGCAGCCTTTTTTGATTTCGATTTTTTTATCAATTCTTTAACTTTGCTGATATTAGTTGCGTAAGTACTTTCAGCTGGTGTTTGAGAAAGTACATAGATAGTGTTAGCAACTTCAGCTTCAGTATACGCGTCGCTTAGATGCATAGATATGGAGTGGTTCTTACTAAACGTGTTAGCAAGTAGGTTCGATTTCTCCACTGAAGAAATAAACAACTTGTCGTGAACTTTAAACGGAGGAATACTCGACCCTCTCTTTTTCATAATTTTTGATATTTTCCAGAACGGTTTGCTTGCTTTGTCAAGAGAGGAAAGGTGTTTATTCCAACACTTGTTCCTATATGTTGAGATTTCGTTTTTAATGATATTATTTAAGACTTTAACATTAACTAGAAAACAATCGATTCTATAACGCAGCCATTTTCTTCTTTCAGAGTTTCGTAGCCTAATCAGATGTAAGATATTTTCAGGAAGCGGTCAACTGGACCAGTGGAACATTTAGGTATCGCAAGATCGGCCGCTCTATTGATAACAGAAACAAAATTGTTACATAGGATATCAATGTGCTCGCTGCAGGTTATAGAATTTAGGCTGGTATCACCTACAACCAAGTTCGTGTTTATATATGATTTATAACAATTCCAGCTGGCGGCGGAATAGTTGTGGTATAAACTGGTACGATTTACAGCTAGTGTATGATTCACTGTGAGGCTGATCGGAAGGTGGTCTGAACTTAACGCATTTAGAGTTAATGGTACTGTGCAGTAATTTGGAATATTAGTGATATATAGATCAAGAGTTGAGGGCTTCTTGTTAGCACTCGCTGGGATATAGGTGGGGAGAAGTGGATAAAGTATGGAAAAACTTGGGCTGGATTCAGTAACATCCAGTAAAATGTTACCCCAGCTGTTTGCCCTAAGACAATTCCACGACTGATGTCTGCAGTTTAGATCACCACCAATAATTACCTTGTTTCGAGTGTTGACTCTATACAATTTTTGCAGATCCCGCTTAAAGTAAGTAGATTTCTCAATGTTTTTATTTCTTCCAGGGAAATAGACAGAAAAAAGACTCACCTTGGAGTTGTTACTTAATGTTACATCTATACTAATTTCCTCAATTAACTTAAGGCGCAATGATGAACGCAAGGTATGTTCTATACATTTTTTCACAACAATGGCGACACCTCCACCACTAGCATGTACCCTGTCTAGGCGATAACATATGTAATTTTGATGTGAGAAAGAAATGTCTTGTTTGAGCCAGGTTTCTGAAACAAGTGCAATGTCAATATTAAAATTTATCAAGAAACTAAAAAATTCATGCTCTTTGTTTTTGATGCTTCTCGCATTCCAAGTTATGATGTTAAGAGAGTTTCTTAACATGTTTTTTCCGAGTATATGTACTTAATAGCTAATGAAGTAATGACGTTAAATTGGTCAGCTTTAGTTTGACAAGCACTAAGCTTGGTTACAACTTCATTAAGAAGAGAGTTTATCTCGCTAAATGAGAACAGGTTATCATTAGTTAATGTTTCTGACGGATTTTTCTTCGTGTGTGTCGTATCACTGTTGGAAGGTTGCTGGGTTTGATGGAGGCCTGAAGCCCAGGTGGATGAAAGAAGTGAAGGTTGACGCACAGATCGGGGTAGTGGAGGAAAATTATCAATAGATAATCGGTCGGGCACTGGCTGCTGTTTGTCACTCGGAGGCTGTAGGAAGGTTGTATTTCCTGTACCACGTCCGCGTGGGGATAATTTGCGGCGAATGTCTATGTACTGCTTTCGGCTTATGCATTCTGGATCGGTGGATTTATGTGGCCCACTACAATTTGCACACTTGATGACCTCATTCGTTTTGCAGTCGGATGTTTTATGGTTTCCCGAACATATTGCACAGAAGCTATTTATATGACAATGCATCGAGCCGTGACCGTAAAGCTGGCAATTGTGACATTGTGTGACCTTACCTGGATTATGTTTTTTAAAGTCCCAGCGAACGATGGTTTTGAACAAGGTGGAGTAGTTCCGTTTTATTTCGTTTAATTCAACAGTACCGCGTTGAATATAGACGATGTACAAGTAGTGTTTGTACAGGGCTTTTGTTGACGGATTTAATGTGATGGTTTTAACATCTAGGCACTTAATCCCGAGTGCAATTAACTCATTTTTCAGTATATCGTTGCTTATTAAGTCTGGCCCGGATAACACTACCTTTAATGGACGATTTTCCTTACGTGAGTGGGTGAAAAACACACATTTTAACCGTAAGAGTTCGGTTCTGATTTTATTATATATGTCCATTGTTGGGGCACATATTTTTTGCCCAAGCGAAATGTTTTTGATTAAGTATTTGTCTATCTTAATGTTGCTCAAAATATCACGCACTTGAGCACTAGTTGTTTTTAATACCACAATTGGCGGAGCGGTTTCTTTAGGAAGTTCTGCGCACTGTTCGTCATGGGTCGGATCCATTTCAGGAGAGTCTTCCATCAGACTTTGAAGTGGTTGAAAAAAGTTAGTGTTTGAACACATTTTAGATTTTTCTAGAACTTTATTGTTCACTTTTGAAAGTTTATCGGGAGGAGTTTGGTCTCCAATAACGGGGTCGTAACGCAACCGTTTGCGCTTTATTTTATTTAACACACGTGGTCCAGGGGCCATAACTTAACGGTTATAACACTTGTTCAAATTTTTGTATGCGGAAAACGAGCCAAAGAAAACAAGATAATGATAATTAAATTGTGAAAATTATTGTGAAAATAACGGTTGGTTAAGATAAATAGCACGAGCAAAGCTGTGAGACAAGTTGTCTGTTTGAAAGTCAGCCAGGTACTCCGAAGCAAACATTCGTTTATCGCTTAACATTTGCCGCCACGGCATAATTTGATTCAAAACCCAGAGATACGTTATCTCAATCTGGGAAAATCCCATCAAACAGAACAAACAAACCCGAATCCCTTTCTACACATCCACATCTGCGCAATAGTTTCGTAAGAATTCAAGAAATTGAATTTTTATCTAAAGTAAACACTGAGCATCCCACTCAGGATACTAAAATCGGGATTTTTGTACGAAATTGTACACTTTTGAGTTACAAATCTCGATTTCTTTTCTTTTATAAAGAAATAGTGGAGTGATCTACGGGCCGCAGTATATTATCGAACAGTGTCCCTGAAGGAAGAGCCCAGGAGAACTATTTTACTTGGAAATAAAACCAAGAGAACTATTTTAATTGGAACTAAAACATATTATATACCGAAAGACCAACGAGCCTTTCAATATTTAACAACTGATTCGGAGTATCACCTGCCCCCACGGAAGACCAGTGAAATCAAGGACGTTGCTCTTCCCTCTGGTATCAGAGGAAGCACGGTGGCGACCCCTTTGTGGGACGAGTTTTCAGGAGCGGTATATTTTAAGAGATCCCTTCTCCTTATAATGACTAGGAGACACGCTTCCTGAAACCAAACCCCTACAACAACAAAACATCTTGATATTCAGTCCTTTTGCGCAGGTCTTTTAGTTTATCCATGTCGAACTTTTTGCTCGTCTCCTGTGACTATCCATGTGGGTTTACTGCGAGCCGACTCCTGATTTTGCCCATCACTAGAAGATGATCGGAATCGTAATCCGCTCCTCTATATGATCTTACGCCTAGGATATTCGGGTGGTGTATTTTGCCTATGAGGAAGTGGTCTATTTGGTTACGTGTGGCTTTATGAATTTACTTGTGCTCGAACATTGTGCTTTTCACTACCAGGTTTTTTGAAGCTGCGAACGTGATAAGTCAAGTTCCATTATCATTTGAAACGTGGTGTAGGCTTTCTTTACTTATAGTTGGTTGGAAGATATTTTTCTTTCCAATTTTCGCATTGAGGTCCCCGAGGAGGATTTTAACATCGAATGATGAGATCCCATCGAATACTTCCTCTAGGGTCTCGTAGAATGTGTCCTTCGTTTCTTCATCCGTAGATTCGGTTGGGGCGTGTACGTTTATAAACACATAATTGTATTTAATCATTAATAATTTCCACATCTTTTACATGGGGCGTAATCTTCTTGCTTATGATGATGCCGGTTCCGAGGTTATGTGTATCGGTACCTCCACACGCCAGTGTAAACCCGTTGGTTTTGATTACTTGATGTGTGAGTCGGACTTCCTGACGTTATGCTTTACGCATTTCTTAGTGATGCCAACGCTGCTATTGGCGCATGTGATGCAAAATTTTACGCAAGATGTGGGTTACAGGCAATTTTTTGTCTGAACATTTTGCTGATTCGTGTCCAATTTAGTTTCATTGTTCGAGAGGTCGATTGTATTCGAAATATCTCAAGTTTTGTGAAACTCTCCATCGAGAGCTGGTACGAATGCACGAACTCTATTGATTGTCCCAACCCGGATTGGAATTTTTTGTGTGCCGTTTTCGATTGTTTCAAAATGGATTAAATAGTCTGAAATCGATAGAATTAAAATTGAAAAGGTGAAGAATTTCTTGACGTCAGTAAAAGTCGGGCTAGCATTTTTCATTCCCACCGGTCCGAATGTGCAATATCTGTTGAAAGGCGATTTATCCGACTTCGTTTCACATAAAACGGCTGTTCCTTTTGCCAATTTCGAACTTCAAACTAATGCTTTCGTAGTCGTATAAAAGACTACAACAGTGTTTTAATATGCTATGACGAAGAAGGTCAGTCTAAGTTCGTATTACCAGTTGTCGACTCATATTGGAGAGAATAATGGTCGCATACAAACTCGGCATTAATTGACCAACCCCAAACGTTGTAAATTGTTCCTCATTTCAGTTAAAAAAAGTAAATTAGCAATTTCATATTATTATTAGCACATTTTAATACAAATAACAAATGACAAAAACACGAAGAAATGGAAAATTTCAATCAAAGTTCCATTGATCAGCTTTAAAGAGTTTTTGAGTCCATTGGTTGTTCTCAGACCGGCTCCAGATTTTTCAGGTGACTTTTTCCTCTTCTTTCTTTTTTTCGTAAAAAAACAAACTTTTTCAGTCCGGCGCTCATTAATATCAAGTGATGTTGGCAAAATGGCCAGGCTAAAAACCAAGGCAGCCCAGAACGTGCCGAGGACCGGTAGACCATAAGTTGGACTACCAAAATTATAAATTTGATAACATTTATATTAATTAAAAACGGAACAAGGTTGTGTATCTCGAAATCCCTTTTTGTACCCGTTTGTGTGAGAAAAAAGTGTAGGGCTATAAAGGTGATATATACCAAAGTAAACATTCAAGTGCTGGAGGCTGCTGTAGATATCAGCAAAAACAGAAAGTGAAAGGTTGTTTACCACATGTACTACCTTCGACAACAGCGGTAGTTATAGTGAATTTCTATCTATCGTCTTTGCGGTTATGCAGGGGGTACCCGAATCCGTTCACCCCAACCATAAACTGGAAAAAGGCAGTGCAATATCAGATTTCGCTCGTAACGAAATGATTAATTGAGGTTCCGAAAACCAATATTTCATCCTCCATAGTTACATTAAAATTGTAAATTCCCGTTTGACTTTTTGCATCGCAACGACGAATTATGAATATTTTTAAATCGCTTAAAACTAAGGAATCTTCTAGTATTACTAACATTCCAAATATTGTGCGTAAGCACATCTCCGGAAATTATCAATAATGCGCTGAATATCCAATACGGTGGAATACGATATTCGATATCACAACAAAACAGGAGAAAGGAACTAGCACTCTAGGCAATCTTGTTTCTATCAGCATTCTTCCGAAGATAAGGCATTTGAATAAATAATAAATAAAACACTTAAACTTATCTGAGAATAACGGCGTCATCCAGGATAACCAATAACGATAATGTCCAAGCTGTAGTATGAAATGGATGACTATGGAAAGACAGTTAACATGTTCTTTACATGCACGCAAAAATTATTTATATTGTCTATGACATGATTCGTCGTCAAATGGATGAGTATACTTAGCAAATAAATTTCTCTTTCTGTTCTCCGACGGGCATGTAACAAAACCGTTGGCAACACTGGTGAGAAGACCGCGACTGAGATGGGAGGACTATGTAAGGCGCTACCTTGAGGAGATTGGATCAGAGGGCGAAGCGTGGTGAGAGAATGCACCGGATACGGAACTATGGCATAGCTGAGTCAGTGAGCTTCCTACAGGCCAATAAAAAATGAACATAATAATAAATTCTACGACGGGCAGGTAGTCTCTATTCTCAAACACGACGGAAACAACCAACGTTTTATAGAGCCCTCTACAGTCACATATAATCATGCCATTGCAACCTAGTCCTCATACGAGGTATGACTATTATATAACAAGATTACTCATAGACTACGCAATATATAGATTGAAAAACAACAAAGGTCCTGGAGTCGACTGAATACCGGCAGAGCTTGTGAAGCATGGAGGAGAGGCAACGGCTCGAAAGATCCACCAGCTAATCAAAACAATATGGGATAAGGAAGCCACTTCGGACGAATGGAAAACCTCAATAGTCGTCCCCATTTTCACACAGATCTGTCTGCGAAAATTACGGAGGAACATCATTGCCCCCAACCGCATACAAAATACTAACAAATGTCATACTGGCGATAATCACACCGTACGCAGAAGAAGTATTGGGAGACTACCAATGCGGATTCCGTAGGAACCGGTCAACAAGCGACCAAATATTCACAATAAAGCAACTGCTGGAAAAGAAGAGAGAATACGGAGAGACCGCTCACCAACTGTTCGTTGACTTCAAAAAAGCCTACGACTCAGTCGCAAGGCACAGACTCTACCATATCGTAGTTGAGCTGGGAATCCCGAAAAAGTATGCCGCCCTCATTCAAAGGGCGAGTTAGAATAGAAAACCACCTCTCAGAATCATTTGAAATCCGCGACGGACTAAAACAGGAAGATGCCCTGTGTTTTTTTAACCTTGCGCTCGAGTATGTCAGTGGAAAGGTCCAAGACGACAACATGGCCGGATCATCCTTGAACGGGGTCACACCAGTGCTCGCATATGCGGATGACATCACCGCTTTGGGCGATAATCTAGAAACTGTAAGTAAACATTGTGAAATCATCATGCAAGCGGCAGAAGAGGTGGGCCTAGAAATAAATGAAGACAAAACAAAATACATGATTATGGCGGGAGCAGGTGGAACTCAGAGAACACACATAAACATCAGGGGCAAGATATTTGAAAATCTCAAAGAATTTAAATACCTGGCAGCATTACTGACTGCCAGTAACGAAATGTCGAAGGAAGTTAACAAAAGACACTCCGGCAACGGTAGTTGGCATGCAGTCAGTAAACTCCTGAAATCCAAACTGCTATCACTTAATATAAAGCTCAGTGTCTATAGAACCATAATCATGCCGATTCTTCTATACGGATGGGAAACATGGGCTCTCACAAAACGGAAAAAAAACAAATTCCGCGTATTCGAGAATAAAGTCCTAAGGGGTATCTTTGGCGGTAAGTATAACAAGGATGCAGGACAATGGAGGAAACTCCACAACCACGAATTGGAAGAGCTATACCACAAACCTACAATAGTGAAAGTAATCAAGTCGCGAGGATTAAAATGGGCCGGACATGTAGCGCGAATGGAGAACGATAGGACCGTGCGTAGAATTCTTGACAGAAGACCAACGGGAAAGAGACTGGTATGGCTGCCGTGACGGTGTTGGGAGGACATTGTTAGGTTTGACCTTGAGGAGATCGGATCGGCTGGTCAAGTGTGGAAAGAGAGTGCACGTGACAGGGAACGATGGCGGAGTCGAGGCGGTTAGGTCATGAACTTCCGGGTTCCTAGAGGCCAATAAATAATAATAATAACCCATAGACTACTACAAATGCGTATGTAATAAAGTTCTTCGCCTAATTTGTGAAAAAATTTCGATAGTCTTATAATTTACCTGCACTGTTAGTTAACATTCAGTAGGCGTAGGTGTGATGAGCCGGCACTACCATAAGGGAAGAATTCATCAAGAAAACACCGACTCGGCAAAAAGAAGATGTATATGAGTCAGTGAGGTCATGAACTCTCGGGTTTCTATAGGCCAATAAATAGTAATTAGTTAACATTATGTCCCTGGAGTTTCGGTTAACTCCAAGAGAAGTTAAGAAAAAAAATCGACAGAAATTGTAGAAGAACATACTGGCTATAAATGGCGAGATTCTACATACGTGTTTTGATCCAACATCGCAGTGTTTTATCTGCATTTTCTCCTTTATCAAAGCAGGATTATAGAATAGTCAAATTTCCATATTTTACACTCCTGATAACTCAAACGAGCAATCAAAAACAGTCGAGGTACTTTTGTTTTTCTGTTGCTGCGGTATGTCACAAGCCTGAATTTCGGTTTTATAACCACGTATCTCGTGCAACAAAATATATTTTCCCTAACTGATCAAACCCAATCATCATCATCATCATCGGCACTACAACCGGGAACCGGTCTTGGCCTTATTTAGCAAGTCCTGAGGCTTGTTAAATTTTCCATAATGATTTATTTTTTCTGGGCAAGGTCATTAGTCTTGCGCCAGGGGCTACCCGACGGGGAATCGAACCCCGGTCTCCCGGGTGACAGGCGGGTGTACTAACCACTATACTATCGAGGAGCCCAATCAAACCCAATATGTGTACAGAAACGGAAGAGGCGACTTTCAAAAGTGAGAATTTCACCTCACTGTGTTGCCGGTTGCACAACTTTGGCGCAAGCAGAGTTAATATTGCATATGCACAATATCATTACTAAATAATCAAACTTGCTTTATTCGGTGCGCAAAAAAGTTTTGAGGGTTCTACAAAAATGGCGTAACTACTATTATCAAACCATCTCGTAACTATATTCATGTTACAGCGTCATCATTTCCCTATAAAAATCAGTATATAGCATTTCATGTCATCCTTTGTGCCAACAAAAAACAATTCGCGGGAAGCGCTCCTCTTATGTTTTAATTGGGATAAAAGTACATCTGACGGGAATCGATTGCTGTGTGAACCATATGGAGAACATGCTCCCTCAATAAAAACATGTGAGTACTGGTTCCGGCGTTTTGAAAGCCGCGATTTCGACACGAGCGACATAGAACACCAAGGGAAGCTAGTAAAGTTTGAACAGGTTCAGTTTTAGGCGTTATGGCTGTCAAACCTGTGAGTAGGACGTTAACTAGGCCGACTAAAGGCCGAGTAATAGGTAGGATCCCAACGCCCTGCCGCCCGGTGAAATACCACTCCATCAAGCTATAGGCTCCGTGAAATGGTCGGGACAAATCCCTAGCCATCTTTCGGGGCTTGGCTAGTGGGCCGATTCGAGAAAAGGTTGGCTTAGGTGGTGGTCGGTCCCATGGTGAGATACCACCCTTTCACGTTGTACATTCCGCGATATCGTCGGGAGAAATGTTCGCCTATGTTTCGGATGTATGACTGATGGCTCGGACTGGCACCGAGACAAGTCATGATTGTACTGTAGCGTTTGCGAGGATAGTGAAGAATGTGTGATTCGAACTGACGCTATGAGGGTTAGAATCACTAAAAATGGAAACAATGCTCAACACATCAGGCCACCGCCGCGTGTACGAATTCGATTTCTAAACTCAAGTACACTCAACAGGTGTGGAATTGCTATGTTATTGCTTGGTATGCGGCTGATGCTTTTTCTTATTTGAATTTCTTTTGGTGTTCTTCACTATTTGCTTGTGTATTGTGTGTGTATCTGTTAGAAACGCCACAGTGCCTTCTGAGACAAAGAATTCCGGAGGTAAACTAATTTTCCATTCGCAGCTCCGGGGTTGGGCGACTATGTCAAGGGTAACATCATGCAGATATTATGATAAATAAATTCGAAGAAATTCGTCATCGCCTAATCGAGCTCGTTCTCGGGGCCCTGTCGACGTTTGATGATAACGGCAGTTTGTAACATCAGGGCATCGGTTTAACCAATACCAATGTAAACGCCGTCCACTAATATTTTCAAACAGCGAAACATGATATCCTTGCTCTAACCGAGACCCAGGTGGATTCGTCAACTGATTCGACATATCTTGGTTGCTCAGGATACGACTTACATTTGAGATTCCGTTTCAAGTGCGGAGTCTGCGTCCTCACGCGGTCCAATCTGGCTTGCCTTGGTGGAGGCGTTGGAACCCAATAACATGGACTTCATGCGGTTAGGGGCATGCTGAGGAATTCTGTTCGATTTCTTCGGTGTCTTTATCGTTCCCCGAATGATAATCGACCAGCGACACTTTTCGAACATCTTTCACGTACCGTCGGCTGGATACAGATCAACCAGCTGCCTTCTGAAATTGTCGTACTTGGCAATTTTAATGTACACAAATCCGGGTTGATGCATTCTAGCAGAACCGACGAGATTTAGAGGCTAGTGGAGATGTTCGCTGTTAGCCACAATTTGACTCAATTCGTGGAAGAACCTGTGGGGGGTTTATATTAGTAGGTAACCGGCGCGGGTATGGGTTATCTAATATCCCACTGAGTTCTGTCTGAAACCGTTCACTACAGGAGAATTAAAACGCACTGATTTTGACTGAGATAAGTCCTTTTATTGAGGTCAACCCCTTTTTGTAACACTAGATATTGCTCCAAAGGACAGGTCTTTAATTAGCTGATGTATCTTGGGCTGGTGCGTCGACAGTTCACGTAAAAACTACCGAACATTATCACCTTCGCTGGTTTTTGAGCCAACACAATTAACGCCAGCGAATGAAGGTCTCCATATATAAAACACTTTATTTTTACTTGTTGTGGTGACAAATGGTTATGTACTTAACGTTTCTATGGCTTTTCAATCGATACAATTAACGCCAGCGGATAAGGTTTCCATATATAAAACACTTTATTTTTACTTATTGTGGTGACAAATGGTTATGTACTTAATGTTTCTACTTTAATTAATATTTGTATTCAATTCGCATATTCAGTTTTCGCGACTACAAAACCACGATTAATACCAGCGTCCAACTCCGGCTCTGGCTGACACTCTACTCACGGTGGGTACTCCCCTGAAGGTAAAACTCGACTGACTCATTACAAGCGAGGAAAAGTTCATCGCGTCGTGGCAGTGGAGTCATAGCTAAATAAACTCACTGCCATTTACTAGGAACTTTTAAAAGGGTTACTATACTTGCATAGGGAATTTTTTTCCGGAGAATCACTCCCGTATAAGCTGAGGTAAATTCCTCTGGCGCTATGTATACGAGGAACTTGGTTTGGAAATACGACCAAGTATGGGCATGAGTTGTCGGTTAGACAAAGAAATGTGGGTCTTGGTCGTTGCAATGGTTGTTTCGCGGAAATGCAACGCATCGTGCTGGTGACTTGCCAGTAAAGGGAATTGGTATTGGGTAGGATGGGAGCCGAAATGATTTTCGGGGAAACTGAATGTTGCTTGGTTACAAGCGAGGAAATAGTTTAAGCAGGAAGTGAGCCGGAATGATTTGCGGGGTAAATTGGTACTGCTTGGTTGCAAGCAAGAGATATGATTTGAATAGGAAATTAACCGCAGCGGTTTTTGGAAAAATGTATGCGGCTCGATGTAGTCGGGAGAGAATCGATTCTTGGTGAGTTTGGGGATGGATGTTGTTGCACATTGGGATGTGTTCTTTGCATGTTTGCGCGTGGATTACGGATTGGGGTTATGGTGACGCACTATTGGCGGCCAAGATTGGTTGGGATTGTGGGTTGGTTCTCCGTGTGGTATAGAGAACCCCCACAAACCTACCGAGTACTGGATACCCGAGGTGATTATCCGAACAGCCTGAATCTGTTTTTCACATCCGAGCCGAGCATTTATACTATGGAAGTAGCTGTGCCAGTGGGAAACTCTGATCACTGATTGGTATCAGTCGCGCAACAACCTGCATTTCAAGCGAATAACCGACTTAAGCAGCTTCGCCATGTATGGAGGTATAGGGCTGCCAACTGAGCCAATTTGCGAGAAATCTTCGCAACCTTCCCATGGTCGGAGGTGTGCTTTGAGACTCCAATGTTAATGGTCCACGGGAGACCGTTTGACACTTATAACCGATATATGGACGTCTGCGATTGAGGGGCATGGTGAGTCAAGGGCGGCCCCATTGGATATCTCCAAGGCTTTTGACCGCGTCTGGCTCGGGGCATTGCTGAGTAAACTTCGTTCATATGGACTTTCTCACCAACTTTCCGATGAAGAGCTTTCTCGAAAATCGATCGATCCGGGTTGTTGTAGACGGCGGGTGTTCAGATCTGTAACCTGTTAATTCCGGTGTGGCACAAGGTTCTATTTTGGCTTCAACCTTGTTTTTGCTTCATAAATGATTTGTTGGAGTCAACGGAGAACAGGGTTTATAACCATTCAATTTCGCGGATGAAAGTACGCTTGTTTCCTTTTTTTCGAGTAACCGTCTGATTGGTGCATCAACGTCGCACTAGCTGAGATGTAGATGTAGCCAGATCGACTCTCTGAATCGGGATCTGGACAACGTCCTGTGGTGGGAAAACGTCAATCTTATCGGCTTCAATGTAACGAAGACACAGTATACAAGGAAAAGTGGATCATCAGTTCCACAGGTGATGAAGAATGGCCAGGCCCTCGAGTCTGGGGACAACTTGAAACTGATCGGCGTCACGGTCTGTGCGAATGTATCGTGGCATAAACATGTGTCGAACATCGCCCGGTCCACTTCTGCAAAACTGAGTTATAATTTTAGGGCCAATAAATATTTTACCCCGGCCCAAATTTTTCTCCTGCATAAATCCCACATTAGACCCGCGCTAGGATATTGCTCTCATGTTTGGAGCTCTGCTCCTAACCATACTCTCAACCTACTTGAGAGCATACAGAGACGAGCGATCCGCCTGATCGGGGACACGGCGCTGACGTCGGGACTACAGTCGCTATCACATAGAAGGCGCCCAGCTAAATGTGTTCTGCAAGACAATCCAACGGATCGCATCAATTTTCGGTTCATCTCCCAACAGCGCGAATATCCCTGCATCAGAACTCGTTCCGTTACCGAGCGGGGAAGCTGTGGAATTCCCTCGCCGCGCAAGTGTTCCTGAAGCGTTACAATCTGCAACTGTTCAAAAGGATCTGTAACAGTTATTTGGTGCCATCTCGGGGCGCCGTGTCTGCGCTATAAGTTGGCCTCTCCCGAAGAAGTATATTAAAAAAAAAAATCAAATATATACCAAAATCAAGAGGATCTACCTGAAATCTTGGGACAACAAGCGATTTTAAAACATCTTAATGCAATGGGTAAAAAAACTAAGAAATTTGGTTCCCTAAGAACTCAAGCCAAGAGACGTCGAGCGCAGTTTTATCACGTGCGAACAATTACGCCAAAGGTAAAGTCGGGAGGATTTGTGCAACGAATCGTGTGACGGAGTGCAGAAAATCGAGCGATAAGCCCGGCTATGCATGAACTACAACTTCCAAATCGAATACTCGCGGCAATGAGCTAATGCTGTGCATCTGATGGGATCAGCTTGGAGTGATCTATAATACAATGAGCTACTTCAGCCTTAGGAAACCATCACTGGGGAACGTTACTAACAGCAATTGAAGCTCATGCGCCCTCAACATACCAAAAGCCATGACAAAGTGATCTTTCAACAATAAAACGCCACATGTTGAAAAGTCGTCAAAGAAACTTTGGAGGCGCTACAATTGGACGTTCTACCTCACCCACCAAATTCACTAGACATTGTTTCTTCCGACTACCATTAGTTCCGGCTGTAAGGTTATATAATTGTTAAGTTTTGGTTTACCCTTACATTCTAGGGTGGACGTCTGTTTCAGGTGGAGGCGTGAGGGCGGCGTAATGGATGTGCCCGGCCTCCTTAGTGGGAGCCTCCCCGATGAGCCGATCTCGTAACGCAAGTTCCTTCCGCTTGCTTTGTTTCCGGAGTTAGTCCACCATGGGGGATGGACTTCTCTGTTAGCAGTGGTGCCGACAGCGTTGGCCGTCTTGGAGAAATGGATCAACAGTTGATGGATGAAAAGGTCTTTTGTGATTCATTTAAATTGACTTTGTTTATTTGGTTTGACTTGATTTTATAAGATTCGGCCGTAACTTGGACCTTCTGGATTCGAACTGATCACGAATCCAAAAAAAAAAAAAAAAAAAAAAAAAATTGGTTGGCGAAAGGCCGACTTTAGGGAGACAAGGACAAATGTGTCCTTCATCTTGTCTCTGGCTTCTGGCCATCTTGTGATAACCAAAATCACCCACATCCGTGAAGATGTTGGGCTCGGTCTCAAGATATCTGAAAAGAAAGGGGAAGGACGTATCTAAGGATAGTGTGGACAGGGTTAGTTCAATTGTTCTCTAACTACTTGGATGGGGGGATGGTGGGAAAGAAATCGTACAAGGCCTGCAGGTCTTGAGGGCGGTAGTAAACGCAGATCACGTCTTTGGTGTCTGATAATCTGCGCTTTGGTCGGTGTGTATGTGTTTGTGCTGTCTTGTACTGTGCGCATCCCATGGGATGGGTACAGGAATCCTCTATTATAAAGGAGAATGTTGTTGGGAAGGGTGCTTTCTTCAGTTTTGTCCTGAAGAAGAAATTGTGGTGGTCTGATTCGAAGAGATCGAAAGAGAGAAGGGTCAAGAACGCAAGACTCCCGAACAAGTGGGTTCTCGCTGTTATGAATGCTTTCGAGGTACTTATATGCTAATTGTAGCAAGTACTCATCGATAGAGATAATGGAGGCACCTTCGTATAGGTGAGTTCGGGTAATGGCGACCGTCAGGCCTTCTAAAGTAGTTGACGCATCTTCTGAGGAGTTTTCTTTCGAAAACTCGAAGTCTTTCCATTTGGGCCGAAGATATGCAGGACCATATGGGAAAGGCGTATGATATTCCAGATCGGAATAGCTGCTTATAGCAGAGAAGCTTAACTTTAGTGTCAACTTTGTTGCTCCACTTCAAGACGTTGTGCAGTTGCGTAGACCGACCGAGGCCCCTTTGAAGAATGTGGGTCACGTGTTTGATGAAATTCATCATTTTTGGGGTATAAATGATCCCAAGATATTTCATTCTGTCCTGTGGTCTAATCAGATACACACGCAATTCACAAGCAAAATAGTGAAAAGCACCGAACGAAAAATCGAATAAGAAAATACATCAGAGCCGTATACCTTAGCGATAACATAACAATTCACATCAGTGGAGTGTAGTCGAGTTTAAAAATCAAATTCTAAAATCGACCAGTAGCCTGATGGGTAACGCTTAGGTTCAATTGTTGGTGATTCAAACTGTCATAGCGTCAGTTCGAATCACACGTTCTGCTTCACTATTATTTCAAACGCTATAGTACCTCCTATTTGTATTCGGATATTCTGTGAATATCGAGAAGTAGGTTGGGAGTGTTTACTACTCAGAATTATAGCTACTGTTTAGATGGGTTAAGTCGAATTTTCCATCGACTGCAGTACTGATACAGTTCGCCCAGATGACGGTTGAGTCGATTTGTTGCGAGTTTTGGACTTTTAGATGACGTGTGCACTAGGACGTCATCCGCATAGCAAATCTGGTTTACTCTACCATCCACAGGACGAGGAATATCTGAGGCATAGATATTAAATAAGATGGGGCCTAGAATGGGGCCCTGTGGTACGCCTGCAGCGGCGTTGAAAGTTCGGGAAAGCTTTCCATTCACTCGAACTTGGAAGGTTCTGTTTAAAATGAACTGGTAGATAATACTACACAGCGGTTTACTGAGGCCAGTATTTAGTAATTTGAAAACGAGACCTTCGATCCAGGTTGTGTTAAAAGCCTTTTCAATGTCCAAGCTCACCGCAATGGTGGGTTTCTTATTAAAGAGGCGCACGCAAACGTGGTTTTGAAATATGTTGGGAGCCATGGTGGTGCTGTGCGCTCTTCTAAATCCAAATTGGAAGTCAGGTATTAAGTTCCTGACACTGATAAATTTATTTAGCTTCTCGTATATGAACTGTTCATATATTTTGCTGATGCAGGTGAGGAGCGAAATAGGACGAAAGCTTGAGGGGTGATAATTTGGTTTCCCAGCTTTTGCTATTGGGCAGACAACAGCATGCTTCCAAGCTTGGGGAAAGTACCCCATGTTGTAGGCATGGTTGAGCAGAATGGAGAGCTTTATAAAGAATAAAGCAGAAAGCCTTCGCAACGAGCGGTAGGACATGTCGATACCGGGTGACTTATTGGGGTATCGAGATTGAACTAGGTTCTGTAGAGTATTTGGTGTGACGAAGCCGTGACTATTATCACGTGTGTCGTCGAAGTATGCACTGTTAGTTGAGTTAAAACAACTATCTTTTTAACATTTTTACAAACCTTCTGGTCCACGTCTTCCAATTGTCGGGTGGGATTGTTTTGGATTCTTTGTTTTATCAGTGTGTCAATATTGTGAATAATGGCTCGCAATAATGGCTCCCTTTGCGTGAAGCGGTAACGATATCTCATTCTGCAGAGCTTTTTACGCTCCCGAATGAGATGAAGAGTGAAGTGAGATGACGACATGGGGGATCCGATAGGGACATGGGTCTCCGAAGTTTCAACTAGAATCTCGTGAAGTCGAGCTGCAGCTTTATTTATCTCAACCGTCGTTATGTTCCTGTCAGTGGGAAGAGAGAGTTGGTGGAGTTTTTCGTTCGATGTAATATTGAAGTTGTCCCAATTTGTGCGCCCATAATCAGGTATATATCTGACATGAGCCCGGGATGCTCGATAGCCACGGATGAACATGGTCACAGAGTTGTGGTCAGACACACCCGCCGTTACTTGGGGAGGAGTGATTTGGAGAAGTAAGTCTTTGGACACAATAGAGATGTCCAGGATGGAGTTGCCTCGGGTACCAACCGTAGGTGCGACTATTTCGAAGTTGAGGGCATGACAGTTTTCGGTGTACCATTGGAACATTTTTGTACCGTTTGGGCAAGAGACGGAGTTGTTCCAGTGGGGATGCCTGGAGTTGAAATCGTCGCCTATAATGAAGGGTGTATGCCCCGAGGACGTTATTAACTGGCCGATATCTTCGGGATTAATAGGGCCATTGTTGGTTTTATGTGAGTGGTATACGGTATTCACTCTACCGTTATTAGCTAGATGCAATTCAACCCCGGAGACATCTATGGACTCGAAATGTGGGAGGTCAATAGCTTCATGGCGAAGTTCTCTATGAACTAGAATACAGGTGCCACCTCCGTTGAGGTGGGGCTGCCAGTGAGGGTTCGATCTCTTCGAATGATTGAAAAGTTTGGGAAAGTCGGACGATGACATGGATGCAACCTAGTTTCGGTTACAAGAACCATGTCCGACCGGTTATCCTTTATGAAGTCAGATACTATCGCACGCTTTGATAGTGAAACAAGGGAGTTGATGTTTATAAGGATAACTTTAATTTTGGGGTCCATTTTGAAGTCTACGTCTTACATATGCGGTGAAAATGAGCGCATCCCTCTCAGCCTCAGTTGTTAGTTCGGGGTCGAATATCCTCAATCACGCGGGAGAGACTAAGTAGTTTCTCGAGCATTGAGGGTTGCCCCTTTGGAGGCTTTTGTGTCGCCGCTTGGATTTGTGGGGTTCTGTTGGGCTTTACCGCGAGTTGCTTAGGAGCTTGAATGTGATTTTGAACGGGAGGAGTTGGTAGAGTTTTTATACTCTTTGTTTGTCGGCCTTTAAGCATCTCCAATGTAAATCCATTTTGGATGAAGTTTTGTGTGACCTGTTTGTTTAGCTCGAGTCTGCTTGGATCTTTAAATTATTTCTTTATATTTAGGACAGTCCCTCTAACTGGCCGGATGTCCTTTTTTCCCGCAGTTGCAGCAAGTTGGCAGTGTTATTTCAGCCTGCACATTTGTTGTGGGATCGTATTTGGCTGGCGGTAGTTCGCAGTTGCCAATATCGCGGGATTTTCCGCAACGAACGCAACGGCGGCTCATGTTGCAATTTCGGCAGGCATGCCCGAAACGCTGGCAACGTCTGCTTTGAGGCATTTCACTGTTATGGAATACCTCGAAGACGACTTGCTGATGCAAGATTGGAAGCGACTTTGTCCTTATTATGGAATATATGTCGGTCCCTGGCGCAAGGTGAAACTCCCATATGTTCACCTTGCTGTAACTGATCACGAATCCAAAATGTGCTACCCTTTTATACTCTGTGGCAACAGAGATTTGTAAAAATTGACCTTAAAATTCCAAGAAGCACAAACATGATTTTGTGAGCTTTAATTGGAATGGGATTCTGGGAAGGGGATAGGAATTTATTTGAACAAATTCCCGGAAGGAGAAATTATGAAATGCATTTAGAATTAGGCATTTCATAATGTTAAGGTTATTCGGAATTGAATCAATATACGACAAAGGGACTTTCGTTTAAATTTATCGTGCATATGATTCAATTGGATTGGGATTTCGGGTACGGGTAAGGTAATTGGAAATTGAATCAATCTGCGACAAATTAAGTTTTGGTTTAACTTGTTGCTCACATGATTCACTATGGGAATAAGGTTGGGATTATAGGTAGTTGGGTGAGAGTAGTAATATAGAATCACTTCACGGCCGATGGCTCATGGACTGCCCGCGCAGCACCCCACTTCTGACGAAAAATCCAAAAATTATATCCAATTTTGGAGCACCTCCAAATATGAGACATTTTTGCAGCTCAGAATCCGTATGCTGCATGAAATGATTGGGAAAAATCATAAATAACGATGGAAAATAGTTTAAATAAAATGTTTTGTACCAATTTCCTAGAGTAAAGCTTCAACGTTACAAAAAAGAACTCTTTAAATGATTTTTACACATCATAGTTCAACATCTTCCCAGAACACGACTCCGAGAAAGCAAATGAGACGGACGGAATTACAGATAAACTACATATATAAATGCTGCATAACATTTCCGCATAACTTATGCACAGAAAACATTTGCTATATGTTGGAAAACTGTTGGTATTCAAGTGATCTCGAAACAAGCCAAAAAATGTTTGCCGCAAAATGATCAGCAAATAGCGTGACTGTTTATGTTACCCAAAAGGGATGCGAAATGTTGTAATACAATTTTTAGAACGAATTCAAACAGATTTGTACACCCGAAGCCGTAGTGAAGAACACAGCACCATAAATAAATAGAAAAAGAAATTATCCGAGCCTTTACCAGTGCGTTAACCTAGCTACCCACAGCGTATGTTGCTAATTGAAACATTCTCACATACATACGGCCGTACTCTGTTGCTGTGGTGCTAACCTTTGCATAGAATAGATCGAATCACGTCCTTAGTTTATCTCAAAACGATATAGCTTCCCTGCCAACACTAAATAAGATTGATATGAGAGATGTGAGATTCCAACAGAACAGTGCCAAGGTACACACAGCCCAAGTTTTAATGGCAATGGAGTGTGGCACCATTTCCCAAGACGCCTCATCTCGTTGAGGAGAAATCTGCAGTCATCATTGACTACATTTACTACTATCTTCTCAGGACCCTATACAACAAACTTATGTCAGGCTATCACTAACATTATCAATCGATATGTTGGACGGAGTTTAAGGAAATTTTCGAATTTGATTAACGCAGTGTGTTGACAATAATGGATGCCATCTGGTATCACCGATATTAACTTTAAAATATGTAAACCAAACTAAATTAATAAGTAAACTTTAATTGTACGTGATTGTGGAAACATAATTAAATCACTACATATTTTTAAATAAATTTTTAAATCAACAAATTCCTCTACTCCACTGGATATAGCGAGCGATTCTCTGTAAATGGAGTTAATAAGCTTCGAATCGCAAATTCTGCTGTCCTTAATATTTCTTGTTCAAACATAAAACAATATCATTTCCATTTAGTAAACTAACAATATAATTACAAAATACAACCGAGTTATTTTCCATTTCAAAGTGCACCGCTGGCAAGAAATTCTTTAAATAACACTTCAACACCGGCATTTTAAATTCTAATTCTACTCAGTATGAAAACGCTCTTTGCCAGTTGTTTACACAAATTGTTATGATCATGAAGTTGAACTAAATAACAATTAAAACAAAGCACCTCGGCGCTCTGCCTGCGAGAAAGCATTCTAAATAGGTCCCGAAAGACCTAGTCGCAAAAATTATGGATATTGAACAACAAATATAATATACACAGAAGCACGAAAATGGCCCTTTCAATGAGAATCTATCTAGTGTAAGATAAATTGTGTACGATTACAAAAAAGAACCTTATAAAAATAGGAAATGAGCTTAATGCAAAAAGAGCACAGAGGACGTTCAAGAATCCAAATTGGTTTTCAAGATCTATTGTAGCTAGATTCCAATTGCAAGTTGACCTGAATAGTATGTGTATGAACGCTGATTTGCCAACTATTACGAAGAGTTCCAGCATAAGGACTTAACTTTTCTCAGATATCATTTGTCATTTTGTAATGCTGTAGAGAACTCTATGGTGGTTGGGATAGGAAGTTTTTTAGTTTCAGACGGTGGGGACTGCGGTTATGTTTAAGACTATTTCCTTTTTTTATATGCTTTGCTGGTTCAATATCAGCTGTTTAAGTTTACCTTGACTGGGTTTGACAGCCACTTCAAATGTTCTCTCCTTAGTTATTCGGTGTTTCCATTCAGAAGCAATAGACGAAAAGGAAATATATGTTGTATTTTAATGGTGGCCTCGATGAAGGCCAACATACTCCTTCAACATAAGAATGTAACATCTATTAAAGTAATTGGTTTCACTATACCACGATTATATGTTTTCACGGTATTATATCAAATTTATTTTGGCATAACCTGTTAAGGTTGGAAATCTCATTGATTTAACGTCGCTCCACATCATATAGTCACCTCATTACATACGATTTTTTGGATCAACTTTTCAACGTTTACTTCTGCTTGTGTCCCTTCTTCAGCTTTCTATACCCATAACTTAATTACATGTATGTAATACCAAACGAGCTTTTTCTTTTCGATTACTTCTCTTTCTGTGCATTCCATCTGGGTGTAAAAATTCTCTTAAGAGTCTCAAAAGTCCTGTAATATTCGTTTAACGTGTTCTAAATGTATTCTGCCTGTGAGACTTGCGCATCACTTTGTCACTGACCTCCCTGTCTAAAAGTATCCTTTCTTACTTTTTACTATTGTATTTACTTTTTACTTTTGCGGATGATTTCTCTTGATTGTTGCCTCTCTTTGTGTACTCATATTTGTATTTAGAGGGGAAGTTACACCGCTTCAACTACTTCTAAAAGTTTCATCCCAATTTATTACATTTACTGCTTAATAACGAGATAACTTCTCTCAGTGGCTGCTTACTCCTAACATTAACGAATGTTTCACAAATGCTTTGGCATCCACAAGATTCTTTCCAACCACAATGTGTTGTCAAGGTAACCCTTCGCAACCCGTTTCACACGCCCATCTACTTCCTTTATGTAAAATGCGTATACGTTTCACGTTCGCCTTTTATGGAATATTATTATTGCCGTACCTTCAATGGTTTGAAATAATTGCTCACCTGTTACACACTCAGCGCATAATTTTCCAAATAATATGATTTAGAACTCCCTATATGTCGAGTGGGTTTCGGGTGCGCGAATAGCACAATAACATGTATATATATAGAGATATGGTTATAGAAGTAGTAAATTTATTTATCCTAAAGCCGTAAATCGGACAAGTTCTCCAAACATCCAATAAGGTAAGTAGCTCTATAATGAATAACAAGTCCTAATCGTTTAGGTAGTAATATGCTGTCGATTCAGAAGATATATCCTTAATCGTACGGTAATATATGGTACATACTTAGACACACCATACTTGAAAAAAGTTTCATCTATTATATTAATACGGGTTAGGTACAACATTTTGAACACGTCAGTAGTAATTTTTACCATCAACTAGCGGTTATTTTCTATAACCGGACTGACAGTATCATTGGTACGTAAAAACTCTGCCAAGTTGTGTAATTCGAAATTAGATGGAATTCTCACTCTACGTGGATGGATCATGATTTAGATCCACCCTCTCCGATCCTTTCTCTCCAACCTCAGGTGTCCCCCAGGGCAGTCATCTCGGCCCCCTTCTATTTATCGTAACCATAAACGACATAGGCTCTTGCATTAATCACTCCTTCGTCTCGCTTTACGCGGATGATACCAAAATTTTCAAGACAATCCGCTCTCCCCTGGACTAAAAGTACCCTTTCCAATCGGATCTTGACAGCTTCCCGACTTGGTGCTAAAATAATTGTCTAGAAATGAATATCGCCAAATGTCACACAATCACCTTCTCTCGGAAGCGTTCCCCCACTCACCCACGCTCCTATCTCTTACTGAACCAACCGATAACATCGGTTGAATTGATTCGCGATCTGGGCGTCCTATGCGACAAGGAGCTCAAATTTATCGCACACATTGATTACATAATCCTCAAGGCCAACGCCGCCCTTGGGTTTGTCAAACGCTGGTCGATGGAATTCCTTAACCCCTATGTCACCCGATCACTCTACACAATCTTTGTCCGGCCACTACTCGAATACGCTAGTCAGGTCTGGTCCCCGTATCAAGTGACTCACATTCACAGGATTGAGGGTGTTCAACGTCGTTTCTTGCGCTTTGCCCTCCGCGGACTAAACTGGGAAAATTCGTTGACTCTACCATCATACACAAGCCGGCTCCCGCTAATCAAGCTAAACACACTTGAAGACCACAGAATCCATGCCGACATCATCTTTGTCCATCGCCTTCTGTTTGGCTCAATCAATTGCCCAAGCTTGCCCTCCACTTTAACATTTAGTACACACCCCCGTAACGTACGTAACCCTCGACTGTTTTACGTGCTCGCTCATCACACTTCTTACGGCGTTAACGAACCCATCTCGTGTATGCTACGACAGGCCAACTCTTTCCGCACCTCCTTCGATTTCAACATCTCCACTCCCGCTCTTAAACGACGTCTCCGACGAAACCCGTCCTAAATCCGCCTCCTCCGTTCAATAACCCCTCTACCCAGCAATCCTCTCCTATCCCTCCCTCAAACTAGTTCCCCCTACACCTTTCCAACCCCACTCAACCCCCCCCCCCCCCCCCCCTCTCTCCAGGGTCACTAATCCCCGCTCCTGTATCAGTCCGTACACGTGCCCTCCACTGTCGCACAAAGGCCGCGTTTACCACCCCCACATATACTCGCTCTTCCCTGGCCTCCTACCTCCCCCATCGCCTAGTAATCTTCAACTTCCTGGTTTTCTTCTCCTTTTTTTCGATTGAATAATTGAATAAGATCTTAACCACTACTCTAGTTTTTAAGATAGTCTGTAAGGTTTTATGTTAAGTTAATTTAAGCTTGCATTAAGCTAAATAAAAATGAGGGTGCCGCCTTTAGTCAATCAATCAATCAATCATGGGAATTTCCCCCTTTCTGGAGATATCAACCGTGTTTTTAATAGATATTTTTATTTTCTTATTATTTACTATAAAATACTTTAATAAAACCTAACAATGAATTTATTGACAATGAATCCATTTTAAATATATTACAAATTTCTTTGCCTATGTGCTTGTCAAAGAACTGTTTTCTAACTTTCACCGTCGATAGTTGAAACGAAAAACTTCCCAAGAAAATCGTATGGCGCTACGAGAAAGACAATTGAAACGGTTTAAAGAACTATTTTCTTGTGTATAAGCTGATCATTATTTCTGATCAACAACGATGTGGACGCTGTGGTTGATATAATAACATGGATGGTTGGTTTTTCTTGGTAAGAGGACGTTTATTCCAGGGTGAGCAACAAACCAATAACCAACAGATGATTCAAGTTAACCAAATTCCACACAACCTCATCCTCTTTAAGCTGTCTTCCCTTGGCTTCGAACCCCTACTGATTAAGTGGATTTCTTCCTATCTTAACGATTGAACCTACCGTGTCAGGTTTAGATCCACCCTCTCCAATCCTTTTCTTCCCACGTCAGGTGCTCCCCAAGGCAGTCGTCTTGGACCCCTCCTATTAATTCTAACTATTAATGATATAGACTCGAGTATCAGCACTCCTCCATGTGTCTATATGCGGACGACACTAAACTCTTCAAGACGAACCGCTCATCTGTCGACTCCTCACTTCTCCAAATGGATCTCGGCAACTCTTCAACTTGGTGCCTAAATAACTGCCTCGAACTAAATATTGCCAAATGTCACTCAATCACCTTCTCTCGTAAACAGAAAATGGGAAAATGCTCTGATTCTACCCCCACACACGAGCCGTCTTCACCTAATTAACCTTAACACACTTGAAGAGCGCAGAATTCATGCCGGCATCCTCTTCATCCGTCGTCTACTCTCCGCCATAGATAAAACCTACGTTTCATGTATATAATACACATATGGCGTTTGCGACGATAGCGAAGAGCGTCTGATTCGAACCGAGGCTATAACAAGATTGAACCAATGCTTAACACATCAGATCACTGCCCCGTGCACGAATTCGGTCGTTTTTCTCAAGTACACTCAACTAATGTGCAACTGCTATGTTATTACGCTGTGGTATACGGCTCTGATACTTTGCTTATTCGATTTTCTTTTGGTGTTGTTCTTCACTATGTGCTTGTGTACTGTGTGTGTTTCTGCGAGAAACGCCACACATACACTTCATTTACTAATAAGACACTACACACTTTCTTTTATGCACATCTAGCGCAACTAGGGAGAAAGGCAACGACCTTATTTCGAATCGTTGCTTTATTTTAACTATTTTATAAGTGCGACCGACCTAAAAAATGATCTTCCTTATCGACGATTGAAGTAATATTATCAGATCGTCTGCATACGCAATAGCCTGATGAAGAGACCCTATCAAGTCGCTAGTGTAAAGATTAAAAAGGATCGGAAATAACACCGTCCCTTGTTGCAGACCGTTTTTTTTTTTTTTGTAAGTAATGTCGGAGATCACATTGCCGCTTTTGACGATGAATTTCCTTTCATTCAACATGTCGTCTAGTATATACAGCAGTGGTTTCTGAATGCCTATTCTTATTACCTTCTAGTATAATCTTACTAGTCAAATGGCGTCGGAGGCCCTCTCCAAGTCTATCCAAACAGGCACCTGTGCACTGTTTCTGACTTTTATTCCACTGAATGTCTGAAACCAGTTTAACTGCGGGATGTGTAATTTCATGACCAGCTTTAAAACCACACTGGATAATTGGAATAATGTTATTGTTAAGTACAGCCCTTTTTAGAACCTTCTCGAACACTTTACTGATACTCAGTAACAAACTGATCGATCGCAGATTTTTTGGAAGTGTTCTGTTTTTCCCGTTTTTTTATAACAGTTGTTGAACAAGACTGTAGCGGTTCCGCCAAACCCTACGGTCTACTTACCTGAAAACCCCCGATAACTACTACCCAACCCCTTTAAATTTGCTAATGCAACAGTATTAGTACCTAAAAATGCTGCACGCATTTAAGAGATCAAATCTATGATCTTTAAGTCCCTGTAAAGAAAACTTACCTTCATGCATTCTCTTCGCATACCATTGCTCCTTAAGATTTCTTTATTAACTTACCAGGAATTTCCAATCAATTTCGGCATCTACGTCGCCAGTCAAATTTCCTTAGATGAATTCCTGTAAACAAAATAATTCGGATTGCATTCAATGTAACCGTCATGACAGGGACCATAAATATCGCGCCGTCTATTTTCTGAGCCGCGTCATATACCTTTTCATACACATGCCTGGCAACCTTTTTGGTTTGTCTTATCAATAAACAACCCAAGCAGCTGCATATTAATTAGCGCAATAGACGCCGAAACCAAATTCTCCAGCATTTCCTAATGCAAATATGAACCCGGTTTCTACTGCAGCCAAAGATGCCATAAAAATCCAATTTGCTTTAGCACCTTTTTCTCCTAACGTCGAAAATAGCGACGAGGCATCGTGTAAACAATGACCCGTATTACCAACGGCGCATTTGGTCATTTTCCCCTATTGTCTTTGCCGCCTGCCTGTTTCGTCGTTCCACTGCACGTGTGAATCGCATCTATCCGAACGATCCCACACATTCCACCATGACCTTTATTACGAGATCTGGTTTTCTTGTTCCCACAAGAGAGACCCTACGTTACACTTGTGGGAGATAAAACATATCCTTGGCAAGGATATATTCACACCCTTAAGAGAAGAGTTTTTCTCTCTCTTCCTTTTTTCTTAGCGAAATCATCTCTGCTTGAGATGACGATCGCTGAGTCCTTTATCATCCGCGGAGCGCCACGGTCATGCGTCACTCCAACTCGCAGTCGTTGCGAAGACGCACAAATATATACTGGAGTCGTGTTCGCGTTGTTCAAGTAACTTTAGTTAAAGTCGGTGAAAGTATTGATTTAAATCTGTCATTTTATGTGTTGTTCGATTTGGATATACCTTCAAAACTAAAAATAAATCTAAGTGAAAGTATTAAATGTAACAAATAAAGTATTATTGTTTATCAAACCGGAGTGTTTTGTTTCTGTGTTGTGTCCGCTCGGTTGCGAAGGTCGACCATAGTTTGCTTCATCCTTGCGTAGTGAGCAGTTACCGCGCGAACAATTTATGATGGAGGAGGAAGTGAACGGGGTGCCCGTGTATTGGCACAATACTTCCTACCCCACAAGACTTCATATATGTCTGCGGGGCTTTTCAGGGCCCGAAGAGCCACGCATCGCTCGATCACCACCATTACCGGCAAATACAACTTACCTTAAAGTTGAACCTTCGGCAAGGTTATACAATCTTGCTATGGCATTAACCGCCAACCAATTCGCTGGAATTAATTCGGTTATCCCCACGGATAACCGACATAAATACCCCATAGGAAGCTTACCTTTTTAAAGGCTGTTCCAAGCCCTCTTCGAGCGGTCATACCTGGAAACATAATTCATGACAAGATGTTCATCTTGCCATGACATCAATCCAGCATCAATCGATTTTCAAGGCATGTTCTATGATCTATCTTTCCAAACGAGGAGATGGTCAAATTAAACATTGGCCTTGCAGGTGCGGATATTTGCTTGGTATCTGCATGACCGATTTTATGATCCGTTGCCGTATCTTGGAACGATCGCCAGCATCGGTCATGGCCACCAATATTTACTTACCCAACGAGTAGCCACGATTCTCACGCTCGAAGCTGTTTTCGTTTACATAAAGTGAACACCCAAGCGGATACTTTCGCCTGACGGTACCACCAACGGGATTAACATATCCATAAAACAACATGCACCCCATGCATCAAATTGTATCTCGCCGCCAAGTGTTTATTTTAAACAACTGGCAACGGTTGTATCCTGTATTCGTTTGCAAAACCAAACGTTGCATCCATGTCTTACGGATTGTTTACCTACATCGAGATTTTCTATTAACGGCCGTCAACCGTCCGCGGACCTGGAAACAACATGTCCATCAACTAAATGTTGATTTATGGCCTCTCCAAGGCAAGCGGATCTTCGGTGTGTTTTTCACACCAGAAAGGTCTGCTGCCGGCAAGCGTTACGCAAATCAATTGTGTACACAGCCGTCGACCCCATGCAATGTTGGCGAACTCAAACAATCCATTTCCCATCGTTCGATCATGGAAATGGCGTGTCTGTTGACATAAGATCGCAGAGACCTATTCCTTCACTATAATGATCATTACGATGGGTTACAATAACAACGCCCGCATCCACCTATGTTCGTCCATTGCTGGTTTTCTGTAGCGGATACCCATACATGGAAAATCCACCCCATGTCATCTAACCCAACCACGATTGACTGCCTCTGGTTGATCGTTTCGCTCCTCCCCTTTTGAGGCTATTCGCTGCCAGGTCATTCTTATGTTGGCGAATGGACTTCAGTCAGATATTATACACCAAAGTTTTCGCACGCATCCGGAGTCGGAGTTTAGTACCAGTGGAGACCGTTAATTCCGAACTTACTTTTTAACTTAGTGATCACTGCCTTAAAGTAAATTCATTTTTAAAGAGTGTCGTCCTCACCCAAAGACCTCGTGCATTATTATACGTTTAAGTGACATTTAAGACATGCAAAGACCTAATTGTATTCAGACTCGGTTGCTACCTACTGTAAAGTCGTGCCAGTTTAAGGATTCCTGTTGATATTGTGTTCATCCAAAATTAATTATATTAGTTTAATTAATAAGAGTCCCGCTGCGATCCGGAGGACTAATCTAACTAAATCAAGAAGCTGCATAAATAAAGAAACGTTCAGTGTCAACATTAGGTGTTTTTTTTGGCTTTTCTTCGTTTGCTTTGTGGAACAACTAAGGTGCAATTTAGTGTTGTGGTGTTTTCGTCCAACCTGCGTTCGTGCAAACGCCCCTAGTGAAAAACCACCACGCCACATGTCCATTGTGATTGGAGGAAGATATTTGAGTACAATATTGGGTATAAATGATGCAAAGACGCTATGGATTTCTTTACTAGTGATTAAAAGACTGTTAGCGCTCTCGGTAGTGATTTCGGCGTTTACCGTATTTTCATTGCTGAATTCGATAAAACCATGGTTTTCTGATCGCCACTGTGAAATGTCATTTCGAAGATGACGATAATGCAGTAGAACTCTATCCTCCAAGTCATGGTTGCGGCAAATTACTTCATTTGCCTTGTATAGTTCTTGAAAGACGGCCCCTACAACATTGACTTTTTCCAAGGGATCATCAGCCACAAAAAGTTCATCATTTTGGATGGCGTTGTTTGTGTCTATGCCTATATTTGTCAGCATTCGTTGGTTTTCGTCAGTTCGTCGTATTTGCAGACACTGAATCTCGTTTTCATTACTCCATCTAAATATTTTATTAATTCGCGGGAACATACTAGGGTTGTTGGATTTTACCGCCCGAACTTTGTTGTTCCAACACAAATTTGCTGATAGCCTATAGTTGGCTTTTATCAGCTGTTGGAGATTTTTTAATCTAGACTTTAGTTATATTATCTCCTGGTCGTGCCTGTCAGTAAATCGTATGTACCGTAGTTTTAGTTGAGACAGAAGTCTACTATTTTTTCTGTGGAGTGCGTTGATTGTGGCGTTTCGGTACATGTTCATGTTGTTCGTAGGTGTGGTTTTTGGTATCCTTTTGTCCATAGTTTCTTTTATGGTTACGTCCATTTTTTGTATGTATTTGTCGATGTCATCGTTGGATATGTTCTGTTGGTAGGAGGGTTAATATCTTTTAAGCGAATTTCTTTGGTTAAGGTTCTTGTGAATCGTGTCTATCGCATACCCCCATAGTTATAGGGTTGTGGTATCATACATTCACCTAGTTCCACAACTTCGCTTGGTGCTTTTACCGCGATTGATAATGCACAATAGTCGCTGTCGTACTCAGTTGTACGTAAGCAGTTTCTATTTTGTCTGTTAGTATGCGTCTGTTTAAGTCGTATGTCAATAAGCATAATATCTAGGAACGATCCCCCTCTGGCCCTCTAATCAAGAAAAAGCTAGAATTGCTCGGCGTCACGATTAGTGCACACGTGTGCATTAACATCGCCCAGTCCACCTCTGGAAAACTGAGTTATCTCTTTAGGGCCAATAAATATTTTACCCCGGCCCAACTTTTTCTTCTGTATAAATCCCACATTAGACCCGCGCCCGAATATTGGTCTTTTGGCGGATTTTGGTGGTGTCGTCGAATGTCAATGTGTTCCACCGAACACTGTCCATGGACAAAACAACCTAGAACACGGGGAACACCGTCACCAAACAGAAAGGACGACGGAGCGAATGCTGCCGCAATGAAACACCAAATGTTTTTTTTTTTTTTTACTTGTTTTATTCACAATTTTTGTTCCGTCCTTTTTTCGTTTTCCGAATTATTACAACACAGAGCGAAGACTGTCCAAAATGAAACACCGTACTTTGACTTTGTTTTAATGTCGTTTTATTTTTGTTCTGTTTTAGTGCGCCGCTATCACTTTACAATAGTTTCACTCTTATATCCTGGGGTGTGTTGTAGGCGACGTAACTACACGATTGCGAGCGGAGATTGACACGTACTTAATTTCGCTTATCACCATCTACGGTTACAAAAAAAAATGTTTTACTTAATAACACACTCACTTTCGTTTTCCTTTTCCTTCGACACACGATACTTTTCGTTCTTTGCAATACGCGGATACCTCCTCCTCGGGTTCACTAACTGTCCTCGACTCTGCGATGCGAATCTTCGAAATAGACTTCGCGAGATGTCTGTTCGATAAAGACCCTTCCTCTCGGCTCCTCGACTTAGACTATCTGTCTGCCCAAAAAAAATATCCCGATTCAGATCTCCGATCGGTATCTGCACAGGGGGAAATTTCCCACAATATCTGCGCCCTGTATCTATACTGCAGGAAAATGTCCCCATTTAATCTGCTAACAGAATTTCCCGACGTATCTGTTAGCAGCATAACATTACATCATTATCACCATCAGTGGTGGTGATTAAAATTTGGTTCGACGGCTGTCGATTTTGTGCCGCCTTTATTTGCATAAAACATCTGGCGCGCAGGCCGAAGGATATCCTGCAATTTGGATGGACATACGGTCCATGAGTTTTGTTTAACTTCTTTAGTTAAACTAACAATCCATGAGATCTTTCTAATGGGTGTGAAATTCCAAAAAGGAACCGTGGGACTGGAGTAGTTCCTTTTGTTGGTTTTACTCTCATAAATATTCCGGCATTATCTCGTTGAGATATTTACGGTTGCCTAGAATTTTATTGTATGAGGTTGCCGCTGCATTTGTTTGCACGACGGATTTGGGTGGTCTTTATGGTAGACTACCCGCACGTGCATCCGTTGGTCGGCTAATTTACGGACGATAGCAATTCCTTGTAACATCGTGTAGATGGTCAGGATTTCCAATTGTGCAGTGCTGGAGTGCGGCTCATTTCAGTTTTTGGGAATAGGATGAATGAATGTTTTACCTTTGTTTCAGGTATGCCATATTCGAATTGTTGAGCTTGACATTGAAAGCTTTGGGACGTTCAGTTGTTTGCTTTTTAGTGCCGGGCTCAACGTTGGCTAAATGTTTCGGGGCCCTAGCAGGACTTAGTGGGACGCGTCTGTGGGTGCGTGTAATGCTTTCCGGCAAGTATGTTCCTTGAAGGGTAAGAACGCTACACCCCCCCCCCCCCCGCAGTGACGTAGTCACGATATGAAGTAGGTGTAGGTGCCTGGGGGGTGCTGTCGTGTTTTATGGGCGTGCTGCCTTCCATCTTGGTCGGTGCTTGGGTGGTAACGGGGCGAAAGCTATCGCATTCGTCGTCTTCTTGTGGTCGTTAGTGGTTGGCGTTTTCTGGTTGCCGTACATTGAGAATCTTCGCAGCGTCTTCTTGGGCGCGCAGATCCTGGACGCGCTGCCGCGTTATTGGTCCGTGTAGGATGTCCGTAGCCCCGCGTGCAATCATTTCGCGAGGGTTTGGTGGTTTCTCGACTCTTGCCGCGCCTTGCGTTTCGTGGGAGTGTGGCGGATGGCATACGGGGCAGGTTTCGGCTGGTTGTTGGTATGTTTTTCCCGGTACGGTATCTGGTGGTAGTTCCAGATGGCACGGCTTCAATCTTTCGACACTGACAGTGTACGGCTTGCCGTCGAGAGGTTACATGTACCTACTGATGATGATCGATCGTTTCACACGGTGGCCAGCAGCAGTGCCACTACGAACAGTGACCGCAGAGAATGTATCCAAAACATTCTATTCGACCTGGGTCACACGTTTCGGCGTCCCGGCTACCCTCACAGCCGACCGAGGACCTCAGTTCGAGGCAGCGATCTTCAGGCAGCTGACCGATCTACTCGGCTGCCAACAAAGCCCCACAACAGCGTATCACCCCCAGTCCAATGGGATGATAGAACGATGGCATCGCTCACTCAAAGCCTCACTGATGTGTCACGATGACGATCAATGGCTCGACGCCCTACCAACGATACTTTTAGGCTTGCGCACAAGCATAAAAGAACACCTGGGAGCCTCAGCAGCAGATCTGACTTACGGAACCAATCTGCGCCTCCCAGGTGAGTTCTTCGCCGATGGAGAACCGCCACTCGAACAGTTGCCAAACTTGGAAAACCTACGCAAACTCATGAGTAAGGTCAGGGCAACACCGATCACCAGACACGGTTCCAAGAAGATATTTGTTCACCCAGAGATGGACAGCTGCACGCACGTCTTTATCAGGGTGGACAAAGTTAGGAGACCTTTAGACCCCCCCCCCCCCCCCCCCCTACCTAGGGCCATACAAGGTGCTGAATCGAATAAACGACCGAGTTTTCTCCGTTGATATCGACGGAAAACCATACACCGTCAGTGTCGAAAGACTGAAACCGTGCCACTTAGAACAACCGCCCGATGCGGCACTGGGAGAAGCATACCAGCAACCAGTGGCAGTAGCCGAAAGCTGCCCCGTACGCCATCCTACACACTTCTCCGAAACGCAAGGCACGACAGGCACTGAAACTCAACCAGACCCTCGCGAAATAGTTACACGCGAGGCCATAGAAGTCCTACACGGGCCCATAACGCGGCAGCGCGCTCTAGATCAACGCACCAGAGAGGCCGCCGCGAGAATCCTCAACATCCGGGAACCGGAAAATCCGCAACCCCAAACCGCTTCCAATAACAACCGCCAGAAAACGACAAACGCGATTTCCTTCGCTCCTTTACCGATGCTGTAGCGGTTCTACGAACCGCACAACCACCTATAGATTGAGATGTCCTTTCCGCCAAGGAACATGCTTACCTTTATTCATTACACGTGCCCACAGACACGTGTCCTAAGAGTCATAGCCATTCCTGAAACAATCAACAACGTTGAACCCGATACCAAAAAGCAAGGAACTTAACGTCCCAAAAGCTTCCAATATCGAGTTCAACGTTTAATAGATCATACCTGAAACAAAGGTTAGGTAAGGTTTGCAACGCATTCATCCATCATATGCAAAAACAATAGAAAAGGCAGAAATGCATCGCATCCCAGCAATGCACAATTTTAAATCTGCACGATGTTTCCACGAAATTACATTGCCGGTAAATAAACCGTACATCGGATGCCTATTGTGGTGGCTATTGAAAATCAACACCAACCCAGCGTATGATTATAATGCTAAGGCACACTTGTTCAAACAAAACTTATCGTTCCGCTGCTGATTAGCAGATAGATGTTTATTAGTGAAAGGTAAACAAAAGCGCTACATTCCATGGTTCCTATCCCACCCGAATTGCATGGGATCCTTTTCCTCATGCCAGATGTGTTGGGTAAACAAACCAGCGAGTGATCGGAGAATAAGCGGCGGCATCCCATCAACGGACAAAGGATGACAGGATTTCGATCACCACCACAATGGTGATGATGATGATTATTATGATAATGAAAAAACCTTCCTTTACAGATACGATGGAAAATTTCGCTTCACGGATAGGATAGGAAATTCTGTTAGCAGATTAAATGGGGACATTTTCCTGCAGTATAGATACAGGGCGCAGATATTATGGAAATTTTCCCTCTGTGCAGATACCGATCGGAGATCTGAATCGGGATATTTTTTTGGGCAGACAGTTAGTCTATATCGAGCATACGTCCAGGAGAGACATAGAGGGAACCCCACGGAGGCGGTCCAGAAGAGTACGGTTAGAGAATAAAAGTGGAAAAGGTCAGTCGACCGGCGAGGAAGTCATCTCGAGGAAGAAGTCAGAAATTAACTGAGTAGCTGGTGTTCCGTACGTGTGTCTTAAGTTAACTTAACTTCACTTAACTTCACTTAACGTAACTTAACATTAACCGAGTAACTTGTGTTTCGTTCGTGTGTCTTACTGTAGCGATCCTAAATCGCCACTCCCATCCAAATCCCCAACATACCCAAATAATCCCATCCAAATCCCCAATACTTCCCATTAATACATAATACATCCAAATTCCATATTGAATCATATGAGCGACGAATTAAACCAAAAGTATTCTTCGTCGCACATTGATTCAATTCCTAAAATCCTGACATCATGAAATGCTTAATTCAAAACGCATTTCATGATTTCCCTTCCAGGAACCTACCCAACTAATTCTTAATAATTTCAAAGGACCTTATTACAACTGAAGCACACGAAATCTTGTGTGTGCTTCTTGGAATTTTGGCACTAAAATAGTTGACAATTCTCAACTCAAAATAGAATAAACGGGGGACCAATTTCAATTTCGAGATTAGTAGATCTCCAGAGACCGAACCGCTGGCCAACAAAGTAAAAAAAAAATCTATAATCAGTAAAGTTCTGGAAGGTTAAACCCCTGGTCCGGTGCTGAATAAAAAGGAAAGAAATAAAAGAAAGTCCATTTAAGAAAGGAGAATACAACACACCAGCGTTTTAATTGTCGACAGAACACTCCCCCGGTGGAGAGTGTCCTATCCTGGGAAAAGAGATTGTGGCGACTCTAACCAATACACACACAATTCACAAGCAAAATAGTGAAGAGCACCAAACGAAAAATCGAACAAGAAAATACATCAGAACCGTATACCATGGCGATAACAAAAATAATTCACATCAGTGGAGTATAGTCGAGTTTAAAAATCAAATTCAAAACACGGTCAGTAGCCTGATGGGTAACGCTAAGGTTCAATTTTTTTCGTGATTCAAACTGTCTTAGCGCCAGTCAATCACACGATCTTCTTCACTATTATTTCAATCGCTATAAGATCTTAACGCAAATTAGAAGAGATCTTAGCAGAAGACCTCAACAACCGAGTTAACAGAAATATTAACCACACGGTTAAGCAAGGTCTTGGCCAAACATTGCGCGCCAGGGCGCACCACGAGAGGAAATACGGACAGGACATTGCGGGCGCTAACTCCGGCGACCCCCTCCAGAAGACCATCACAAAAGAAAGGTGACCCACTGGCTAGTGGTAATCTAAAAAAGGAGGTAAGCAAACCTGATGTTAAACACCCCTTTCTCAGCTTCCTCAACATTACTGCGTTTTCATAAAAGATTGTTGTGACGTTCACCTTATCCGAATTCGTCATATTGTGTAACATCTAAACAATTTGTGTTATTAGATAAAAAAGATTAAATCCAAAACGATCTCTGTGTTTGATTAGTGACAGCATTCGCTCTGGGTAGTTGTGTTCTCGGTGTTAACAGTGTTCGGCGGAACACTGCACCATCAAACATTATAAACGACAAACAAAACCGCCAAAGTCTCTTGTTTGGAGCTCTGCCCCTAACCATACTCTCAACCTACTTGAGAGCATACAGAGACGAGCGATCGGCTAGATCGGAGACACGGCGCTGACGTAGGCACTACAGTCGCTATCACATAGAAGGCGCCCAGCTAACCTCCGTCTGTTTTGCAGATATTATCACGGGTATTATTCTTCGGACATTCGTGGTATTGTTCCGCCTAAGTTGGTTTAAATGCGCGCCACAAGACAATCCGACGTATCGCATCAATTTGCTGTTCTGACGGCACGAACATATCCGCATCAGAACTCGTTTCGTTACAGAGCAGCAAAGCTGTGGAATTCCCTCCCCGGTCGATTGTTTCTGGAGCGTTACCGCCTACAACTGTTTAAAAAGAACTGCAACAGTTATATGGTGGCTTGTCGGCGCTGTAGGTTCGCCTCTCGCGAGAGGAGTATAATCATCATCATCATCATCGGCACTACAACCAGGATCCGGTCTTGGCCTTATTTAGCAAGTCCTATTGTTAAATTTTCCATAATGATTTGTTTTTTTCCGGGCAAGGTCATTAGTCTTGCGCCAAGAGAGAAGTATAATATAATACAAAAAATAAAGGTGTGTTCAGAAAATGTGATATTTTTCGCAAACGCATGACACTTGTTATAAAACAATGTTTTCAAAATTACTTTTATGAAAAGGATATGAGTCCTTCATTTGCAGTTTCAGTCTATCAGATCTGTCATGTAATGAAATAAAATGAACAAATGTCTACACGAACACCCAAAGTGAAGACGGTAATTATTCAGGACATTCGAGAAGACAGATCTCCCCTTGCTTATCCTGCTAATTAAATTAACTTGTCCTTTTCGATTTTCTATTGTAACAGAATCTTATCAGATTAGAAAAATATCATTTATTTAGAAGTTATCCAAAGACTAACTCTTCTGTTACAAATGTACCCATTCAAAGCCAAAAAGAAGTTCATCAAAAGTATAATTTATATCTTTTCGTCTTCAGACGCAATTAGCAGAACTTTGCGACTGCTTACTCAAAGTCATTAATTTTAAGCACATGTCTCAGTGACTCCTTATAAGTACGCACACAAGGACTTTATAAGTGGAATGGACGACATTTGAACACCGAGCCCCAACAATATTATGATAGTCAACTCCATTCTCCGTCATGAAAAATGTCATCCCTATAAAGTTAAGTTAAAGGCAAATGAGTGTGATAATTATTTGAAAGTGTCACGTTTTCCAGGACTGCAAGAAAGCACCAATATTTCAGTGAATTGGTAATACATCTTTAGATATTCTCGGCAACTGCTTCCTCTTTGCCATTTTATATTGTGCTGTATTTACTACTCAAACTAATAGATAGCAAATTGGTTCTGATTAATTTCTTGGAAAATATGAAATGACGGCACTTGAAACGTATGCTTCAGAATACCACTTCTTAAGACGTACGAGTATCTCGTACAAATTTGCTGCCACTTCCCGAGCCCCACTTGCGACTTTCAAATATTTGAAGTGTACTTATGATGTCTTGTTAAAGGAGACAAGAAAGGTTTCAATATTTTGAGGAACGCATGCGGAGGACTCTTCACGGTAAAAGCCTCTTATTATGTAAGTATTTGCATGTACAGACCATGGCAACTGCGACAATTTCGCAGTCTTGAGATGACTTTTTTTTGCGTTTCCTCTTTGCTTTTTGTGGCGACGACGTTGTTAAGGCACCATTTCTCTAGATCCATTATGCACAAGTGTAAGGTGGTTTCAATGCAACGAATTTGTGCTTTTGACTTCTAACTATAGTGATAGAGGGTTGACGACTCAATCTTCCAGCAAAATTCCGTCTTGCAGGAGATTGGAAGATAACCCAACGATGAAGAAAATATACGAGTATCCCCCGCAAAGATGTATTTCAGCTTTTGCGAATTGTGGACTTCCATCAAATGTCTTTCTTCTTTCTTTTCTTGGAAATTTTTAATTAGCTGACCAGTCATACATTCCTTAGTCCCATTTAAATGTAGAAGTTTTGATTGAGCGATTGTCTCCAAGTAAGTAAGAGTAATAATTGAAAAATATTCTAAATATTAAACGTAGACTTTTCCAACAATGGCAAGGAAATATGTTGCAAACTTCTAGATGATAAATGTATAGCTTCAATTAGTACACAATTCATAATTATGTTATTTCGGTGAATTGTGTGATGTTTAATTAAGAGTGATAAACGTCAAGTTAAAATCCGTGCCGGCCGTTGCGTTTTTTTTTTTTTTTTCTTATATTCGCTTATCCGCATGTAGCAGTGGACAACATCGTAAGTTTCCCAACCACACCACCACCCTAGTCCTAGCCCAAGTCAGTCGAGCATGATTCACGTAGGTACGAATTACATTAAATTATTATTACAACAAGCTTATTTAAGCGATTCTTATCCATTCCTTAGAATGTATTTAATTTTAATCAAACAACAAATCTATCGTCCTTTTCTATGAATTTGTATGTTCTTTTTCCTCATAAATGTCCTGACCGAACAGAAGTGCGCGTAAGATGATCTCCAGGAAGAGTGGAGAATACATTTTGTCACCCTGAGGAAACCTTTTTTTATCGAATGGAAGAATATATATAAAAAACATTATAATTGAAGAAAAATTGTGAAAAATAGTAAAAGGAAAGAACACCAAAATGATCCAAACACAAAACTCTCTATTAGATTTTGCTGTTAAAATACGCACTACTGGTTGTAATAATTAATTCCGTCTATTATTTGCCAATGGTATACCTCAGCTGCCAAAAACGAATGGTAAGCACAGACTTTAAAGAATGGTTGCATAGCCCTATCAATGATGTTATGAACCTACGAATTCCAATAGCCCCACATTTGACCGTTTTTCTTGATTAAAATCAAAGTTAAATACGAATACAATCCCCAGAGAGCCGCCACGCATGGTTCTATCCCGAAATTTTGTGTTTAAAGTACAATTCCTATTGGATATCTTAAATAAACAAAAGGTACCTAACACCTATACTGATCGGTTAGTATGATCGGTTTTGCGTGGAGTTCGAAATCAAATAACGTATCTCCAAACACATTCGTTCGAGTTCAAGTGATGTGCAGTACGAAACAAAAACACATATTGATATATATGAAACGCAACGTGGAATTTTTTTTTTTTATTTATTTATTTATTACCATGTAAGTAAATTACATAATAACTTAAATCTAATAGCGCTAGCAACTAAGGCTTTCGGCTAGTTTGGCATTAAATATTTATGTGTACATTTGTTTTTTTTTTTTTTTTTTTTGTTAAATTACGTTTTGAAGCCTAACTAGGGTTAGTAGGTGGTAGAGCTTGGCTATGTTGGTTGCGGTTGGGTCGGAGATGATGTTTCTGATGTCGTGTTGAAGATGTCGGTGAGCGAGGGCTTTTATGCCTTCGCATTCCAAGAGGATGTGTTTGGAAGACAATGTGGAGTTAGATCTGCAGATGTGACATGTGGGTGGGTTGGTTTTATTGATGAGATACTGGTTGGTTATACGTGTATGTCCAAGGCGCAGGCGGAGAAAGCATTTGATCTGTTGCTCGGACGATGTTGTCGGGTAGGTGACTGGTTGTCTATTAGGGTTTATTGCTACATATGTATGGTTGTGATTTAACCATTTCAATTGTTCTATCTTTCGTAGTTCACTTTCAAATTACTTGTCTATGTCCTTATTATTGTACACGTAGAAAGTTGTTAATGGCTCCTTTATAGCCAATTTGGCTGCGATATCAGCTGCTTCGTTTCCCCTTATACCACTATGACCAGGGACCCAGATCAGTTTTACTTTGGATTGCTTCCGGTTTAAGTTGTCCTGAAACATGTGGATTATTTGGTTTTTGTTATTCGGGTTCTGTATTGCTTGTATGGCGGACAGGCTGTCGGTGCAAATTAGTGTTTTATTTTTCTCAACTAATTTGATTGCTTCCAGCACTGCTGTTGCTTCGGTTGAAAAGATGGAGCAGAATTCGGGTAAAAGTCCTTTTCTGATGACTGTATCTGTTCTGTTTACTACGGCGAATGCTGTACCTTCTTTTGTTTTGGAACCGTCGGTAAAGAGTAGGTCACATTCCCGGTGTTTGTTTCGTAATAATTGGAAGTGTTGTTGGTATACTTCTTGGTTAGTCGTGCTTTTGGGGAGCTGTGATAGGTCTTCTATTATACAATCTGTTGGTATTATCCACGGGAGAGAATGTGCTCGTTGTCTTTGTGGTGTAGGTGTGGCGAGCAGTTTTTTTGCCAGTTGTATTCAGTGTCCTAAGGCCGAAGTATATTTTTGAGGGCGTTTTCTCTTAAGTATTCGTTTAATGTCCTCTAAAATGGGTGTTGAGGCCATTGCGGGAAACTTTGCGGGTAGTTTGGACGACAGAGTTTTTATCCTATTTTCTATGGCCGGGAGTCCACTTTCTGTTAGGATGTTCGTAATTGGGGTGGTCCGAAAAGCCCTTGTACTTATGCGGGCTGCTGCGTGGTAGGGAGATTTAATTGTCTGTAACGTTGTTTTGCTGCAATTACCGTATATTAGTAGGCCATAGTCTATTTTTGACAGTAGGAGAGCTCTAGTAATGTTTATTAGTGTGTTAGTATGGGCTGAGCCGTTTTTAGATGACAAATATTTCAGTATGTTTACCTTAACACTAGATTTTTCTTAAGGGCTAGACAATGATTCTTAAAATTATATTTACAATCGAATTGTAGGCCGAGAATTTTTAGTGTATCTACATTCCTAATGTAAGTGTTTTCAAAATTTACTAATAAAGATTTGTTACAATGTTTCTTTTTGCATATATGTAATATTTTAGATTTCATGCTCGAAATTTTTGAGCCTGAATAGTTACACCATTTTTGTATGTCTGATAGGATATTTTCGAAAGTTTTGCTAGCTACTTCTAGGTCGTTTACATTTGTGAATAATATAAGATCGTCGGCGTAGAGACAATGTTTTTCATTTTTATGTTTAGAGATAATGCTATTTAACTCTTCAAACGCTATCTTAAATAATACTACTGATAACGGTGATCCTTGGGGGATTCCAGTATTTATATTATGGACGCCAGAGAACACGCCGTTACATTTGATCCTGAATTTTCTATTATTCAGAAAGGATCTAACAAAGTTATACATATGATGTCCTATTTTCCATTTTTGTAATTTGTGGAGGATGACGTGTGGACCGATGCGGTCGAATGCTTTTTCGAAATCTACTGATAAAATGGATGTATGTTTCTTGCAGGAAAGGGCACCAACAATGTGGTTATCTATATGAAGAAGCGCATCCATTGTTCCCCTGCTTTGTTTGAAACCGACTTGTTTGGTACTTATCAGATTATATTTTTCTAGGTGCCAGTTTAGTCTCTTAGCGACAATTTTTTCCAATACTTTTCCTAAACAAGGCAGTAAGGAAATGGGGCGGTAGCCGTGGATTGTATCAGTTTTGTTATTATGCTTTGGTAGAGGGATAATTGTGGATACTTTCCACATTTGGGGAATGGTGCCAGTTGTATATATGGCATTAAACAGATTTAGAAGGCGTTGTTTCAAAATCGTTGGCCCGTTTTTTACCATTTGGTAGTCAATTCTATCAAAGCCTGGTGTCTTACCTTTTGCGGTATGAAGACCAGATTCTAGTTCTATCTGTGTTATGGGAAGTTGGATAACGCTATTATAGGAATTACTTGGGTTGCTTGGGGGGGTTGGATGCGCCTCTATTTGGTTTTTGGCAGTATGGAAATCTGGATGGAAGTTGAAGTTGGAGGACGTATTTGGCCGAAGTATCGGCGAAGTATTTGGCTATTTTGTCCGGACATGTGAGGGCGCCGGATCCTGTATGTATTAAATTGATAGTAGATGGGTTATAGTTGCCTGTTAGCGTTTTTATGTTGGCCCATATCTTTTTGGGGGTGTATGTTGGGTTTAGTTTTTCCGTGAAGGACTGAAAGGATTTTGCTTTTTCGATTTTGGCTGTTCTTCGGAACATGGCGTTAAGCCTTTTGTACCTTAAGAGATGTTGGTCGGTTGGGTGCTTCTTAAAAATTGTCCATGCCAATTGCTTTTCTGCCCGTAGCTTTGCCAGATCTGGATTCCACAATGGTACGGCGGTTTTGTGATACCTTTTCGTTGTCTGTGGAGTGGAGCCATTGGCGGCTGTTCGAATAGCTTTTGTGATAACGGCAGCTTCTTGATTTATGTTGGATTTTGTGTTATGTAGATTAAGGAATTGTGTGGTGATAGTTTGAAATTTGTTCTAATTTGCTCGGTCAGATTTGAATTTAGGTAGGAGTTTGATTTTTCCCTTTTTATTGTTGCCGGTTAAAATACAGATTTTTATTGGAAAGTGATCACTTCCATGTAGATTATCAAGTATTTCCCAGTTTGTATTAGGGGACAGTTGGGATGATACGAGGGAAAGGTCTACATTTGTAAACGTCTTGTGTGTGGAAAAATGAGTGTGATTGCCGTTATTCAATATTACCAATTGTGATTGTAGTAAAAATTGTTCCACGGTTTTCCCTCTTTTATTTGTTGTTTGTGATCCCCATATTGTACTCCAAACGTTGAAGTCTCCCATTAGAAGAATGGGGGTGTGTATGTGTTGAATTATTTTATTCAAGTCAGACAGGGTATATGGTTGAGTAGGAGGAATGTAGATTGAGATCACGGTTAGCTTTAGTTTGCCCGTTAGTTCGACTACCGTGGCCGAGAGAGGGGTATTAAGACTGATATGCTTATGGGTTAGTGCCCGATGTATTAATATCCCGGACCCTTGTTTACAGGAATTATTTTCTTTAAGATTGTTAAAGTATGCTATGTATTCCCGAGGCACTTTCGCATTTGAAGAGTGGGGTAAGTGCGTTTCTTGCAGTGCTATGATGGACGGTTTGAGTTCTTTTATAAGGAGCTGTAACTCGTGATAATTGTTATGAAACCCATTTAGGTTCCATTGAAGTATTAAGCAGTCTGCGGGGTTATAATTGGATGTTGCTATAGAGTTCAAGGTGGGGGTATAACGGTGGTTCTTTTCCTGACTCCGCGCCACACAGCTCGTCCCACTCAGTTTTCCAATCCACTCGAATTGATTTGAGTGAGAAGAGCTCCGTGCCGCGGAGTCAATACGCTGTTGAGAGAGGTTAGAATTATATATTTCCATATTCAGCTAGAGGGATATTCCCGATTTGATCTAACTGGGATTTTTGTGTTTGTGTGGTGGTAGGTTTGGCTTTGCTTGCATGTGTTTGAGTTTCTAGGGAGGAGGAAGATTGATCTTTAGTTTTAGTTATATTTATTCGTTGAGAGATGGGATATTTTCTCTTTTCAATTTCTTTTAGAGCTGTATAGGGAGAGGAGGGAAATATATTTGTTTCTTTGTTGGGAGATTTGTTTACGGCTATTGGATTTTGTATTACTTTTGGTAGTAGTGTATTGGAACTGGTTGGAGTTATAGGCGCAGACGTGTGTTTTCTAATTTGATCGGAGTAAAGATCGTTATTTGTTGTTTGTATTGTATTCTGTTCCCTATATATGCGTTTAGCGTCAGCTAGGGTTGTTTTGTTTTTTGTTTGAATTTCTAGTACTTTTTGGTACTCAATATATTTAGGGCAGGTAGAGGAAGAGGCCGGCTGCGGACCTAGACACTTAGCACACATTGTTCTTGTGCATTCAGTTTCGGGATGTGGTGGCAGATTACATGTATTACATGCTGTTGTGCGTTTACACCATTTTGCCGTATGGCCGAGTAATTGGCATTGTCGGCACCGCATTGGCCTTGGAATGTATTCCCTGACCATGGCGTTGTACCAGCCGATTTCTATTGTTGTTGGTGGTTGTAGCCGATCAAAAGAAAACAGCATCAATCCTGTGGGTAATCGTAGTCTAATATTGACCGGACAGATTGTGTCAAAACGCGTAGACTGGATGAATCTATCAGCGATTTCTTGGTCTTTAGCTAAAATTAGGATACAACCATCCCGAAGAAGTGTAATTTTTTCGTATTGCGTACTGATAGAATCAATGATTCTTTTTAGTACAAAGACGTTGACGGATGTAAGTGGCATTGATGCTTCGGTTGGGTAGATTTGAACGAACCGTGGGTTTTTTATTGCGGTTTTGTTCGGGAGAGCAGGGAAATTGAAAGACAATGGGCTGCGGGATTGTCTTTTCTTTTTTGTTGGCACGTTGGCTGTAGAGCCTGAGAGTGAGCATTCTCCCAGTTCTACGAACCTATGAACATATTGCCGGAATGATGGCTTGGCCCTAGGGCCATGTTTTTTTTTTTTTTTTTTCTTACCTTGTGTATCCTTGTTGTGTTTTGTTTGTGAGTTCAAGGGAATTTACGATTTTTAAATACTTTTCATCATCATCATCATCATCATCATCGGCACTACAACCTAGAACCGGTCTTGGCCTTATTTAGCAAGTCCTGAGGCTTGTTAAATTTTCCATAATGATTTGTTTTTTTTTTTTTCGGGCAAGGTCATTAGTCTTGCGCCAGAGGCTCCCCGACGAGGAATCGAACCCCGGTCTCCCGCGTGACAGGCGGGTATACTAACCAGTATATTATTGAGGAGCTCTATACTTAAATACTTTTACTCTGGGACAATTCACTTCACTTTTTTAACTATCGCACTGTTAAAAAATCGTGTTCTCTGTAAGAGAGTTCGTGGGTGACTGAGAGGAAAATTATAAAACGGTTTTTCTTCTTAACTCTGCTGCATCAATTAGGCATCCCTGCTCTCGAATAACGTCATATCGTTCGTGAGTTTATAGTGTAAATAGCGTAATATATTGGGTAGAGGCCGTGATGAGTTTCTACGGAGATCTAGTGGGCTAGCTGTTATAACATATAACACTTTGTGATTGCCTTCAGAGTATCCTCTATCCTGCGTCGACCTATGCAACATCCGTGGTGCAACTTCTCTGCTGGATCTGCTCATAAACAGAATTTATGGGTCGGCTGTATGTTCTTCTCGTATTGTTATTTCAGGTTGATTGGTACGTTGGGCAGGTTTCAAAATATTGCTTGGACCTTATCGCAATATTATTTACTTCTGTAAACAAGCAGACATTTACTTGTGTCTCGAATTATTTTGGCTCTCACTCGGTACTCGTTTATAATCGAATTTATACCGACATACAATCTGTCACAGAATATAATTCTGTATTACCTTCTACAAAACACAAAATTATGTTATATACTGATGAGAGTTCGATGTTGTCGTCATATCATACCGGTCCGGCGCTACAGTCGCATAGGGCACTCAGCTTAGGGCAGATCCACAACACTCCCCCTCGATTGTAGTGCTAGGTCGACCCTCTGAAGAACCTCCGACGGCGATCAGATCCAGACACTTCCGATGTTGTTCTTTTGTCAATCCCTTCGTGAGAAAGTCCGCGGGCATCTTATCCGAAGGATGGTGCTTAATATCCAGTCGACCCTCGCGCAAGACATCTCTGACGAAATGATGCCCGATGTCGATGTGTTTCGATCTCGCGTGAAACGTGTGATTCTGGGTCAGTAGTTGTGCACCTCGGTTGTCGTTCATCACCACAACTCTTTCACACTCGAACAGCTTGAGCTCCGACAAGAATCCCTGTAGGTAAAGGGCTTCTCTCGCGGCTTCAGTTAACGCCATGTACTCCGCCTGAGTGGATGAAAGCGCGACGGTGCGCTGTTTCTTCGACTCCCAGCTGATGGCGGCACCGCTCAGGTTAAAGACGTATCCGGTATACGACCTTCGATCTTCCGGGCACCCAGCCCAATCGGCGTCAACAAACCCTTCCAAGGTTTTTTATGCTCTTCGTGTACGTGATGCCGAAGTCGGCGGTCCCCTTCAGATATCTCAGGATGCGTTTCGCCGCATTTCAGTGTGCCTCGCCGTGACAAGTGTTGAATTGACTGAGACAACTGACAACAATATGCGAAATTTCCGATCTTGTGGCAATCGCCAAGTAATTCAGAGCTCCGACAAGCTCGCGATAAGGCCGATTTCCTTCTGGCGATCCTTCTTCTTCAACGTCCTTTTCGAGCCTCGGACCCAATTCAACGGGAGTACTGACGGTGTTACAGTTCTTCATCCGCAATCGAGAGAGTAGTTCCCGAACGTAATTTGGTTTGAGAAATGGTAATCTGATTTCTGCTACTAGCGATTTTGATCCCCAAACAATAGAGAGCTGTTCCCAGATCTCTCCCCTCGAATTCCTGCAACAAACCTTTTCGGATGAAATCAAGATTCTTCTGGTCCCGATAGAATATCAAAATGTCGTCAACGTAGACCAGTATTATCAACGGTTCTCCCCCTCGTTTGAGGCGATAAACGCACGGATCCGCGCTCGTCGGTGTCATGTTTAATTCTTCGAGTTTCCCATTCAGTTTCTTATGCCATTGCCTACCGGGCTGTTTAAGGCCGCACAAACCCCTTTTTAAACGACAAACCTTCTCGCCGCCCTGAAGTTGTTTCAGCATTTCCTTGGCGTGGCTCTAAATATCGGATTTGCCTTGTGTCGCGACGATTTTCTTCAAACATCCTGCGAGTAAATCGGGTAATTCCATGTATGTTTCCTCTTCGATCGTACCGTTTAGGTAGCCGATCGTGATGTCCATCTGATGCACCTTAAGGTCGTGCTTGACCGCCAGTGCAAGTAGCATACGCATGGATCCCAGGCGAGCGACCGGAGGGTAGGTATCGTGAAAATCGATCCCGGGTCGCTGCGCGAACCCCTATTCAATGCTTGCCGAAACGGGATCTCCGAGTGAAGACTGGCTAAATTTGCCTCCAGGTCGTCCGAGATGTACGACTCCTCGTCGTCGAGAGTTCGGTCGATCTCATCCCCACTCGATCCGCGAGGATCTTCGTCTTTTCGCATGATTCGATACAATTGTCGTGGTTGACCGGGTCGTCCGGTGAGAATCTTTGTAGGTCTACCCGGAGCTCTTCTGATCGTTTCGGTGATCTCGTCCCTTTTGCCGTCGGGTCGTCGTGTTCCTGCGATTCATTTCTCGATTCCTCGTCGTGGTTTCCACCTAGGTGAGGTTCAAAGAAATTCGGCAGTAATACTCCCTCGGGATTGTGATTCGAATCTCGATTCAGATCGATGACGATTCGCTATGTATTTCCGTTTTTGTATCGGTAACAGTAAATTTGATGTCTCGTGTCGTGGTAAACCTTCGTTTGTCTGATACCCATACTCGATAGCCTTCAGTCGATTCGTCGTATCCGAGGAAAATTCATTTCATACCTCGCGGTTCCAGCTTCCCTTTTCCGGGAGTTTTATCCAACATATATGCTGTCTCTCCGAAAGTTCGCATGTTTTTCACGTTCGGGCGTTTTCCGTGCCATAATTCGTGAGGGGTTTTTCCCCTTAGCGTCTTCGTAATGCATTTCCAAGAACCTGCGGTTTTTCCTTTTCGCTACTCCATTTAACTGGGGAGTGTATGGCGTCGTGAGTTTTTGCGCGATTCCCTCTCCCTTCAAGAATCTGTCAAATTTTTCGTTACAGAACTCTCGTCCGTTGTCGGATTGCATACATTTAATTTTTCGTCCTGATTGATTTGTGACGAGAGCCTTGAATTCCTTGAAAAACTTCAAGACGTCGCCTTTCTTTTGCAAAAACCTTACTTCTGTCCAACGAGAGTAGTCGTCGGTTAGCGTGAGGAAGTACCTAGCTTTGCCCCTTGATTCGTCTCTCATCGGTCCGCATACGTCGGCATGGACGATATCCAATAATTTTCCGCTTCGGTGCGATTTCTTTCCGAAGGGTAGCGCAGTAATCTTCGCTTCCGAACAAATCTCGCACGTATTTGTGGTTCCGTCGTCTTCTAGGTCAAGCCCGGACACTATCCCCCTTTTGTCTATCTCCAAGAGATCACGCCAGTTAAGGTGGCCGAATCTTTCGTGCCAAACGGTTATTAAAGGCTTACGCGTTCCCGTCGACAGGGCGCAGATCGATTCTTTTCCGGATTCGCGGAGAAAATAGAGATCTCATTTCCGATCTGCTACTGCGATCGAAGACCCGTGGTTGCTTTTGATTGTAGCTCCTTCGCGCGTGAACGTCACGCTGTTTCCGGCGTCCGTGATCTTCGCGACCGAGACGAGATTATTGCGCAGGTTGGGTACGTGCAGTGCGTTTTCCAGACGTATGAGCCGAGTCGTGTCTCCGTCGCATGCCGCGATTTTTACGGTTTCTTTCGCTTTTACGTCGGTGGAGCCATGATTTGCCAGATTAATCTTTAAATTTCCAGCACTTGCGATTTGTTCAAATGCGTCCTTGTCGTGGCACAAGTGTGACGTGCATCCACTATCGAGACACATGCAAAGCAAGAATCTGCGTCTGTGTGGGAGGTTAGAAAGGAAATGTCTTCGCCGATGGCGGCTTTTTCTTTGTTTTCGGGATGTTTCGCGTTTCGTTCGGCCTTCTCCGGACAATTTATGGCCTTGTGACCGATTTGGCCATATCTATGGCATTTGTATTTGAATGGTCCGCCGGTACGTTGATCATCCGATTTATCGACGGACTTGTTCGACGCTTTGTTCGTAGTCCTTTCCAATTAGGCGTTCCTTTTCTCACGAGCATTGCTCGGTCTTCGGCTTGGCTGCTTTGTCTTCTCGTCGCGCTTTCGTCGAGGATTTTAATTTTCAGATGTTCCAGCGAAGGTAACTCGTCTCTCGACTCGATGGCGCATCTAAAATTCTTGTAGCTCTCCGGCAGACTGTGTAAAAGCATGATCGATTGTAATTCAATGCTGACTTGTACGGATAATTCGGACATTTTGTCGACCATATCGGAGAATTCGTCGACGTGTCGTTGTACATCTCTGCCTTCGTTGAGGCAATGATTCATTAGCCGTTTCCACAATGATACCTTTTTCGCCGGTCCTTTCGATTCGAAAATTGCTTCCAGTTACAACCAAATTTCTTGGGCTGTTTCGCAATATCTAATTTGCCTGAATTCGGCGTCGCCAACAGCGAGATACAAATCTGCTTTCGCCCTTTCGTCCTCGTCCTACCACGCTTGCAAATTTTCGGCTGCTTCCGGTTTCGGTTTTTCACCGCTTGCGTGAGCCCACGTTTTGTTTTTTGTCATGAGTGCCCGCATTCTTAGTCTCCAGGTATTGTAATTTTCCCTGGTTAGCATTTGTATGCGCATTATGTTCGTAGCTTGACCGTCCATTTTGTTTGCAGTGAGGTTATATTTACGCGTGTATTTTCCATGTTGTCTTCTCGTCTTTTCCATTTCCAGACGATGTTTAAGCCTGGGCCCATCTCGTACGAAAGATATTATTTATTTAATATTACAAACGAAGCACACGTGAACTTGGTTTCAACAAATATATATTAGTCTGACGAGTGTAGCAAAAGGTGCGCTCGGTGTGGTGTAACTGTCAGAAGTAGAGTGAGCGCATTAAGGTGTGAATTAGTTTGCCCTTTACTCGTAACGCCCGGTCTGGCACTACAATCGCATAGAACACGTGTTACGTCAAAGAATCCTTGACGACACAAAAACCCATCAACCAAAATATGTAACCTAATTACACATTTTGTCTAGACAGAAATACTATTAAGAACAAAACTCAAAAGGTATATTAACAAACTACAAAACCTCGTGTATTAATCTCGGACGCACAACTTACACATCTGATATCATTGTGCATTTGTGACGGTCTTATATGTGGCAAACTTTATTTTCTCGTCTGGGGCTGAATATCCAAATCTAAGCCGGATGGTAGCGTTCTTTGTCACAAATTATTGTAATTAATAACATTGCAGAGATACACGAAACCCTTAACGGTAAAACGTTATAATCCGTGAAGTTAATTGCAATAGTGTGACTAAAGACATCTTCCGATACGTTTAACCGCTTGTATGTTTTCAAATTCTTACAACCACAATGTTAAATATAAACGAAAATGCGTCGTCGAAAAACCGACACGAACAGCTGAAATAGAGTGACTGAGACGTTGAGGAATAGTAAAATAGTAGCACATACGTATATCAGTAAAACAGTGTGGCGTTAGCATAATATAATATTGCAGTAGTCTAACTACGCCACAGTAGAACATATATAGTATAACAACAAATATTGTAGCGAGCTTAGGGTTCGCTGGATTAATTATTTTAAAATAAATAAGAGCCGTTAAATCGATTCTGAATTAATGTGACATTTTATTAGTCCGTAATAACAATCGTTACTTTTTATCGTACACTTAACGTTTTCTTTATTATCGCTTCCGTAATTATCGCGTATTTTACTGCTTACTTCTCGCTCGAGACTTATCGCTTGTTTCACGTTCTACTTCTTACTCATCACTATGCTCTGTGTGCGGCGTATTTATACTGTTTCAGCGTTTCGTTTCCGTCCGTTCCATTGCCTTGAATGTTCTACTGTTCCTAGTCTCCAGTTTTCTATTACTTTATAGAATATTCTAGTACTCTGTTTCCGACTCTCTAGACTATTCTAGTACTGATTGTCATATGCGTCACAGTACCCTCCGCCTAGATTAGTTCATCCCGAACTAAGTTCACTGGTCTCCCGGGCCAACAAAGGCCGCCAGTCGGTCGCGATGCACCACTTTCATCCTGGCGTTTGGCGGCGGAAGTTCTTGACCTTATTCCAAATTTTCTACTGCTCTCCTTTTCGCGTCAGCTCTAGCCTGCCGCCATTCTTCCTTTTCCTGACGACGGAATTCCTCTTGCATTTTAGGGATCTCATGCAAATAGTATAAGAGAAAATGCATGTGCACACCCTTAAGCTCTTCTGGAGTTTGCACATCACGTAAGCGGTCTAGAACTTCATCTTTAATTACACGCATATCATCTGGTATTGGAGCATCTGTCGATTTCATACCCGTATCCAACTGGTAGTTCCGCATCTTTTCAAATAACTGGAGCGGTTTGTTCTTTGGAGCTGACAGTAAACACCAACGTGCGTCGTAGTAATAGACTTTCCATAGATCGTCGCACGTTAATCTTGGTTTCGCGTGTTCTTCTCCGTAGAACGCAATGAACGGCACCTCTAGCTGTTGATTACGCCTACAATCTAGGGCTTGCTTGATCTTTCCCCCCGTATGTGGTGGCTTACAATAGCGGTCTCGACCTCCAACATCCGTTGATCTTTCTTGGTCGGAAACAGTTGATTTACAAAACGCATGTTTGTAAATCCATTCAGCTTCATCTTGTAGTTCATTGGGTCCATCTGGAACAGGCGTAACCGGAACTTCGCGCAATTGCATTCGCTCAGGAATATCTGTTTTACAGATTTCATTGTCCCAATCAGTAAAGTGACCCCTTTCCAATTCATCATTGAAATGTTTTGCCGCCTCAGTTTCCCTGTGACTACGTTCAGAGCGGTGTTCAACATCGTCTTCGTCGTCGAATAGCTGTTCGGCTATAGCCTCACGTGCTGAACCTTCATGGACGTGCTGTTCCTCTCCATCGCTTTCTTCGTCCTGTGTACGACGCAGACGCTTGGAACGCTTTCTGCGTTCGACTTTCAAACCAACATTCTCTTCAACAAGGTCACAGTCGCCGTCTTCCTCTCCATCACTTTCCTTATCCTGTGTACGACGCAGACACATGGAACGCTTTCTGCCTTCGACTTTCAAACCAAGATTCGCTTCAATAAGGTCACAGACAGTCGTCGTCTTCCTCTCCATCACTTTCTTCGTCCTGTGTACGACGCAGACGCTTGGAACGCTTTCTGCCTTCGACTTTCAAACCAAGATTCTCTTCAATAAGGTCACAGTCGTCGTCTTCCAGTCGGTCGTCCAACTCGTCATCATCATTGTAAATCCGTTTCAGGGAACGGCCTGAAGCATCAGTGTCTTCATCATCACTGCCGTCCTCTTCAATCGGGTTATCATCGATGAAATACTTCAGTTCTTCACGAAACACATCATCGTCATTTTCCTCCTCTTCATCACTACTGTCGGCCATAGCTTTGCTCTTCCTGAGTTTCTTCATTTCATGTGGCTCCAATTCCTCCTCATCCTCAGCTTCTTCCGCTTCCGAGTCCCAGAATTCTTTCATACACTGCCTTTGGGCATCCAATTTTGCATTAACCTCTGCAGCTCGCGCATCCAATTTTACCTTAAACTCTGCATCTCGCGCGTCTAATTTTACAGCTCGCGCATCCAATTTTGCAGCTTGCGCATCCAATTTTGAATTAACGTCTGCAGCCCACGCATCCAATTTTGCAGTTCGCGCATCCAATTTTGCAGCTCGCGCGTCCAATTTTGAGTTAATATCGATAGCTTGCGCGTCCAATTTTGCCATCATAATCCTGAACATCTCCGAAATGTCCAACGGTTGCGAACTCTTCTCCGAATGTCGATCTGCCATCGTCACAATACACTTTCACACACTTATTCACTTAAACAATAATTAATCCCACTCCTGACACCAATTGTAGCGAGCTTAGGGTTCGCTGGATTAATTATTTTAAAAGAAATAAGAGCCGTTAAATCGATTCTGAATTAATGTGACATTTTATTATTCCGTAATAACAATCGTTACTTTTTATCGTACACTTAACGTTTTCTTTATTATCGCTTCCGTAATTATCGCGTATTTTACTGCTTACTTCTCGCTCGAGACTTATCGCTTGTTTCACGTTCTACTTCTTACTCATCACTATGAAAAAAAAAAAAAAAATTGTGGCAAGAAGGCCGAATTTAGCGAGACAGGACATATGTGTCCTTCATCTTGTCTCTGACTTCTGGTCATCTTGCGATAACCAGAATCACCCACATCCGTGAGGATGTTGGGCTCGGTCTCGCGAAATCTGAAAAGAGAAGAAAAAAGGGGAGGGGGGGGGGGGGTATCCAAGGATAGTGTGGACAGTGTTGGTCCAAGTGTTCTCTAACTACTTTTATAGAGGGATGGTGGGAAAGAAATCATACAAGACCGGTGGGTTTTGGGTGCGGTAGTAAACGCAGATCACGTCTTTGGCGTCTGATAATCTGCTCTTTGGTCGGTGTATGTTTGTTTGTGCCGTCTTGTACTGTGCGTTCGTGTGTTTGGTTTGTTAATAGTAGACTCTATTGGATGGGTCCAGGAATCCTCTATTATAGAGGGGAATGTTGTTGGGAAGGGTGCTTTCTTCAGTTTTGTACTAAAGAAGAAATTGTGGGGGTTTGATCCGAAGAGATCGTAAGAGAGAAGGGTCAAGAACGCAAGAGTCCCCTACAAGTAGGTTCTCGCTGTTCTGAATGTTTTCGAGGTACTTATATGCTAATTGAAGCAAGTACTCGTCGATAGGGGTAATGGAGGCGCTTTCGTATAGGTGAGAGTTGGGGTAATGACGACCGTCAGGCCTTCTAGAATGATTGGTGCATCTTCTGAGGAGTTTCCTTTCGAAAACCCGAAGTCTTTGCATTTGAGCCGAAGATATGCAGGACCATATGGGAAAGGCGTACGATATTCCAGATCGGATTAGCTGCTTATAGCAGAGAAGCTTAACTTTGGTGTCAACTTTGTTCCTCCACTTCAAGATGTTGTGCAGTTGCTTAGACCGACCGAGGCCCCTTTGGAGAATGTGGGTCACATGTTTGATGAAATTCATTTTTGGGGTATAAGTGACCCCGAGATATTTCATCTTGTCCTGTGGTCTAATCGTAGTATCTCCCATTTTTGTTCGAATATTCTGTGAATATCGAGAAGCAGGTTGGGAGTGTTTACTACTCAGAATTATGGCTACTGCTTTGGATGGATTAAGTCGGATTCTTCATCGACTGTAATACTGATACAGTTCGTTCAAGTGACGGTTGAGTCGATTTGTTGCGAGGTTAGGGCCTTTGGTTGACGTGTACACCAGGACGTAGCATATTTGGTTTACTCTCCCGTCTACAGGGCGGGGAATATCGGAGGTGTAAATATTGAATAAGATGGGGCCTAGAATGGAGCCCTGTGGTACGCCTGCAGCGGCGTGAAAAGTTCGGGAAAGCTTTCCATTCATTCTAACTTGGAAGGTTCTGTTTCGAACGAACTGGTAGATGATGCTACATAGCGTTCTACTGAGGCCAGTATTCAGTAGTTTAAAAGCGAGACAAAAGCTTTTTCAATGTCTAGGCTTACCGCAACGGTGGGTTCCTTATTAAAGAGCCGCACGCAGATGTGGTTTTGAAATAAATTGAGAGCCATAGTGGCGCTGTGCGCTCTTCGAAATCCGAATTGGAAATCAGGTATTAGGTGCCTGGCACTGACAAAGTTATTTAGCTTCTCGTATATGAATTTTTCATATATTTTGCTGATGCAAGCGAGAAGCGAGATAGGGCGAAAGCTTGAGGGGTGATACGTTGGTTTCCCAACTTTTGCTATTGGACAAATAATAGCGTGCCTCCAAGCTTGGGGAAAGTACCCCATGTTGTAAGCATGGTTGAACAGAATGGAGAGCTTTATAAAGAATAAAGCAGAAAGCCTTCGCAGCGAGTGGTATGACATGTTGTCGATACCAGGTGACTTCTTAGGGTGTCGAGATTTAACCAGACTCTGTAGGGTATTTGGTGTGATGAAACCGTGACCATTATCACGTGTGTCATCGAAGTATGCACTGTTAGTTGGGTTAAAGACAACAATTGGCTCGTTGAAGTCGTCCAACTTACTGTGGACCTCTGAACTAACGATTGCATTAGTTTCCGGGTCGCCATCTTGGAGAGTGAGTTTGTAATTGTTTTCGAAGGTCTCTCCGATGATATTTGCTTTATTGGTGTCGTTATTGACAACAACACCATTGTGCATAATTGGCCCAGTGATGCGGGAAGTGCCACATATCGTTTTAACATTTTTATAAACGTTCTGGTCCATCTGAATACCCTTCAGCTTGTCTTCCAATTGTCGGGTACGATTGTTTTGGATTCTCTGTTTTATCAGTGTACCAATATTGTGAATAATGGATCGCAATAATGGCTCCCTTTGCGTAAAGCGGTGACGATATCTCATTCTGCAGAGCTTTTTACGCTCCCGGATGAGACGAAGAGTGATGTCGTCATGGGGAATCTGATAGGTCTTTTCAAGTTTATACTTCGGGACATGAGCCTCCGAAGTTTCAACTAGAATCTCGTGAAGTCGTTTTGCAACGTTGTTTATCTCAACCGTCGTTAGGTTCCTGTCAGTGGGAAGAGAGAAATGGTGGAGTTTATCGTTCAATGTAATATTGAAGTTGTCCCAATTTGTCCGCCCATAATCACGTATGTATCTGATATGAGCCCGGGATGCTCGATAGCCACGAATGAATGTGGTCACAGCGTTGTGGTCAGATACACCCGCTGAAACTTGACGAGGAGTGATTTCTGGAAGTAAGTATTTGGACACAATAAATATGTCCAGAATTGAGTTACCTCGAGTACCAATCGTAGGTGCGACTATTTCGAGGTTGAGGGCATACGTGTTTGCGGTGTACCATTGGTACAGTTTTGTGCCATTTGGGCAAGAGAGAGAGTTGTTCCAGTGGGGATGTCTGGAGTTAAAATCGCCGCCTATGATGAAGGGTGTATGCCCCGAGGTCCTTATTAGTTTGCCGATATCTTCGGGATTAATGGGGCCATTATTGGTTTTATGCGAGTGGTATACGGAGTATATATTCACTCTACCATTACTAGCCAGATGCAGTTCAACTCCAGATACCTCTATGGACTCTAGGTGTGGGAGGTCAATAGCTTCATGGCGAAGTCCGCTATTAACCAGTATACAAGTTCCACCTCCGTTGATGGTGTGGCCGCCAGTGAGGGTACGATCTCTTCGAATCATGGAGAAGTTTGGGAATACGGGACGGTGACATGGATGCAACCTAGTTTCGGTTACAAGTACCACGTCCCCCCGGTTTTCCTTTATGAAGTCAGAGACTATCATACGCTTGGAATGCGAAACGAGGGAGTTGACATTTAAGAGGAAAACTTTAATTTTGGAATCCATTGTGGAGAGTATGTCTTGCATATGCAGTGAAAAGGAGGGCCTCCCTCTCTGCCTCGGTTGATAGTTTCTCATATCGGGGTCGGATATCCTCAATTAAGCGGGAGAAACTAAGTAGTTTCTCGAGCATTGAAGATTGCCCCCTCGGAGGCTTTTGCACCACCGCTTGAATTTGAGGCGTCGTGTTGGCCTTTACCGGGGCTCGCTTAGGGGCTTGAATATGGTTTTGAGGGGAGGAGTTGAAAGAGTTTTTGTATTCCTTGCCTGCTGACCCCTAAGCATGTCGGCCAATGTGAATCCATTTTGGATGAGGTTTTGTGAGGCCTGTTTTCCGAAGTCTGACTTGGCTGTTTGCTTAGCTCGAGTCTCCTTGAATCTTTGTTTAATTTCCTTATATTTAGGACACTTTCTATAACTAGCCGGGTGCCCTTTGTTGCCGCAGTTGCAGCAAGTTGGCAGTGTTATTTCATCCTGCACATTTATTGCGGGATCGTATTTCGCTAGCGGTAGTTCGCACTTGCCAATATCGTGGGATTTTCCTCAACGAACGCAACGGCGACTCATGTTGCAGTTTCGGGAGACATGCCCGAAACGTTGGCAACGTCTGCATTGAGGTATTTCTCTGTTATGAAATACCTCGAAGACAACTTGCTGATGCAAACTTGGAAGCGACTTTGTCCGTATTATGGAATCTATGTCGGTTCCTGGGGCAAGGAGAAGCTGCTATATGTTCAGCTTGGTGTATCTTTGCGGTCTGATGTTCACAAACCGCTGTGGGGGAGAGAATTTTTTGACGTCAATGAATTTGACGTTAGGAAATGTTGCCTCAAGAGCAGTTACGATGTCGTCCTTTTCCCAAGAGGCAGCGACTCGTTTTAAGAGGATTGTCCTCGACTTTTCGTCGGCCGGAGTGAAGGTGTAATAATTCACCTCCTTGGCCGTGAGGTTGTCGTTAACCGTGCGATCGGTTTCCCTATCGTAGGCTATGATTTTATTTAGGGATGGACTTAAGGTCTTTGCCTTGAAGTTAGAAATCCCTAGCCGGTTCATGTCACCGGCGAAATTTTTTAAATTGAGGTCTCGTGCAAAGACCCCGGGTTGCTGTTTCTTCTTAGAAACAGGTGGGCGTTCCCCGACCTCTGGCTGAACAGTGTTGGGAACACAAGCAGCCTTTGGTTTTGGATTTTTGGCGGAAGTTTAGCGGATTTGTTTAGTTAAATTGTTTTGCTCTAATTCGTTGGAAGTGTCCCGCCGAACACTTTTCACACATATCAGGAAGGCAAAGGACACCACAGAGCGGACGCAATGTCAAACAAAACACACGAATCTTTGTTTTCTTTCAATTTTTATTTTAATTGTTCTTTTCTTTTAACGTTACATTCCGTTAGCTAAATTACAAATATTTTATCACTGGGTGTTTTAGCACATCTACACCAAAGCAAGGAGACGTTAACTTGCACACAAAGAAAAATCGACACTATTACGATGGCACACAGGGACTTAAGTTATCTCGCGAAACTACGCTTGCGGACCGCTCGAAAATTAAAGTAATGGCGCGGCGTTGATATATCCCTCCTCGATCTGGATCTCTCGCTATCCTCCTCGTCGCGTTGACGATCAAAATCTGACTGTGCGTGTTCACTATAAATTCGCGCGTCGGGCTGTCACCACTTTGGCGGTACTTGTTGTTGAGCAACTTCGGCGGTGTCCGCCAATCACTGTCCGAAGTGATATCCACACCGGAGCACCAATGGAGTGAAATCAATTCTCCAAAAAAACAAACACTGAGGGTTATTTTATTTAAATATTGTATGTTTTTTTTTTATTTTCGGCACGACCTAGTCCTTGGTAAATATGGTTCGTTGATTCTTACAGGTATCCTTATCATTATTACCGTATTAAACTTAGGCACAACCTTCGCGTTCACTTGTATTTAGTTAGGCCGCTTTATAATCTTTAACACGAAACCACTGATTGGCATGACCATTTTAAACACAATCGGTACGATTTCAAATAGCAAACGCCCAATTCTTTAAATCTCGTCTCACGTATCACCTCCTCGTCGGGGTTCCCGGATTGCCTTCCTCGGTTGGATGCTCCATATCAACTGACTGTCGGCACACACAGATATCCAGATTCCAAACTCGACTATATTCCACTGGTATGAATTATTTTTATTTTATCGCTTGGTATACGGTTCTGATGTATTTTTCTTATTCGATTTTTTTTTTTTTTTTCGTTCGTGTTCTTCACTATTTTTGCTTGTGAATTGTGTGTATCTGTGAGAGTTGCCACAGGTTAATTAATGGAGTTGGCCGTGGTGGGCAAGGCTCCTGCGGAGGTACGACCCTCACATGAGTTGGAGTTATCGCGGGGTTCGACAACAGTTTGGTGTGCGGCGTTGGTGGGCAGCCGGTGGCCAGACGCTTATTGGAGGGCCCTCCTTCGCAGTTTATTATTGGAAGGGGTGTTTTCCGCTTAGGGGCTCTAGACGATTTTGGGTTGGGGGTGCGCGAGTTATCGTCGTCCATTGATTCGTCGGAACTCTCAGTGAGACTTTCCAACTCGGGCTCGAGCTCCGATTCCGAATCAGAAGCCTCCGAACTGACACTGGAATGGGATGCGGGTGGTGCAGCTCCCAGTCGCGACAATTTATCTCTCAAGACAGCGTTCTCGAGGTCCTCCCTTAATCTCTTTATGAGAGCCATCATGCCCTGATCGGGCTGATGGCCCACACCACGAGAAGAGCCGGTGTCCATCTATTTCGATTTTGCAAACATCGAGCACAAAAAGAAACAAAAAACGCGTGGGACGCAAGGAAAAGAGAAGAGGAACAAACAAAAACCAAGAAGGGAAACAAGTAGACCTAAAAAAATCCTTCTAAATTAAAACAAATAGTAAAATAAATTTAGTAAATATGGGTTAAATTAAAAATAATCGAACCTAAAGATGTTTCCTGTTCACTAAATTTTTTTTCCCCCTTTTTCCCCAACTTTTTTTTTTTTTTAATTTTTTTTTTTTTTTAAACATAAATTTTTAAGTTTTTTTTTTTTTTTTATTTATTTATTTGGTTATAAATAAATTTTTTTAACACTGTCCTGGATGTATCTTCTCTCGTTGAGCTCTCGTTGAAGAATCGGACTCATCACTATGCTCTGTGTGCGGCGTATTTATACTGTTTCAGCGTTTCGTTTCCGTCCTTTCCATTGCCTTGAATGTTCTACTGTTCCTAGTCTCCAGTTTTCTATTACTTTATAGAATATTCTAGTACTCTGTTTCGGACTCTCTAGAATATTCTAGTACTGATTGTCATATGCGTCACAATATGATAACAATTAATACTATAAGGTAAACGTATAAGAATTACTCAGTGTAAGAGAATCATATGTAGTATACAGTATGCATAAAATACACAGCATAAGAGTTGAGTGGATGTTCGCGGTATAGGAATTTGAAGTAGGAGAGTTTGCAGTATAAGAGTGTAGTATAAAAGTAGGCAGTTTGATAAATCAATGACTTTTTGAATTTCCCGGATAGTAACTTTAAATGCAACACTGCTCTCCTCAACTGACATCTATAAATAGACTGTGGTGGATTCGGGTTAGGATCGCCAAGTAATATAATTTTGAGTGACAAGTATCTAAACTTTATCCTAATATTTTCTATGACTTAACTTCCCTATGGGTGCTGATTAAAGCGCAGCTCGCTTAAAACATATGGCGTAGAGCGCCGCAGTTAATGAATCAATACGTTTCAGGTATATGATTAAATTTATTTCAAAAATGTTGGGGTATTTATACTCCCAATCAATCATTCAATTATTTACACATTTCCTCAATTACTCATACAAATTTTGCTTACAAGCTATAAAATAATAAAGTGGAACATCACTCGTACAATTTTGCCGATTATGCCATTTAATATCCCATCACCGTATAGTGAAAGAACAATAACATGAGTTGACCCAATTAATTCGTGAATCACTTTGCCAATGACAAATTCGCATACCATTGTCATCTGAAACCTTCAAATCGTAACTGGAGCGATTCGTTTGTTTTACTCAATGAAATGAGTTGACCTTGACTTTGGTTGTAAACAACGAATGCTGGTTACTTGAGAAGTGGAAATTGTGACAAGGGCAATCGATTCATTTGAGATTATTGTTCGTGGTCATTTCATGTATATGTTGTCACACTACAAGACCACTTTGAGCAAGCTGGGTCCTTTAGTTTGTGTTTAGCAGCCATTGAAAGTAGACAACCTCGTGAATTTGAGTGAAAATGGAAAACGTAAATTTCGTGTGTTGAGTAAGCCTAATCAAGCTAAATACATAAAGTGGGCTACGAACTGCTACGCCACCAGCATATTCTCCAGATTCCCCTACGACTATTACTTGTTTCCAAACCTGAAGAAATCGCTTACGAGTAAGAGATTTGGGTAGAATGATGAGGTCAACACAGAAACTAACGCCTATTTTGAGGAAACCTATTATTTGGAAGAAATAACACTGGAAAAACACTGGACTAAATGTAATGAGTTAAAGGGTAACCATGTTGAGAAATAAAATGCTTACTTGCCGAAAAGAGAAATATTTTATTTAAAAAGACACGGAGTTATCAAACTGCCCTCATACTTTGTATTGGATTGTACCACATGAATTTTCCGATTTTTGGTCTGTCGGAAATAAGAAGTTGTCGAGCGAACATCTGTGCTAGAACGTTAAATTTTCTTATTTTATAAAGTAAAGTGGTACATGTGCTTGACGTGGGATAATTTTAGGGTTGGTTACAAGTACAGTTATTTTTTTTCTAGGAATTGTTTACCATACTGTCGGCAATTCAATTTAGAAGCCTCTTCCATTATGAATTTAAAATGGGGCATAATGTGTCATCGGCAATGAAAAACATTAATGAGGCTGTCGGGATTAGGAGTATTGGGCCAAACACGGACACTCGGTTCACTCCTATCTCCATCCGATTGTCACTAAAGTTCCGCAGAGTAAAGGAACGAAACGCCGCCACGTTTGTCCACAACCGGGAGTAAGGAAAACACTAACACGACCACCCAAGTAAAAATAAGGAAAACCGTCTCAGGGACAGCCGCCAGGAAAATTAAATGAAACGCTCTGTTGTTGGTTTCGGTTTAAAAGGTTCTTTTATTTAATTTAACTGTTGCAACTGGTTCACAATTATTTAACTTGAAAACGGATTCTAATTACGCTGACGATGACACGGATGCACCAAAAAAGAATGTAAGACAGAGTACTCTACTAGAATGGCCTTATACTGGGGGTCCCAAGAAAAATTATTTTTTATTTTTAACGCGCTCGACTCTAACACTTCGGTTGGATGGCGGAGCGACCGTCTCGATCGCTGGTGGTAATTCGACTCCCCGAGGATAGAAGTCTGACATTAATTCCATCCTAGGTTATGGTTAAGAAAAGGGAAGAGAGAGAAAAACGTCTCTCTTAAGGGTGTGGCCGCCACAGAAATGCACTCTTTCAGTGCAGTGGTGTGTGTGCGCGATCGAACAGATCGATGTTATTTACACGGGTTCGAAGGTAGTCGAACAACGAAACAGGCAGGCGGCAAAGGTAAAGGAGATTCTAGATCTATGTCTATGCTGTGCAACGTCGCTATGATAGACGTTAGGAAAAAAAGGTGCTAATGGGATGCGATACTTTATACAATGGAAATTGTATATCGTATCTTGGGTCGGTGGCCAAAACGAACCCCTTGCTTACATTTGTATATGCCGGATAACTAGTTGCGGCAGAGAAAGAAATTGAAGATTGTTTGTTGGTGGGAAAACAAACAATGAACCGAATCCTATGCATGTTTACATGCGAAGGAATTCAATTTATGGCACTAGACGTTAGATGCGTGTATTTGCTTTTGTCCCCTGGACAAAGGGTCTGCAAGATATGTGCATGTGGGAAAATTAAGGTGCACATGAGGGACAAAATTGCTTGGCAAACAATGGTGCCGGAATAGTTTTCCTGCGAATTTTAGTGATGCATTGGATTATGAATGCTAAGAATTCTTTGTTGGGAACATTTTTGCCGATGAGTTGATGCAAGGAAAAATGCTCTTGTAGGTGAAATTCTTTTTACAGGTGCTAAATGTAATTAGCAGCAATTAGCTATTATGAAACAATGGAATTGGAGGGACTTGAGCACAGTAAGCTTGGGGGGTAATTGGGCAAGTAGGCAGTGGCGTTTTCGGAACCGCCACAAGGCATTTGAGGATGTGCCGGTAAACGACGTTGGTGTGGAAAGTTCCGTTCTGTCGATTTCAGCCTCGAAAATGATCCACGTTGGAAACCGGAAACGTTGGTTGACAACGACGTTTTAAGAGCAACGGTTGATGCAGACCCAACGAAATCTATGCAGGAGATTGCACAAAGCATGGGGGTATCCCCAGTGACAATAAGTGGATCCCTTTTTCTCATATGAAAGGTAAAGATACTCGATAAGTGCATACCACATGAACTGAACGAGTCCCAAAAACTACGGTGCGTGCGCAGCGCTTAGATTAAGAAACCAAACTGAACCGTTTTTGCACCGGACAGTCACCTGTGGCGAAAACTGGATTCTGTATGATAACCGTAAAAGCCCTGCACAGTGGTTGGATGCAGGTGAAAAACTAAAACACCCCCAAGCCCGATCTTCACCCAAAAAAGGTTATGATGACAATTTGATGGACATCGAAACGACCAATCCACTTTTCATTTCTTCAACCAGGAGAAACGATAAACGCTATCAAACGTTGTGAGGTAATCGACATATTGCATGCGAAATTGACTGAAAAGCAACGATGCAAAAACTGTTGCAGTTGGGATTTGAAATTCTTCCACATCCACCATACTCTCCTGAGGGCTACCATCTTTTCCACAATCTGGATTCATCTTGCCGACTGAAGGTCTTCCGGAAACGAGCAGAAGTCATAAGAGCCTTTGAAGAGTTTATTGCTTCAAAAAGTCAACACTTCTACGAAAAAGGATGTTTGACCTTGTATCACGTTGGAAGAATGTCATAGATGCCAACGGATCCTATTTTGATTGAATAGAAATTCACGGAAAAATTATATTGGCTTTTAAATTTTTACTATAAAATCGGACATTTCATGTGGTAGAACCCAATAGCATAAAGGTTTATAATATAAGAGTTTGCAGAATAAGAGTTCGCAATATAACAGTTCTCAATATAAGAGTTTGCAGTATAAGGCTTTACAGTATAATATATTGCAAAGTAGGAATTGCAATACACGACTTTGCAGAACGGGAGTTTCCTGTAAAAGAATTCCTAGTATAAAGCTTTGCAGTATAAGAATGTGCAATATAACACTATGCAGTATTAGTGGCAGGGTTCATGGAATAGAGCTAATAGTACAAAAGTTAATAGTATACGAGAAAACGGTATAACACCACGATAATAAAGCACTAAATGGTCTTATAATATAATTATGATATCATCATCATCATCGGCACTACAACCGGGAACCGGTCTTGGCCTTATTTAGCAAGTCCTGAGGCTTGTTAAATTTTCCATAATGATTTATTTTTTCTGAGCAAGGTCATTAGTCTTGCGCCAGGGGCTCCCCGACGGGGAAACGAACCCCGGTCTCCTGGGTGACAGGCGGGTATACTAACCACTATACTATCGAGGAGCCCAATTATGACATCAGTGACACATATAAACCAGTTATCTCTTGGCAGACGCGGTGTGCGCATCGCCAATCGAGAGAAACAAATTTACTTTGCAATTTTTTTTTTTTTTTTTTTTTTATTTTCAATTCAATTCAATTTTTATTTGGTAGATAATTACATTTATGATATATTTTACAACTAGTACTTAAGAGATTTAGGATAGCAATTCCTTTACAACTATAATATTAAATCTATATAACGACAAAAACTTACTTTGCGTGTTTTTTCATAAGCAACTGATTGTCATAACAATGATTAGTATAAGAGTGAACAATATAAGAGTGAATAGTATAAGAATGAACAGTAAAGGAGTAAATAATATAAGTTTGAAATATATACGAGTTAGTGGTTCAAAAGTGAATGGTATTTGAATTAATATAATATGAGTAAATAGTATGAAAGTGAACAGGATAATGGAAAGTGGTATATCGGGTGAATAGGATAAGAGTGAATAGTAAAACACTGAATTGTATAGGATGTATTACGCAGATCTAAAGTCAACATTGCACAAGGGCGGTCAATTAAGGATCACAGTGAAAGCATTGGTTCTATTTGTTTTTGGGTAAGCAATGAATGTACGGCAAAGCGTACAGCTGTATGTGTGTCGTGATTGAGCCATTTACAAAGTGTAAATAAAAACTGGTAATACATCCATCGATCTCTGCGATCAAAGAAGAACAAGAGTCTGAATCTGAACTTCGCTCTAGACGGACGTTAATTATAGAGCCCGTCAGGATTTGTGTAAATAAAAAAAAAGTGATAGTGCATCCCTCGATCTGTGCAATCAAGGCAGAACAAGAGTCTTAATCTGAACTTCGTGCTAGACGGACGTTAATTATCGAGCCCGTCGCTCTCCTTAACCAGCATCCAGCACTGACACAAAATTAAAAGCCGCTCGCGTTTATTGCGTCAAATATATTATAACACTAGAGAAAGTCGTTTCCCAACCGTTGTCCTCGTCGGGGGCTAGTTATATTTAAAAAATAAAACACAAATTGCTGGTGTGGCGCGTTTTACATTTTTTAAGATGTACATAGTGTAATTGCTTCGGCGCAAGGCTAATAACCTTGCCCGTAAAAATAAATTATTATGGAAAATTTAACAAGCATCGGGACTTGCTAAATAAGGCCTAGACCGGATCCCGGTTGTAGTGCCAATGATGATGGTGATAGTGTAATCGCGTGTCTGCACATTATTTGGTGAATTTTTGGGAGCTGAGACGACCGGTGTGGATACAATGTGATGCGAGCTTTTTCAAATCGAGGCTTATCTCAATGGATAGATTAGGGCCTATTTTGGTGCCTCCTCACCTGGCCTCAACCCATTAGATTTTTATATTCGGGCTATTTCAAAGATAGAGTCCACTTTAAATTGATCCACAATAAGGAGAAGTTACGACAAGGAATCAATCAAGCAGCTCGAGAAATTCTTTCAGTTAGCCGAAGAAGCCTTAAAATGTAATTTTTGCCTAGATACCGTGCATCTGTTAAAGCAGATGAAAAACATGTTGGGCATTTATTATAAAAAACTGTTCAAATATCAAATTTAATAAAAAACAGTACAAAATAAAAATTATTGTTCGAAAGTGTTTAAAATAAAAACTATTGTTCACATAAGTACGTTAATTTTCTATTAACTCATGTAATAAATTTACGAAACAAATTCACTGTTTTTAAATACAAATTTTTTTTTCTAATAATAATATATTAATTTTTTTCCTCAGATGATTTATTAGTGAAGCAACTTTATTAAATCTTCATAAATGCCTGATGTTTCGAAATTAATGTGTCTTCGCAGTCCAGTAGTTATATAGTTCATCACAAAACAGTTTAACAGCTTACCGATGACTAAGTAAAAGTTGAGAAACATGTTTTTTCTTGACAAACATTTTAAATAAAGCCAAAAAACAAAGTTTCAATTGGATGAGACAGATATTGGATAATCCATCAAATTTTTTTACGACAAGGTGTGTATTTCATAATTAACAATGTTAATTTTCACCCCCCCCCCCCCCCACCCCCCCCCCCTCACTTTCATCTAAATTGATACGCAAATTCGCGTCTTTATCCCATAGAATACACATATCACATAGCCGAAAACAACATTTTCACACGCCTCAATAGAACGTTTTCATGTTCACTATTTATCAATTCCAAATATTTTTCCCTAACCTAATCCTATCCTAAAAAAGATTTTCATGGGCAAAATTTTTCATTGTATATAACATACAAACATTTTCTACCCTTTTCATCCCCTATCTCGCATTTTCGTAATTCTGAAATCAAAACTAATTGCAATAGTCTCTTAATTAAATTAAATTAAATTAAATTAAAATAATCAGCATTAAATATTTGCACACATATTTAAGTACAATGGCCCTTCCCAGTAAATTTAACGCTATCCTACCTCTATACACCTGAATACGCGAGCCAAACCAATTTCGACGAATCAAGACTTGATAGTGTACGGGGAAATTTGTATTCATCATATTAAAAGGACGGGAATGAGCGAATAGTAAGTGTACACGTTGAACACACCTTCCACGAACACCGAGTTCTTTTTTGTATTGTGGCCTGGCGTCAGAAACAATGCTGTCTCCTGACGTGATGAATATCGTTGGGGAAGATCCTTCAGATGTGGTCACACACACGATGCACTGGATTTGCCAAAGCAATGGCAACCGCAACACTGATACCTGAAACCAATCGATATTTAAAAGAAAAAAAAGGAACCGAATACCTTTAATTGTAGCAGCAAATTCCTAAAAGATTCGTCCCTCGTTATAAACGAACTCGTGGTCGATAGTTTTCTTACTGGTTAATGGTATTTATTTATTTGGCATACTTGGATTAACAATGATTATGAAATTTGTGACCTGTGTCACCAAACGCAAACGAAAAAGAGAGTGAAAAACATAAACATAAAAATGGTTGTCAAGTGACAACCAACAGAATTCATAAATGTCAGCTGATTGCAGACATTGTTCATGCTGATGCCACATATTGTTAAGTGATGCCACAAATTTAAATATTGCGAATTCGCCGGTTATTTCGACTGCGAGTCCGCAACAGTAAGTCTTAATTGGAAATCGTTATACGACCTATCTCGTTGTAAAATTTAAATTCGGCCAAGGTTTGTTGTCTTGTAAAATTTTATTCGGCTTGTACTCTTGAAAATGATCACCAGTCAAGTCATTAGATCGTTAAAAAAATCGTTGGTTTTTAAAAAGTGGTCTCATTGAAGAAAAATTGACGTCTATTACTGATCTTTTGTTTAAAAATTCGTGTGATTCGTGTGCTTTTTTTTATTTTTTTTTTTTTTATGAGACTTCCCTCGGGAGAGGCGAACCTATAGCGTCGAGTGGTCGCCCCGAGATGCCATCAAACTGTTGCAGTTTTTTTTTTTAACAGTTGCAGGTTGTAACGCTCCGGGAACACTCTCGTGGGAAGGGAGTTCCACAGCTTCCCCGCTCTGTAACGGAACGAGTTCTGATACAGGGATGTTTGCGCTGTCGGGAGATGAACCACAAACGGGTGCGACCCGGTGGATTGTCTTGTGGAGCGCATATAAACCGAATTGCGCGCAACAATACCAAGAATCTCCGAAGAACAGCACCCGTGATAATATCTGTAAAGCAGACAGAGGTCGGCTACGCGCCTTCGATGTGATAGCGACTGTAGTCCCGACGTCAGCGCCGAGTCCCCGATCAGGCGGATCGCTCGTCTTTGTACGCTATCAAGTAGGCCGAGGGTATGTTTAAGAGCCGAGCTCCAAACACGACAACAATATTCGAGCGCGGGTCTAATTTGGGATTCATATAGGAGAAGAAGTTGGGCCGGAGTAAAGTATTTCTTGGCTCTAAAAAGATAACTCAGTCTTCCTGAGGCTAATCTGGCGATACCCGATACGTGTTTATGCCATGATACATTCCCACAGGCCGTGACGCCGAGCAATTTCAAACTTTCCTCAGACTCGAGGGCCCGGCCACTCATCATCAGCTGTGGAACCGATGATCCAGTTTTCTTTGTGAATGTTGTATACTGGGTCTTCGTTGCGTTGAAGTCCACAAGATTGGCCTTTCCCCACTGCAGGACTTTATCTAGATCCTGATTCGGAGAGTCAATCTGTCTACATCTCAGCTGGTGCGACGTTGATGCACCAATCGGCCGATCACTCGAAAAGGAGGAAACAAGCGTACTATCATCCGCAAAACTGAACACTTTGTTATCCGTTGTCTCCAACAAATCATTTATGTGAAGCAAGAACAAGGTTGGAGCCAAAATAGAACCCTGCGGCACCCCCGAATCAACAGGATACAGATCCGAACACTCGCCGTCCACAACAACCCGGATCGATCGATTCTCGAGGAAGCTCCTCGTCCAGTCGCAAAGCTGTTGGGAAAGTCCATATGAGCGAAGTTTGCTCAGCAATCCCCCGTGACAGACGCGGTCAAAAGCCTTGGAGATATCTAATGCGACCGCCCTTGACTCACCATGCCGTGCAATCGCAGATGTCCATATAACGGTTATAAGTGTCAAAACGTCTCCTATGGACCGCCTGCCACGGAATCCGTATTGACGATCATTCAGAAGTCCGTTGCACTCCAAATACTTAACCAACTCTGTATTGATGACTTTCTCCATTACCTTAGATAAAATAGACAGTAATGCTATCGGACGGTAATTTTGTGGGAGACACTTTTTTCCCGTCTTTGGGATTGGCTGAACTCGAGCGATTTTCCAGCAGGCAGGACAAGTCCTCCGTGCATAAGATAAGCCGAAGAGTCTGCCAAGAACCGGCGATAGTTCTGGAGCACAGTTCTTATGGACTATTGCTGGTATTCCATCCGGGCCGGTTGCCTTCCTACAATCCAGTTCACGTAGAATGCGTTGAATAGTGCGCGGATGAAATCTCACATTCCGCATGGAAGACCGTACCGGCGAGATCACAGGTGGCTTCAAAAGGCCGGGATCGAGGTTGGAATTCGCGGAAAATAAATTCGCGAACACATTAGCTTTATCCTTTGGATTCGTGACTAACGTCCCGCTGTCTGTCACCAACGGAGGGAAAGAGGAGGTAGCAAAGTTACTGCTGACAGCCCTTGCCATTGACCAGAAGGAGCGTGAACCAGAAGGGCACCGAAGAAGTTTATTGGTCACTCTGTCGTTGTGAGCTTTCTTCACGATATCAATCGCCTGGTTACACGCGTTTCTGATTCTTACAAAATTCGTTCTGTGAACATCGGTGAGATTAGAACGCCATTGTAATCTCCTCGCACCTTTTATCAAACCAAGGTTTATCAGATGAACTTCCTTTGATGGAATGTGGAATATATATCTCCATCCCCAGAAGAATAATCTCTGATACCGACTCCGCGCAAGCGTTAACATCGGAGTTTCCGAAGCGCAGCTCCGACCATGGAAAGGATGCGAAGAAATCTCGCATATGGTCCCAGTTAGCAGCCCCATACTTCCATACATGCCGAAGCTGCCTAGACCGGTTATTCGCTTGTTATGCTTGCGCGACAGATACCAAGCAGTGATCTGAGTTTCCCAGTGGCGCAGAAACCTCAACGATATGCTTGACTTAATTAAATAAAGATCAGGAAAATTAAAAAACCTATTTAAAACTAAATTTCAATAGGATTTGTGTTCGTGGCGACTTTACCTAATAAAAAATAAATAAATACCAATTCACCAACGTTAACGTTGTGTTTGTTTGTTTTAATAACTTCCTCGGGTAGTAACTCATTTGGCTTTTACAAAGTCTAACTGGAAGTTTGGCGTTTAAGCATTGAAAGTGCAACGAAACATCTTAAACTTATTGTCCACCTAGACCAGGATAGCGAATCATCTTAAGCTTATTAACCACCTGGACGAGAATAATTACAAATTCAGCCAAGTGACGTTGAGGCAGCCGATGACCTGGTGATCTCAAATTATAGTAAGGGCATTAGACAACAGGAAATCGGGACCGGTGGAGAGATTTGTTAAATAAGGCCAAGACCGGTTCCCGATTGTAGTGCCGATGATGATGATGATGATGATTAGACAACAGGAAAGAACAGCCTAACAGCAGCTACGACACGCCGGATGAGCCAAACCCGCGAACGAAACATGGTGAATTCACCATTATTACATATATTTAAATTATGTGTGTGGAAACTTTATTTTGCAAACCGTGACGAGAATAGTATAGTGGTTAGGATACCCGGGAGACCGGGGTTCGATACCCCGCCGGGGACCCTCTGGCGTAAGACTAATGGCCGTGCCCGGAAAAAACAAATCATTATGGAAAATTTAACAAGCCGCAGGACTTGCTAAATAAGGCCAAGACCGGTTCCCGGTTGTAGTGCCGATGATGATGGTGATGACGAGAATACTGCCGTTCACATCCAATGATTACGTGAGTACCGATTGTTATATTATTTTAATTGTGGAACAAATAAAATTGCAACATATGTATTCCGAAGGGGGAGTGGGAGCGAACATACAGGGCAAAGTCTCTGCTTTCAACCCGGCGAAGGCCAGGACGATCCTTGTACTTGTTCAATCCAAGTTGGCATGCAGTCTCCACGTGACACCCCTGGCTAGCTACTTTGACACCCGCCAAGTAGTGAACCAATGCATGCAGCGACATCCTGAGAAAGGTTGGCGCAAGACTAATAACCTCTAACAAATCTCGGATAAAAACTGGATACCGATGGAGACTTGCTAAATAAGGCCAAGACCGGATCCCGGTTGTAGTGCCGAGGATGGTGATGATGATAATGATGTTGATGATGATGATGATGTATTCCGAAATTTTGTAAAAAAAAAAACCAAATAACTAACGGTGTAACCTCTTTTCTGAAATGTGATGATGTAAGGAATCACTTCTCCAAAAGTAGCACACTATTTACGGTATCCCTTATTTTGGTATTAAAATAAAAGGAGGTAAGAGGACTTTGGTATGCAACAGTGGTATTTCTGATACCGATCATAACTCTTATAGAAGTGGATATTTTAATGATCTTCTAATCGATCGAATGAATGACCTGCTATGGCATCAGTTGATGTTTATTAATGGGTAATGGTTTTCGAATGTACCACACCTTTTATCGCTCAACCTCGACAAATAAACCAGAATCACAGAGATGCTTTATGTTCCTTTATACGAAAGATTATTGTTTGGCTCGATACATGGAGGCCCGTTGCTGGTTCACTCTCAAATAGTCGATAAACATAGAAAACTTCTAAGTTGTTGCTTTACGTAAGTTTTCGACAGTTTTATAAAAAGCGTGTTCCACTATACGAATGTATGAAATATGGTACTGTGGCGGTTCCACGAACCGCACAAATCACCATAGGTTGAGATTTCTTCGTTCCATCAAGGAACATACTCACCTATAACCAAACTCCACGAACCGCACAAATCACCATAGGCTGAGATGTCTCCGTTCTACCAAGAAACATACTCACCTATATCCGAATTTCACGTGCGCACAGACACGTCTCTCCAAAGCGCACCTGACATCCATACCGGTGTCAACAACCCAACGTATCCACAGATACGTTGGCCACAAGTCCCGAACAATTTTCCTACGCCTGCATGGCGATCGAAGGACATGACCCAGCCTAGAGAGTGTATCTATCCATCAACTGGATAAACACAAACGGTTGGCACAGCTGCACCAGATGTCGACAAACATCACATCCCCGGCGAGAAGCCGATTGCCGGAAAACAATCCGACGACAAAACTTTTGTTCCTGCTGCAATGCACTTCACCTAAACAAAGGCCGTTGCGCAGCAACAGCAATAAACGAAAACGCTGTTCACATAGCGAAAGCAAACACTATCCCAGGATCGCCTAAAGTAAACCACATATTCGATTGCTTATGCAAGGCAACAGAACTGTGAATATTCTGATGAACCTGTGGGGGTTTGTACTTATGCATCAACATGGACGCGGATTCAATACGAACACCACCTACTACACGCTGCGAAAAAGAAACAAAGTTCACCCGAGAAAACAGAAACAAATAGTAGAACACACAGATGTAACCAGTAGCAATGAAACACACGGTTGTCTAATTGTATTTACTTGTAGCACTTTATTGAAATTACATTATTTAATTAACTCACAATATGTCTGATCACCATACAAAAGAAGTCTCCGTACAAAATTAACACTTCACTTGTCGTATTCTCCCGACTCCTAAAACGCGACGACCTCGATACGCGTGATTGGTTGGGTGGTTAAAAATTTGACTCAAGCAATGTCCCCGATACGTGTACGTGGTTCTACGGGTACTATCTGACTCCCTGAGAGCTGCTCGATGCAGAACCACCCCGGTGGGTGAGGTGGATTTTCACTCGTGTGGTGACAAGGGAAATCGATCATTCTGGTGACGCTGCGGCCAATGAGAAACCGATCCGCGTCCCATTGGAAGGTTCCTCATAGATATCGTTCAGATTGGGGCGAATGTCTTTCCCTTGGAAGAAAAGACAAACGAAACGCGCGTTGGTAGAAAGAAGAGAAAGCAATCATGCAGCTGTTCAAATAGTGAACGTGCATAGGCTGAAAGCATTTCTATCATAAACGATAGAGGGTATATTGTATATACCGTAACGCTATCTCAAAGGGCAAGCGCTAAGATGCTCATCTGTTTGTATTAGCGAACGAAACATGGGACGATACCATTGCAAGTAGTTTGAGGTAAACACATTAGGGTCGCATCCAATTCGTTGCATGTTTATCGCTTATGCAACCGATCTGGGGTAATTGGCTGCAGCTGTATGAGCAAGCGATTTGCCACGGCTTGATCGTGGGATCAGGGGTTGCTGGAGAAAAGATGGGATTGCTGTGTATATGGTAGGCATGGATGCCGGCATGGGGACCGGAGAAGATTTCCTAATGGTTTGCAATGGTCATGGGTGCCCACCAGAGGAACCAAATCTGTTTAAGGGAATACAGCGATACGGTTGATGCTGCGGCAAGATGATGATTTTGCCATGGGGTGATTTACGGGTAAATGAAGTGATTGAAGGGTAGCTTAATACCACATGATTGCAGGTAAGTTAATAACCTTTATTGGATGAGAAATGGGGAGTTGAATTAAGGAAAATGGGTGGTTCTTGGGATATGTTAAAAGAACCCCCACAAACCCACAGACTACAACCCCCGCGTCTGTAGGTGTGAGTGCGATCTTCCCTGGTGGAGAGATTCTCGATTGAGAGAAAGTCACCATCCAGGGAAAGCGAAAGGAGAAAGAAAACTATGGGGTGAATAGAATCATACCCAGAGAAGAGAAGACAGTCTGTATTGAGAACCCGATTAAGGAGGTTTAACGAGAACACGGTAAAACGGGAAAGTAACTTTCGACCCGGAGTTTTAAACCTAGTACAATACGCGAATTAACCGGAGGATATTTGTTTACGGGAATTACACGGTGTGCTACAGTAATTAACTTACGTGAGGCCAGTTCACACGGTGAGTGAAACGAGTATCCTCGTCGTGACACTTCGTGGGATCTTAACGTGTGTCGTTTTATATATTACCAATTTTCGTGCCAAAAACAATGGTGAAAGGCTAATATGCTATAGTCAGGAATAAAATTAAGAGAATCCGAGGAGTGGTGGAAGTTTGTCGTGTTCCTTTTTATATACTAAACAAAAAATTGTATAAATAACTGTGTCACAAACAATCAACCATTGTAAACTAGAAGTAGTGCTTCACATTAATAAAGAACAAAGGCAAAAAACAAACTTCGCTCCGTGTTTTATGTGTGTTGTATTCGCTCCGTGTTCCGGTTTGTTTAATTTTCTCTTTTGTGAACAGTGTTCGCCGGAACACATCAACATTCAATCAAAGGTAAAAATCCGCCAAAGTACACTACTGGTCCCGATTACCTTCTACGCTATTAAAAAAAGAGTCTTAGCTGTCATATATTTTGAATAGCAAGCATTCAACAGCATACACGTATTCTCTTTATATCATCGCAATATCGTCCTCAGGCTGCCGAAAGTGTCTCTATTCTAAGAAGTTATCATTTTTCTATTTTCTGGCACTTGTTATAATTCGAGCATGACCTTAATTTATAAAGACTTGAACCCAGTGTTCATTTCACTTTTTTTCCAATAATTCCAATCGACAGTAACATCTCAGAAGCCGCACATAAATCTAATACCAAATAAATGTTTGTGCAATAAATAGCGTTTATCTCCTAAGTATTGTCATTAGTGTCCGTGCCTCCTTCAGGACGACTGGTACGTGCAAAATGAAAGTGTTCTTCTGATATAGCACGCTACTAACTATTGTACATATAGAATGTAATGAAGTTTAAGTTCTCCGAATTGTGCGACGATTCATTTAAGACGATTTATTTGTCAGTTAATCCTCACGACATGCTCGCTGACGAAGATTATCCTCAATACGTGATTCTGTTTCTCTGTGTACAGTTTCATTCGAAATTTAATTACAGATGATAGTCCTTACGGGAAAATATCAGAACACCCTAAATTATGTCTCCATTTATTTAAACGATAAATCCTCGATTTCTCTCGAAATTGAGACATTCACGCAACACGGCTATAGATTACAATTACGATCCAGTCTCCCTAAAATATTATTAGCGGTAACGTGTCTATAAATAAATAAATGAAAATGATAGCGAACCATTAACTAAATAATAATTCAATAATTGAATATAAAAGGGAATCATGATATTTGAAACTTTTGGGAACATTAATTTATAAGCGCCTTAAATTGAAAGCATCAAGGAACGGTGCCCAGTACGATTGTATTGCAGTACCAGAAAAAGGCATAATAAAAGTATTTTCCTGAGTTTGAAGGGTCATGTTTTGTCTATTGTAGGTTAGGAGATATTTCCCCTAATTTGTATTGTAACACGAAAATAAACTATGATGGTTCAATACAAGCTATAAGTTATAGTGAACGAGGAAGGGAAATTTGTTCGATCCTTTCTTACGCTTGGCAATCTGAGTATTCGGCTTTAGTTACCAATTTACGCACTAGAAAACTTTAATACCATTACTCCAATGCTGATTTCATCTGGTGCTATCACTCAGACGAGCAAAGTTCAATTACGAAGAAAGGCAGTTAAAGGACAATTGACTATCGTCGGCAAGGCATTCACAATATAATATGGATCCCCGCTAACGTCAGCAGCATTATATACAAAAAAAAATCGTAATCAAACTCGATACTGGCATCACCGGTAGAAAACAATAGATTGCACCAACGCCACACGACACCATTCCAAGGAAACAATATCTTAGCAATCTTCACCAAAACCCAATAAATAAATAAACGCCAGCGAAAATGAAAGAAGGAAAAGGAAGAAGTCCTGAGGCCGTATCCGGCTGATACTCCGTATATTCTGAAATTATGCAAATTTCCTACTGCCAGTGAAAAAGAAACTCATAAAATCCTAACAGAGTTTCTTAATGGTGTGAAAAAACGTTTATCTTTTGAGCTGAACACTCTATGTGATTGAGTTGAATTTAGATATCTCTCAGAGACCGCTCACCTGTATTCGGATTGCACAACGGAGGCTGAGGTTTTTTTTTTATCGCTGGCATACAATTGTTTTCAAACAACCGCCCATGGTGCTTTTACTTTGATTGCTTCCGCTTCTATTATCTGTATACGAGTATTACTTTTCATATTCGACGAACAATACCCCCCTAGAACGCTTGAATGAACGGAGTTAAACCTGTGTGGAATACGGTGATATAGTTTCGTAGGAAAATAGTCTAACATTCTACTCACTTCGAAATACGATACCGGCCCCCGGGAACTGAAGATGGCCTACATGCGACTTCTATCTTCAAAAATGTAAGAATTTGCGTTCACATACATACTTGTGTAAAACACGATATCAAATAGTTATAACTAGTTCCGGAAGACGATAACGGGTGACCCAAACGTTATTTACAGCCGAATGCGAGGAGAAGCGTGCAGTTCCAGGAACTCGTCCACCGAAGGTCGTCAATCTGCCAGCCCCAAAACGAAATAGAGCTGAGTAAATTCAGCCGACAAAATTTATTTAGGATAGCCTGGGAAATATTACAATGAGGGTTAAAGTAATCTATGACCGATAGTTCGAATCGCATGAGAACGTGCTGAATAAGCAAGTAGCGAACTTGCTCCCAGTGCTGATATCTATGGTACAGGTCGTTTTTATGCGGAGGAGGGTTGCTTGAGTGGAAACTGTTCCACCTAACTCTGACATAACTTTTTGATCCACCATAAAGGCCTCAAAATCAGTGTTTCTTGCACAACTTTTTCAAATCAATGTAATCTCTAACAGATGTTCGCTACACAACAAACTTTCGACTTACCCGTATTTATTCAGGTTTATTCTTGCGTTTAAGAAAATATTTTTCACAAGCGAAAATGCAACAATTTGATTAATGACCCACAGTTTTTGATATTCATTATTCCATCGGGATAAAAGTTTTTGCGTTTCGCTTCAAGGTCGATTTTATATTCGTCACCGGGATGAGAATTTGTTTCATTCGAAGTGAGATTGCGAAAGGTAGCAGAGGTAGATGTCGATGTGTTGTAATGTTCGTCTAGTCATCAAGGACGAGCGAGTGTTAGGATGATAAATGGCAAGTCCTTTCCACTGGATTAATTTTTGATATTACTCAACCACATTTTTATATAGCCAGTTTCGAGGAGAGTCGTTCTTATTGTCCCATTTGCATCATCTTTCTAAGAGTTTTTCGGCGTAAAACAGAGAATATAATTACCACTTTCCCTAGCAATAAAGATATGTATATATACGAGGGTGGGCTGAAAAGCGAAGATAGCAGCACTCGCTTAAAAAAGCTAGTGAATGTAGTTGTGCATCTTTGGCAGCTACTCACCAAAATTTCAGCCATTTTGGACGCGTAGTTTTTATTTGACGGTCGTTTGAGTGAGTCGATGTCAGTTTTTTTGTGAAAATGGACAAAATTGAGTATCGAGCTGTCACTAAATTTTTGTTTTTGAAAGGCAATACGCCTAGGCAAATCAAAGATGAGTTGGACTCTGTGTATGGGGACTCTGCACCATCATTGACCACAGTGAAATTTTGGGCAGCTGAATTGAAACGTGGCCGTGAGAGCTTGGGAGAAAAAACTGCAACAACCGACGATAACATCACTAAAGTTCACCAAATGGTGCTAGACAAGCGCCCAATTGAATTAAGTGAGATAGCAGAACGTATGAAAATGAACGTGTTTATCACATACTAAATCAAGCTTTAGGCATGAGAAAGCTGTCCGCGCGTTGGGTGCCGCGTTTGCTCACATTAGACCAACAACATGTTCGAATGAACATTTCCAACGCTTTGTTGAGGCAGTTTAGGCGCAATAAATCCGAGTTTTGGCGCCGACTAATTACTGTCGATGAAACTTGGATACACCATTATACGCCCGAAACAAAAATACAGTCAAAACACTGGACTGCAAAGGGGATATCGGCTCGAAAAAAAAACAAAAACTCTTTGTTCGGTTGGGAAAGTGATTGCGACTGTTTTTTGGGATAGTAATGGAGTTATCTTAATCGATTATCTTAAAAAAAAACAACCATTTCAGGAGCATACTACGCATCATTACTTGACCAACTGAAAGCAAAAATTGCGGAAAAACGGCCACATTTGCAGAAAAAGAACATCCTGTTTCACCAAGATGACGCACCGTCTCACATCTCAACGGTTGCCATGGCGAAATTCCACGAATTACGGTTTGAACTGCTGACCATCCGCCTTACTGACCAGATCTAGCCCCAAACGACTTCTTTTTGTTCCCTAATCTAAAAATTGCGCTCGCGGGACAGAGATTTTCATCAAATGAGGAGGCAATCACCTTCGCGAACAGTTATTTTGTAGAGAAAAACGCCGAGTACTATTTCGACGGGTTAGAGAGATGGGACCATCGCTGGGAGAAGTGTGTAGAGTTACAAGGAGACTATGTAGAAAAATAAAAATACATTTTAAGAAAAAATCGCTTGTGTCTCTGTAAGGTCGGAAACTCTTCAGCCCACCCATATATATATATACCAGGTGTACCGGTGTGAAGTGAGCGTCAAGATACAAATGTATCGATAGGGAACGTTTGTTGTGAACGAGCCCATACATTTTTTTTATTTGGTTGCTATGACATCTGTCAAACATATTTAGTATGCATCATTGTACAAACATCTTTTTTTTTTAATCCTGTTAAAAATGTCGAATTTTGTACCAGAAAATATTGATTTGCGGAAACCATTAATTTTTTGCTTACATTTGAAGAAAAGTGATGCAGAGTCGCATCGAATGCTTGTCGAGGCTTATGGTGATCATGCTCTATCGGAAGCAGCATGCAAAAGATGGTTTAAGCGTTTCAGAAATAATGATTTTGATGTGCGAAATGAAGAACGTGAAAGACCACCAAAAAAGTTTGAAGACGCCGAATTTCAAGCAATATTGGATCAACATGACACTGTTAGGTTCTGTAGTAGGTTTAGTTCAGGGAGCGAGTCTCATAGTCCTTAAAAGGAGAAGGGACCTCTATAGACCGCTCCTGAAAAACGTCCTACAAAGGGGACCCGTTGCGGTTCCCGCCGTGCTTCCTCAAACCTTGAGAGAAGAGCAGCTACTGATCGTTCTTGGGAGGTCGCTTTGGAATTCCGTCCCTGTGCCGTGGAACCAGGTGCCTTCTGGTGATGTCCGAAATCGTGGACGCTGCAAGGGTTTTGTTTGTGGGCTTGCCACCACTCTACTCACCGGTTCCTTTTCCTGATTGAAAGTCGCCTCCTGTTCTAAAGCAGCCAACGTTTCACAGCGAATGCACCAAACCAAATCAATGAAAATACTTTTTGTTTTATTATAATAGATTCATTTATTTTGATCTGGAAAGGTTGATTATCCTGGGGACTATGTACATTGAGTGACTGCTTTGTGGTCCTTCAGCACTTCCGCCGGGGACTATGTACATGAAAAGAATGCATCCTCGAGATCGCGATACATCACCTTGTAAACGAAATCAAATCGAGATTTGTATCTTGAAAACGAACGTTTCAGATGGAAAATGTCGATTTTCGATACCTTTCGTGCGATGCTCGATGTTCGTTTTAGATAAGATTCAGTTTCCTGAATCTTCATCAAACTATTTGCATATAAGAATTGGTAATGGAATTTGGGTATTGTTTGCTTGTGGCAAATTCGAACATCTGGTTCGATTTGCCATGGATTTGGTTTGTTTAATTTACTAGGGAAATTACCAGATTAAAATGTATTTCTGAATTTTGAATTGAAATTATGCCGTCGGGCAAATGCAAAGCGATAAACAAATATTTTGATTGGTTATTGCGAATTTTGGATTCAGTTTTGGTTTTTCAGGATTTTGATTAGCTTTAATGTTTTGGTGTAGGATTTCTGGGCTTATGATGTATGGATGGGAGAAAAAGGGGGTAGGGCTTTTTAGAGCACTACAACACTTTAAGTCAAAAACAAATGGCACAAATGTTAAATGTTGCACAACAAACAATTTCTGGCCGTTTAAAAGCTATGGGTGAGATCCACAAGTGTGGAAACTGGGTGCCACATGAATTGAATGACAGGCAGATGGAAAAGCGAAACACCACATGTGAAACGTTGCTTCTACGACGCGAAAGGAAGTAAGTAATGCATCGAATTGTGACTGGTGACGGAAAATGGAATTATTTTAAAAATCCTAAACGCAAAAAATCATGGGTGCATCCAGGAGCAGCGTCGACATCGACTGCAAAGCCTGATCGGTTCAGAAAAAAGACAATGCTCTGTGTTTGATGGGACCAGGAGGGGGTGGTGCACCATGAACTTCTAAGACCTGGCGAAACTATTAATGCGCAACGCTACCGACAACAAATGATCAATTTGAACCATGTATTGATCGATAAACGACCACAATGGTCTACAAGACACGGAAAGGTAATTTTATTGCATGACAATGCACCGAGTCATATAGCAAAACCCGTCAAAAAACAATAAAAGCTCTCGGCCGACAAGTGTTATCCCACCCGCTATATTCACCAGACTTGGCTCTTTCCGACTACCATTTGTTTTCATCGATGGGACACGCATTGGCTGAGCAGCATTTAAATTCCTACGGAGACGTCGAAAATTGGGTCTCCGAATGGTTCGCCTCAAAAGACGACCGGTTTTATTGGCGTGGTTTCCACGAATTGCTAGAAAGGTGGTCGAAATGTGTAGAAAGCAATGGCCAATACTTCGAATAAAATGTTTTTTTACTTTCCCAATATATATATATATATATATATATATATATATATATATATATATATATATATATATATATATATCCGATGCTAGCCTTTTGAACTAGCCAAATTTTCAACTTTGAATAACATCTGAAAAGTCAACGTTATAACCTTTAAATACGATAAAATTCTATGTTAAATTATATCTTCGTCTCTTGCACCGATTTACCTAATGTGGTAACAGAAATTTCAATCTTTGTTATCACCTGATCAAATGAGAGCTAGTTGGCTGCAACAGTCACACCACCAAATATCATCATATTTCCTTTATGAAGACTCTAATGTAAATCACTCAAGAAAGATACTAGACTTGATTTAATCGCAACATGTTGGCATATGTGTTCAGCTCGAAGTTTGAGTGCAAAGTTTGAAATACTGGGTGGAGCCTACTCGAAACAATGAGAAATGTGGTGCTTCAACAGAAAAAAAGGACTGGATTTTTGGTGATGACCAGGAGATGGTAGATGAAAATAATAAAATGTCTTGAAACGGAACCCCCTGGAATATCAGCCGTTAATTCGATAAGTTTCAGTTTTAACCCATAAATTTCACTTAAATTGAATACCTAGTGGATGAATGAGGGATTCCGTAAAGGAGATGTAGTTTCTTGATAGAATGACCACCAATGTTGACTTATTATTATGTTGCTTGAATTAAGCCAATAAATGGGGTGGTAGCCCCACTAAACTAAACGTATTTGGAACATTGGGTGTCTCAGATTAAATGTATTCGTTATGTATGCATGTAGTACAAATATAAGCTATACATAGGTGCCTTAACTAATAACTGCTATGACAGTGGTATTGATTTCACCAACGATAGGGGGACTCCTGTTGCTGCGGAAGTATTGTTTTCCACTCTTCGTACACCATTTTATCGGTTTTTATTTTAATCATTCGCAATGTTCAAGGGATGTCTGTGGCGGTTCCGCCAAACCCCACGGCCCACTGAAAAACCACCTGAAAAACCACCATATCTTCCATCCAATCATATAATTTCGCTAATGCAATCGCATTAGCAACTTAAATCCTTTACGCATCTAGGATTATCTAAGGTATAATCTAAAAAGTCGCTGGAAAAGAAAACTTACCTTTCATGCATCTCTTCGGATACAATTCCCTGTAAGATTTCTTTCTTACCTTATCAGGAATCTCAAACCAATTCGGCACCTTCAGTGCCAAGCAAATCCCCCTAGACGAATTCCTGAAAACAATATGATTTGGTTAGCATACAATATAACCAGCATAACGGGGACCATACACATTGCGTCGCCTATTTCCCGTCCTCACCAAGTGTATCTTAAATCACCATACATACACATGGAATCCTACGGCATAACTAAATGCAAATAGGTATGGTATACTTACCCTTGGCGTCGATGCAATAAACACCAATTCACGGTAATCTAGCTGAAACCTAGCACATTTCCACATTGCATTGCCGACTATTTATTTAGCAGCAATGCACATCTCAGACAAAGACCCAAACGTTTCCTTTGTCTTTTCATATTTCGGGATCTGCTTCTCATCAGCAGCAGTATAAGCAAACACAAACCCAATTAGCATCCAATGAGATTCGGCTTGTTTGCTTAGCCGAATTCACTTCTCATGGATGCACCTTATGCCCCTTCTTGGTATTTCAGTTTCGTTGGCATGGTGTGTCCATGAAAGAACCCACGTACACATATACATGTGTATTACCAGCGATCTTCACCCCAAACGATTGAATATCGTTGAGTAAAATTACAACCACCGTTTGCGACGGTCGGTTCACTCCCGCTCTCCGCCGGCAGCGGAGACGTGTAAATACATACCCGGAGTCGCGAAAGTAACACCCAGTCGAGTGTATTTTTGAATCGTGCGAGTCGCCTGCGCGAATAAAAGTTACCTTACCTGGTCCCATTTTACATGCCTATGTTTTATTCACGGACTGTTCGTTCTGAGTGTTAAAGTAGATATAAATAGTTTTCCACAAAATAGCACATATTAACAATGTCAACAACACTTCAAATCGCGAGACAAACAACCTCGAGCGAAGTTAAATTAAAAACTGCGGATCAATAAAATAAAAGTTATTAATTACAAACAACAAGCCGCAAGTGTTTTCATTTGGACTAACTTCTGGTCGACGGTATGCTGAGATGGTGTACTTGTTTTGTTTCTTTCGGTGGACAGTGTACTGTGGAACATTTAGTGGAAGTTGTGGGCACGGAGTAGAATCCCGTGTCGTACGCTGGCACATTGACTTCGTTCCCCACATGTCTCTCAAGTAAAATTGCGAAAACCTTTTTTTTTTTTTGGAAAAGCGACGCTTCATTGCTCATATTACACGCAACCGAAAAAGAGGTGAAACAATTGCCACCTAAAAAATTAAATTTATTGTCTTGGCACACTTTTTAAAAAAAAAAGGTTTTTCCTACGAAAAATCCTCTTTAGGAAATACGCTTTTTATTTTTTAAAGCTAAATACGTTCCAGCCTATCTTAACGAGAAAAATCCTTCGGGATTTAGCGCGATCGAATGCATAGAAGGTCCAAGTTTGGAAAATGTCGTTTTGAGAAAAACGCGATTAATTCTTAAATTTAAATAATGTTGTGGGGGTAAAAGTATGATGCCAAAGTATGGCACAGGATTCACTTAAAAACCCCCGACACTTGTTACTCCGAAGGAAATGACAAAAAACAGGTTTTTATTTATTTAAATTTATTTCTATCCGCATTTATTGGTGAAAACACGAGCAAATTGTGTGAATGGCACAATATCGATTGAACTTAATTACACAGCTAAAAATTTGGTCTTAATTGTATTTGCCAACATGAATCACAGCCTCACTGGATTAATCAGAATATCTATGATTTACTATTTCACTTCTGTCAAGCAGGGAATGCTGTACGCGACGGGAACGCCAGACTGTTCAGCTGGTCGGTCGTACGCAAATCGCGAATATAGGTGATCCGTCAAAACAGGTTTCGGGAACTAAAGAACTTTACCTGTACACCAACCCTATCGAACGACTCCTTGGGCTTTTTTTTCTTTGTGGACTAAACGAACTATCTGTTGTATTCCAGAATACTACCCTTATTAAATTTAACACTGAATCTCCTAACACATCCAAAAAAAAACTTCACTTAACATATATTACATTCTCACTTAATACATACCATTCATAAACATTCACAATATTACCAGTTACAGCACACTTAATAACCTGCACCTTTTGATTTATTGAAAACATAGCAACTTGGATTTTCGTCCGAATTGAATGTGAAAAGTCATAGAGAAAAAATTCAGTTGATAACTTCTATTTGCCGTGAATACTTCGAGGCGTTTACTTCTACTCTAGAGAAAATAGATTTAATAATAATTTTTAATAGAATATTCACTCCAAGATACAATAACCAGAGATTTGTGTTTATAAAAATATTTTGCAACGAGATCAAATAAAAGCCCGACATAAAATAAAACTGATATGGACATTTTTAAATAGCCGGCTGCAAATAAAAATGAAAGAAGAAGGAAAGGCACCAAGCGAGAGTTAAGTAATATATCTTTAGTATTCCATCTGCATAATATTCCCGTGATAAGTTTCAACCAGAAGACGAAATGTAGAACAGGACCAGCATTTTTCAAGAAGAAAAGGAATAATAAAAGGTCCCCGCTCTTCCCTCAACCGAGGAAGCACGGCGCCGGACCTCAACACTGGTGGCAGCGGTGGGATGATTCCCTGATAACGGGATTCTCGATGATGATGATTCCCTGATGATGAGTCAATGATGATGATACCGATGATGACGAAGACTGGTGAGATTCTCGAAAACTGGTGAGATTCTCGAAGACCGGTGGGATGATCCAACCAAAGGATCCCAAATAAAAAGAAAATAAGAAGAAAAAAAAAACAAGAAAAAAAAATTTTTAAACATAAAACAACGAAAAAAAAAAACAAGAAAAAAAAATTTTAAACATAAAACAACGAAAAGAAAAAAGTAATCTTTAACGCAAAAAAAAAAAAAAAAAAAAAAAAAAAAAAAAAAAAAAAAAAAAAAAAAAAAAAAAATATTAAGCGACATATAAATTACGCCCGAAGTAAGAATTTCCTTTAATAGTTTGAAGTAAATTATTCATTATTATTGCATAGCAAGATTACAATCATATTTGTATTTGTAATAAATTATATGGTTTTTGTTTTGTATTAAAACAAAAGGAGAAAAACGAGAAGAAAAAAAACCCAAAGGATAAATGAAAACGTCTCCACAACGAAAAAAAAAAAAAAAAAAAAAACATAAAACCACGAAAAAAAAGACCAGGATATTCAACTTCTAGGACGTGAAGTCTGCCTGGCGATAATTAAAATATTTTTAAAAAAAAGTGAAAAAGAAAAAAAAAGAAGAACACACAACAATAAGAAACAAAAAAAAAAAAAGACTTCTATCAACATTACGTATGACAGCAATCAACATTTAGTGGAGTAAGAATTTTTTTTGCGACTTTTCTCTCTAATTTTTTTTCGGAATATTTTCTAATTGGAAGCTTTCCTTTTTACTAACATACATTTTTTTTGGATAGAAATTTCTGTCTATATTCTTTGAAAATTCTCATTTCAGTATTTCGACGACATTTCCGTTTTTTTTTTTCTTTCTTTCTCGTCGAATTTTCTTTCTTTGCAGCTTTGGGACCAATTTATTTTTCTCTCCTATATATATATATATTGAATAACAAAAAGAAAGGCCAATTTTTCCATAACCATATTTTTAAGTTAACCATATTTTAAGAATTGAATTTTCGCCATACATTATTTTAAACTTTCACTATTACGAGTCCATATTACACGAGACAGGCGGCTAGGCAGGGGGAAGAACAAATCCACTATCAACAGATACACATTAAACCCCCTGAAATGGCTCTTTCTGTCGGAATTTCTGATGTTTTCAGAATCGTCCCTACCTTTGACGGGAAACCCTGCGACTTAGGTAAATTTATTTCCGGGGGAGACGTTTTATTTAGATCCGTAAAGAAGGCAGACCCGGATATATACGAGACGTTTTTAGATCTAGTCAAAAATAGACTAGAGGGTCATGCTTACGATCTGATTAGGTATAGCCAAATCGCTAAGTGGGAGGATTTAAAAGAAAAATTAGAATCGGAATATAAAGAGGAGCAATCTCGGTCGATGGCACACAATGAGTTGATTTCTCTAAAACAACGCTACAGAGAAACCGTCCGGGAATACGGCGATAGAGTCGCGAATGCTCTAAGGACTCTAAACTCTGCCACGTGTGAAATAACAGCAGACGCGGTGGTTAGGGAATTCTTAATAGAAGAAAACATAAAATTGGCCGTACAAACATTTGGGGATGGACTAAACAACGAACAGCTAAAGATACTAGCTAAAGTCCATGGGGGAAACAATTTAAAACAGTCGATTGCACATGTAGTGTCACATGCCGCTCGAATGGACAACTCTCCCAGGTCATATCAATACAACGAAAAACCTACATGCAATCGTATAGTCTGCCAAACCTGTGGTAAGTCAGGGCATACACAGGACACATGTTATCGGAACATGCAATCCAACTTTTTTCCGAATAGACAACCCATAAAAAGGGAATATAACATTTTTTGCAATTTCTGTGGACGGAATAATCACACAGAGAACGAGTGTAGATACAAGATATCTAGGAATGGAGCGCCTTCAACAAATTACCAACAAGGTACAACAACGCGTAACCCATTCCGAAACAATCCTACAAACTCTGAAAATCGTTTTGGTGAAAATTCTAGGAGCACCAATAGACAAAACGATAGACAAAATGTTCACTTTTCTCGGGTGCAAGAGTCGGAAAACGAGGCCTGACGCCAACCAAAATTGATGGAAGACAGACCAAAGTTTTCTATTTACAGCATTAGATCTTCGGAAATAGATAACGACCAATTTAATGAAACTCCTACCCAAAGTTACCTTGAACCAGCTTATGATTATCCTAACCGTATGACTAATTCCAATAAAGCTATAAATACAAATATAAAAGAAGTTAAACCAAACCCTAATATAATGACTCCGATTCATACTCCCATTCTGGAAAACAATTCAGCAACACAGACTGAAAATCCGAAATTTTCAGCAGTATTAAAGACTGAAGTCGCTAATATCTCAGATATCCCTATTGACAACGCAGACACTTCAGCAACCAAGACTGAAAACTCAGCAGTATTAAAGACTGAAAATTCGGATCCTGCAGAAAATATACAAACAGAAATCCCGAATATTTCGGCTATCCCAATAGACAACCCCGGCACTTCAGCAACAAAGACTGAACATTCAGCAGTGTTAAAGACTGAAAACCCAATAGTTGCAATAAAAGTCGAAACCCAAGTCAGTTCAGCAGCTAATACTGATGAACAAATCTTTTCTGCAGCAAAGACTGAAGGATTGAATGTTTCTACAGCAGATATAACTGAAGAAATAGTTCAAACAGCAAATAGTACTGGGAACCAAGATGTTCTAACAGCTAATAAGTCTGAAGAACTATTCGAATCAGTAAATGAGACTGAGAAACTAAACGATTCATCAGCAGTGAGTAAGACTGAAAAGGTAAACGTTCCTACAGAAGTTAAAGCTATAGAAAATGATGACATTGAGCCGAAGACACCAAACATTTTAAATAACGATACTGAACAGCAACACGAAGTAATGAAAATTGAAAATAATAATTCAATTAAAGAAGTTAAAGCTATAGAAAATGATGACAATGAGCCGAAAACACAAAAAATTTTAAACAACGAAAACAAACACAGACACTTACTCAAACACGATATAATAAATAATGAAAATAATAATTTAACTAAAATAGGTACGGAAAAGGAAAACCATATAAGTACATTACAAATTCTTTTTTTCAACAATAAACATTTATTCAAACAAAAAATACAAAAAAATAAAAAGTTACACAATCATTTAGGACATTTGAAATCAGTTCTTAAGAAGATTTTTGGTATTATGCATTTCTATTCAATCATCATAGTAATAGGCCCAGAAAGGTTTTGGAAACTTTTCCATAAATTTAAGGAAAAGATAAACACATAACAAATGGCCTTTGTTTTATTATTCAATATATATGAAATAATCTAACAATTGTAGGAAATGACGGAAATGAAAAAAAAAAAAAAAAAAAAAAAGTTAATGAGGGGGACGAAAGAAAGAAAATTTTAGAGGTAATATATATTGGAAATTTTAGAATTTATATATATTCGAACGAAAAAGGAAAGAAAGGAAATTTTATTGGTAATATATATATTAGAAATTTTGGAATTAATATATATACGGAAATGAGAATTTTGAAACAATAATATTAATATTATATATTTAATATAATAAGTAATAATGATTTTTAGATAAGAAAAGAAAAGGTTCCAAGGAGAAATATTTAAATTTAGTTAATATATAATGTAAATAGACTATTTTGGACTATTTTTCTAGTGTTAAGAACTTTTTATTTAGTTAATATATAATGTAAATAGACTATTTTGGACTATTTTTCTAGTGTTAAGAACTTTTTGAGTATTGGAAAAATTTAGTTAATATATAATGTAAATAGATTAATTTTCTAGTATTAAGAACTTTTTGATTATTGTAACCTTTGATGAAAGATTAATTTTGAAAACCTTTGTAATGTAATTGAACGAAAATCCAAGTTTTTAATTAATCTTAATTTAATATATAGTTACTAGAAAATTATTCTCTTCAAGGATAATTTTCTTTCTCGAAGAAGGGTGGGATGTTGTATTCCAGAATACTACCCTTATTAAATTTAACACTGAATCTCCTAACACATCCAAAAAAAAACTTCACTTAACATATATTACATTCTCACTTAATACATACCATTCATAAACATTCACAATATTACCAGTTACAGCACACTTAATAACCTGCACCTTTTGATTTATTGAAAACATAGCAACTTGGATTTTCGTCCGAATTGAATGTGAAAAGTCATAGAGAAAAAATTCAGTTGATAACTTCTATTTGCCGTGAATACTTCGAGGCGTTTACTTCTACTCTAGAGAAAATAGATTTAATAATAATTTTTAATAGAATATTCACTCCAAGATACAATAACCAGAGATTTGTGTTTATAAAAATATTTTGCAACGAGATCAAATAAAAGCCCGACATAAAATAAAACTGATATGGACATTTTTAAATAGCCGGCTGCAAATAAAAATGAAAGAAGAAGGAAAGGCACCAAGCGAGAGTTAAGTAATATATCTTTAGTATTCCATCTGCATAATATTCCCGTGATAAGTTTCAACCAGAAGACGAAATGTAGAACAGGACCAGCATTTTTCAAGAAGAAAAGGAATAATAAAAGGTCCCCGCTCTTCCCTCAACCGAGGAAGCACGGCGCCGGACCTCAACATATCTCATCCGCAGATACAACCAAGTTCAGATACAAATAGCGACTGGTGTGAATTAGGGTTGAAATTCATATTTCTTTCTACACACAGGACAACCAAAAGAGACCACGCCTCTGCTCTCTCAACCTCACGGCCGTCAAAGTATGAGTAACTTTTGTTAATAGGGTAATTGGCGGACATGAAGAATGAGAGAACAGAAAACATGATATGCTGTGATCTCGGGGTAGCTTTGGTTGTGTGTGTTGGTATCAGATGCAGCTACTGACACGACCTACTGACCCAGTGGTACGGCTATGGTGTAGTTAGAGCGCATTGAGCCGTGGAAAGAAATACGAATGAGAGGGAACCCTAGCGGATGTTACTCCCCTACAAAGAGAGATCATTGATCCCAAGCGAATGGGTGATCTGAGGGAAAGTCGATAGGACGCCGCTGATGTTTGGGAAATAATTCGCGTGAGAACCAGACTCTAAGACGCTGAAATTACCCCAGCTATTTTGCTATGATGCAACAGCGTCATTCTTTTAGACTTGTTGTTGCTAACCGACATTATGAGATTTCCGATGGGAAACTCATGGTTAGCAAGAATGGAGTTGCCGTATGACATTTATGTAGCTAAACTCAATAATGCATTATCTGCAAAGGATGATGAGTTTAGCTATACGTCCGTTTAAAATGTTTTACAGGGGAATACATATAAAGGAAATTGGTAAGTATGACGCGCTGAAAGCGGTCGAAATTAGGTGGAAATGTTGGTTGGAATTGTGGGTTGTTTCTCATGTAGAATAGAGACACCCCCCACAATGTCGTATGTGTATTTACATGTTGACTAATATTTTGGAATCGGTTTTAGATTTCAACTTGAAATTTTAACACTTTATTCTAAATATTTAAACAAATATGAATTAAAGATGTTTGATGGGAGAAATCTTCAATGAGAATTGACATCATATCTAATATTCCCACAGAGAGCTAATGCCGCAATCTAATCATCCTTGACATTTTTATTTTGACTTCAAAGACGACCGTCTTCGTCGACGCTTTAAGATAGATTTTCATTAAAAATAACCTCGTGGATGCCGGGAGTATGTGTTTTTCCAGAAATATGTTTGAACATCATATAGGTATCGTTTCCATAAAAAAAGAAAAAATGTATGACTGATATCATAATGTTCTTTTTCCAGATGTGGGTATATGGACTCTCTGATTTCATTGCCCGTTTACTTATTTTAGGTTATATGAATTCTTACAGGTTTTCTCACAAACAATTTGCTATGTAGTTTGAATACATTTGCGATTATTTTTGGGGCAGCCAAAATAATACTCAGTTGGTTTTAGCTATTGTACTTATGTTTTTTTCTTTTTTTTTTGCATTTTTAATGACATCCTGTCATCTTTTTTAACTCGTTACCGTGTCTGGACGTTTAGAACTACCAAGAATAACTATTTTGTTGAGACTAACTCCACACTCTTCTATCTTAAACTAAACCTGAACAGGTCACCATTCACCAGTTATCACAAATTACGTTTAGCTTGAGAACTGTCTCACTAATTTATTATAAATCGTGTTTTTGAGATGCTCCGCGTTATCATAAAACAAGTCGGTAACTGATTCGTTCTCAGGAGCACAGAAAGTGACACTTTGAAAGGTTCTTGAGGCTGCAGGAGAAAAATACTCTTTTTAGAGGAGTAACTGCTGATGATAAGACTGTGAAATTCTACACATTTGTTTCCGTGATCAGAAACATTGTTTGCTAATAAGCCAAGCTTTTGTAATGACGACATTATCATTCCTCTTGTCGGGATTACACAGACCAGAAATGGACCCGGTTAATGTTTACTTCGGAACCTAAACAGAGTTAATGTAAGATACTTTTTACTTCGCTAACATCTATTGAAGCGTATCGAGATTACCTAGCAATCGTCAAAAGACGTCGTGGAGCCTTATGTATATCGCAATCATTGGCAAAATCAAAGTAATATGTTATAGGTAAACCATCTGAGTCATAAAAAGACTCCAGTTGGGAGAAGTATTACATCTCGTCTCATAGAAAAAAAAAAAACGTCGGCCATTTATTTTGAAAAAACCCACAATTTTTCTTCAGGAGTTTCTAATTTAATTTCTTCAATTCAACTTGCAGCAGTAAACAAAACGTATAGTGAGGAAATCTGAAATTCGTGTTTCAAAACCACAACAGAATGAATGAAGATCTTTATCTAGCAGTCCAATTGTCATGAAATAGAGATCCAATTTGAAAAGGAAACGTTTACTCGCAATTTTGAAATATACTTTCACTACCGTTTTCAGAAATGTTGTACGTTCTCTGACTACAGTTTTTCAATGTCAACTGAATATTTCTTGATGCTCCTGTTGATTGTGAAAGCGATTAAATTCGAAATATTCAACAAGCAGCTCATTGTTTTGCAAAGGAAACATCTGATCACCACACGAAATAAAATTTGAACCCACAAAAAATCTCTCGCGCTAGATCACAAGGGCACCAGAGGCCACAAATGTTTTATACTACATTCTGAATAACTTGTCAACCCACTGCTCGATACCCCCACTACCATCCCTCAACCCCAAATCACAACGAAACGTGCTAACCCCTGCCAAACAGTTCAATACAACATCAGAATCAATATCCTGTTAAACGAATTTAAACGACCAGGCGTGCAATAAATAAGGAATATGCTTCGATATGCCCTTCCGTCTTCCGTCTTCCGCCATCCTTCATATGCCTTTCACATCGCCTACCATTTACAAATGTCAGTTCCCTTTAGAAATGGAATTTTTAAAAACAAATAAATAAAACATTATCATTGCTTTTGATGTACGTGTGTAAGGTCCTGCCTGCATGTTGGTAACATTAGGTAACTCCCCGCGGAATTTGCTGTCTAGGCGTTTATTTGAATTCAAATTAAATTTCTCATTTTTCTGGGACATCGATGCCAACGCCTAAAAGAAGCTGCTGCGACGAGTCTTGAACACAGTGACAGTTGAAACGAATTGTACTTTCACCTTTGGTTTCCAGATGAGTAAATTTTGCGTAGGCAATACTTAAACGAACGACCGTCGCTGAAAAGTCCCTGGCAATGGGGACGAAGCTCTAAGGGTGATTTCTGTAAAAATCTCGATTTTTGAACACATTCACGGCAATAACTATTAATTCCACTCATTCATTTCGAATCCAGGGTGGCTTTCGTTGAAATCAGCAGCCATTTCCGGGTGGAGGATCATCGATGTGGATAACGGTAGGGAATTGCTTTCCTGTCGATTGTCGGGGTTTCTCTTCCTTTTGTTTTTGTATATCGTTTTCTATTAGAATGTTTGCTCTTCTGTAATTTTGAATAATTTTGTTATCTGGTCTTATTTGTGGTCGTTTTGTGTTTGGTTATTAACTATTGGTAGTATTATTGTTTGGCGATAGTAATGAAGAACGTGATTTGAACCTACGCTAGAAAAGGTCATAATACTCGTAAAGCAGCGACTGCCATATTTATGCGAAGGTGTCTCAACTGGTTACATAAGCTGTAATTGCTACGGTAATGCTCTCGCATACCAGGGTCATAATTTTTTTCGGATTTATTTTGGTGATGTTTGTGTGACCGGCCGCATGAGCATAATATATTGGAATCGCCACAAAATAATATTACAAGTAACAGGAATATACCCCTAAGAGATTCAATGAATACCAGAGAGGTCGCAGGACTGTCTTTTTATTTTTGATATTTGTAATACCGAATACGTTTTACGTATGTCTAAATTTGTCAGCACCGTTTAAATACGAACGTTGTAATTAATAGAGGGCGGCAAACAAACGTCTCAAGCGCGTTACATTGTCACTTATATAGATATTTGACACTACCTGACAACATTCTACATTAAACAATAGTCACATAGGTATGAACTGCACACCACTTGTCAAAGGTGTGTCATAGAATATCGCAACTACAGTTCAATACAAGAGTTTCATTCTTGCATGACACATTTTCCAGCTCCAAATAATATTTTCCGAAATTGTGAATGTACATAGATATACAATTAGAAACACGTACACGACAGTTCTTGAAAATGATACCTCTTTACGATTAAATTTGTGTGAAAAACACGAGAGGATAAAGACATTTTACATTGTGGCATAGAGTGACTCGAATCCATCAGCACCGTAAGTCAAATAAACGAGATCTACTTGCATTTGCCCAGTCTAAATAAAAAGTCAATATAAACCCTCTAACTAAAACATCAATCAAAGCTCTTGTCGTGAATGTAAACTCACTTATAAGAACTGAGAGAAGAGCCATGCTCTTCAACCTGTTGCAAGATGAAAACTCTGATATACTTCTGACGGGGGAAACGAAGTTAAACCAGAGACATAAGATAGGGCATAAAAACTACTAAATTATACGAAGAGATCGACCTAACTCCTTTTTTTTTTTTTTTTTTTTTATCCACATTTATTTTCCTAATTCTTTTTACATATTATGTATAATATTAGGGATAAATGTTAAACGCTATGTTACAATTACAGTCCTAAAATTAACTTACTGGCTCTATGCGAGATCTATAAGTTACACAGTATAAATTGATTTTTATTTATGCCTTCCGCGTACTTTTTTTTTCTTATATATATATATGAACATTAAATAGATAATATATTAGATGGACTCCTCGTTTACATCTATATGTATACTTTTTTTTTGTTTTTTTTTTAAATTAAGTAACAAACAAAAACTTCAAAACGAAACGAAAAGGTATATAAAAATAAAACAGAATAGCAACAAAAAAGTAACAAACCTAATGGGGGAAGAACGACACCGCGGGGGGGGGGGGGGGGCACAAGAGGAAGGAGAGCGTTGCGCTTGAGAGGCATACTATATCTGAGGAAGTGAAGTTGTGGCGTTTCTAGCAGATACACACACGACTAGTGATGAACAACACCACCAAAAGCACATCCATTAAAGCCGTATACCATAGCAATAATATACCATTTCCACAGTAGTCGAAAGTATTTGAGTTTAGAAATCGAATACAGTGGCCTGATGGGTTGAGATTTGATTCTATATTTTAGTGATTCTAACCGTGATAGCGTCGGTTCGGCTCTTCACTATCGTCGCAAACGCTATAAAGTTGTGGGGGTTCTCTATATTACATGGAGAACCAACCTACAATCCTAACCTAATTTCGACCGCTAACGGCGCGACACATCAATCCCTGCCCCACCGTTCAAGCTATTCCACCTGTTAAACATGTTTCCCAAAAGGACGTATAGCTAAACTCATTATCCTATGCAGATAATGCATAATTGAGTTTGGCTATCTTTTCGCCATACGGCAACTCCATTTCACTAACCCATGAGATTTCCACCGGAAATCGCATCATGTCGGTTAGCAACGGCATAGTCTGATCAAACGACGCAGTTGCATAATCATGCAACCGCTGGGGAAATTATCAAAGTATTTAATTTAGTTCGGATGATCAGATTTCCCTAGCCATGTCGGCGTCCTATTCACTTTCTCCAGACACTCCATTCGCTGACGATCAATGATCTCTTTTCGTAGGTGAATAGCACCAACTATATTTTCCTCTCCTCCACAGTTCTGTCTCCCTACAGTTCAATGCACTCTGAGATCACCACCGCCATCGCACCAAGGCAGTAGGTTATCCCCAGAGGCTGCATTTGATACAAACACACATGCTAAGCCAACCGAAGTTATTGCGCTCTCTCTCTTTTGTTCTTTTCATCCTTCCCATGCCCAGTGACTATGTGGGGGTGCGATGTGGATGTACCTGCCTATGGCCCCGGTTCACTATCGCCCACTAGAAGATGTGCTGCGAAACTGTCATCCGCGAGGAGGGGGCACCAAGCTAAAGGATGAATGAGAGGCACCGAATGATTTCCACGTTAATTTTCTTTATTTGTTCAATATTCTACACAGCATGATATATTGCGCCATTACCGCACTTTACAAGTCAGTAGCACTTAGGCATATGGGGTACAATGAGTAACTTAATACACTAGTCTCCGCTAATTCCCGACTCTTCTCTACCCACTGAGTTACGAGGCTGCGGCGACGTATTATATTGTTCATTAAGTTTTCCGTGGCCGCGATAATACACTTTATAACTCCCGCTCGCGCGTACGCTCCCGAGGTTGAATTCGTTCTTTTTACTTCCTTTCCTTTGCTTAATACAGTGGCGCGGACTCCCTACTCGACTCGGGGTGATGGAAATGCGATGTGCCCTCGGCGGTGGTCGTGGCTCGGCTTACTCTTGCACACAGAGGCGGCGTGTCCCGTGTGGCCGCGGGGGTTACAGGGTAACCTCGACGCGTGCGTAGCGTTAGTTGAATGACGACTGACTCATGGAATTGAAAATCCATTGCGTTGTGGTAGTGGCGTCGTAAACTCATTGCCACTTCCTAAGAATTTAGTGGAAGGGTTGCTATGCCTATGCATATGAGTTTAGTTCCAGCGAATCCTTGCCGTATAAGCTAAGTTGGATTCGTTGGTTGTGTATACCAGGAAATTGAAATTGCTTGGGTGCAAGCAAGGAATATCGTTTAGATAGTGGTGTTAACCGAAGTCATTTCGGGGAAATGTATGCCGCTTGGTTGGCTGTTGATGTTCCGTTGAGGATTTGAATATGCGTTAGTTACGGCATATGAATTTCGGGGAAGTTAAGATTGCTTGGTCACGAAGAGGAAATAAAAGTTTAGTAAAGGATTGACCGAAGCAATTTTGGGAAAATGTATATGGGGTGATCTAATTGAGGGAAATGATTAATATTCCATTGTAAATTGGAATGTGCATTTATTTCAGCTTGGGAAATGGGTTATTGGTAAGTATGGGATGTATGCAAATGCATATTTTGCCCGCGGAGCTGGATTAAAGTGACGCGCTGTTAGCGGTCAAGATTGGTTGGCATTGTGGGTTGGTTCTCCATGTGGTATAGAGAACCCCTACAACTGTCGAACGATATTCACCTCACTGAGCATGCAAATGAGAAGATTCATGAGAAGAGCGCAACGATAATTGGTTAATAGCCGTGTGTATTACAAAATTACCCATCTTCATCCCTAATTGGGATTAGTCTTTACTTAAACATCATCGCGGATGGGCACACCGCTTAACGAGTCGTCTTTCCACCACAGCTGTGTCCGCACGCGGGTGCGTACACCTACTCCGAGTTGTCCTGCTGCCGAGGATTAGTTGTGTTGGATATTGACCCCTTTAAGTAATTCAGTGATTGCTGCAGTTATCTCTTAAATAGTGCATCCAAAAATAAGTTGATCAAATCTCTATAAGTGATCTTAGATGTTTACTCATAGAGTGAATGGGCAGAAAAAAAACATGTGTTGATATCCTTGTTTTATGAATTTATTATTAATTCCCTTTTTGTTTTTGTGCTGTAAATAATTGTATTTTTCTATCGTTCACCGAATTGAACATCATCTCCATTGAACAAAAAGAAAACCAACAATTAAAAAAAAACATAAACCAAAACCGAATAAAACCAGAAACCATTGTTTCTTTTTTACTCTCGTGAACGTTATCCAGCGGTAAAATATGATGGGGCTAGGACTGAACCGCGTGCCCGTGTTCGGCACATCAACTCGTATCCCACAAAGTTCTCTCCTCGTTGAGAAGCCACCACCATTTGGTAGATGTTCGATCTGTGGCTGATTTATCTCTTTCACTGATCGCCGTGCTAAAACGCATGCGGTCTGGGGCATTGGAGATATCACTATCATGGAGAATTCGTTTGTCCCTGGCACCATGGAGAGCGTGGTAAATAACCGGGACTCCATGCACATCTTGGATAAGGCCTTTTTGATCCAGAAAAGAGAACGCTTCTGGGGGAATAAACCCATTCTGGCGCGTATTCTCCAGATACATATCTTTGGGATAGAAAGCTCCCCAAATAAGATTATTGTCACTGCACATTGCCCTTTCTGTGTGACCACGAATAATTTTAATTATGAAATTGTCTATCCCACTTAACCCTGATTTGTTATACAGGATTTTGTTGGGATAGAATTTTTTGTATTGCGACTCTGGTGTTCTATAAAGTCCGAGGCAGGAACGCAAACACTGCCGTTCGAACACACGAAACTTCTCCATATAAAGTGGAGATATATTATACCATACTGGACAGCCATAAATCAAAACTGGTCGGATGAATGTCGAGTACGAAATTATTTTGACTCTGGGGTCAAGAAGACTACTCCGGAATAGACTTCATGTCATAGAATATGCGCTTTTAGCTGCGGAGAGGGACGCTGCTACGTGCTTGTCAAAATATAAATACTGGTCTAGCCAGATACCAAGGTATCTAACTACAGTTTTCACTTGCAGTGGAAGGTTATTGTTACCTTCAATAGAGAAGTGTTTCCAGTTGTATTTTGTATCCCTCGAGGCCCGGGATAGGGGCGTTCTGAAAAGAATAGTCTCGGTTTTCTGGAAATTAATTTTTAATTTCCAGTCTTCGCAAAATTGTTTTATTTTGTTGAAGTCATCTTGAAGGTGCTGTAGTGGTCCTTCTCTCAGGGAGCGTGTCTGGTCCTGAAAAGGACGAGGGATCTCTTTAAGATAGCTCTTGAGAGGACCCGTTGCGGTGCCGCCGTGCTTCCTCAAACCTTGAGGGAAGAGCAGCTACCGATCGAATATGGTCCTGGGAATCGGCCAGGATCAATTAAAAATACTTTTCATTTTATTAAATTTTAATTTTATTTGTAAATTCATTTTCTGGCGTCCTTACACTTAGAACGCCAATTGAGACTGATCCTCGAATACAAAATCCATCGCCCTTATAAAGAGAAACAAATCGAAATTTATATCTCGAAAATACACAATTTCCTACAAAAATCCCGATTTTGGAATCCTGAGTGAGATGCTCAGTGTTTATTTAAGATAAGGATTCAGTTTCCTGAATTCCTATGAAACTATTGTGCAGATGTGGATATGTAAATGAATTCGGGTTTTTGTTTGTTCACTTTGATGGATTTTACCAAATTGAGATAACGTATCTCTGGTTTTTGAATTTAGATGATGCCGTGGGGCGAATATAGAACGATAAACGAATATTAGATTCGTTTATTGGGAATTTGATTTTAATTTAATATTTTAGATTTAATTATGCCGTGGAAGCAGCTAATAAGCGATAAACGAATGTTTGATTAGTTTATTGCGAATTTTGGTTTATGTTTGGGTTTTTTCGGATTTTGATTAAATTTCAGGTTTTAGTGTGTTACTGCTAGGATTTGGATGTAGGTGTGGGGGAAGGAGATGGTAGGGCTTTTCAGAGCACTACAGTGCCTATTGATGTCGTCTATTTTTCCACCCGTGCTGTACAACACTATGTCATCGGCGTACGCAATGGCGTTTTCGAGAGAACTCACTAGATCACTAGTGTAAATATTGAATAGAATGGGAGAATTCACAGCTCCCTGCTGTAAGCCATTTTTAATTTGGACGGTCTTGTTGGAGAGTATGTCCCCGAATTTCACCACAAAATGTTTGTCCATTATCATATCATAAATAATGTATAGTAGATATTGCGGCATACCCAGGTTTGTTAACTTATAGACAAGTCCTTCTAACCATCCGGTGTCGAAAGCCTTTTCAAAGTCAACCAAGCAGACGCCTGTACATTGTCGCTTTTCCTTGTTCCACTGTATATCGGAAACAAGTTTCGTCGCTGCATGAACTGTATCATGTCGCGCTCGAAAGCCAAACTGGTTGTTGGAGATGATATCGTTTTCATCACACCAACCTATCAGTGCTTTGTTTATAATTTTTTCGAATACCTTGCTGATGTTGGGAAGCAGGCTGATCGAGCGCAGATTAGCTGGATTGCTCTTCTCCCTACCCTTTTTGGCGATAGGGTGGAACACTGCAGTCTTCCAATGGGTTGGATAGTGTGCATTGTTTAGAGCGTTGTTAAACAAAGTAGTGTATATGTTCACTACTTCGCAAGGCAAATGCCTTAGAACCACATTTGGAATGCTATCTATTCCAGATGATTTCTTATTTTTTATTGAGCTAAGTATGTTTCTAAGTTCATCCTTGCGCACAAACATATTTGTATGTTCATTTCTGACGGTAGAATCCGCCCTATTATTTTCGCCGAATGTGATGAAACTATGGTTCTCGGGTCGCCAGTTGTAAAGTTGATTGCGCAGCGAGCAATGTCTTTGACGGGCATTGCTTTCAATTTCAGTGTTAGCATGAACTGATTCGTTAACTCTGAACACTGCTTCGAAACAGGCTCCAATTGAATTCGCTTTCTTTTGTGGATCTTCGACTATTATTACTTCATCATTGGAGTTGATGTGTTCTAAGGTGAGTCCTGCGTTCAACATTATCTGACAATTCTCGGGAGTCCGTGGAATTCGGAGACAGGGAATGTCATTGTGATCTTTTCTTCGACATATTTTCTTGATTTGTGAAAACATGTTCGGTCCGTTTGCTTGAACAGCTCGAATTCTGTTGCTCCACTCCTTATTTATTACTGCTCGGTAATTATCCCGGATCAGTTTTTGAAGATTTTTAATCAAGGACTTGATTGTTTTGATTTCATTGCTATTTGGGTCACTGAACTGCCTATAGCGCAATTTCAGCTTTGGGAGCAGGGTGCTCTTTTGCCTATACAAAGTATCGATAGTTGCATTTCTGTATCGGTGGGTATAGCCATCCATATGAGCTACTTTGGGGATGGAACGATTCATTGTGTTAGTAACAATATCGTTCATAGCTAGGAGGTAATGATCGATTTCATCATTACGGAGGTTTGTATTAGTCGGTGGGTCTATGCCAATGTGGCGTATTTCTCTTTTTACTATGCGATCGAAACGCGACCAATGTGCTTTTCGGAAATCGAAAGAGTGTACCTGGTCGAACTGCTCAAGTAGATGGGACTCGTTTGGCACGTGTATTACGGCTCCAAGTCCGTAATGATCGTTATCGTACTCAATTGTGCGAAGACAATTTCGAGTAGTTACCTCGGTATCTGGTAACTGAATTCGATCATCTGTCATAAGTAAATCCAGGAAGGAGTTACCTCTTGGATAAGACGGTGTACTTGTAGCGTACAATTCTAGTTTATGCTCGATCGCATTTGTTTGCCACCAATCAAACAAGGCATTTCCTCTGGTGTTCGAGGTCAGATTGCCCCAGGCACTGTGCTTGGCGTTAAAATCACCTGCCATTAAAAAGTAATTGTTTTCCGAATCTAACTTGAGACTTCGGAAAAGCGTATCGATTTCACTGATAAATTGGGTACCTTGAACAGATTCAGGAGCGTAAGCAGCGACTATATATAGATGCCTTTGACTTTTTAGCGGAATGTCTATAATGCATGCCTCTAGCACCTGGAATTTGTGTACTTCCGTGCTGTTAACAACCTTATGGTGAAGACCTTTCTTAACTAAGATAGCGACCCCACCCCCTCTAGTAGAGTGTGGTCGATCTCGTCTAATTATGTTATAATTTTTGTAGCCCATTTTGTGCCTTTGGTTTAGCTTTGTTTCGCTAGCCAAGAGCACATCTGGGCATTCGACTTGGAGCAGATTGCCTAAATTATCCCTTCTTTCGATGTGGATTAGTGAATTTACATTCACAGCTATAATTTTTAGGTTAAGTTCAGACGGAAGGGTTGAAGATTTTGATGTGGAGAGTTATTTGAGAACAGGGTTGAATAGAGAGTATCTATTCGTGCTCGTTGTTCAGTCAGTGTTCTTTGAAATTCGGCAAATTGTCCTTGCATGGTTAATAACATTGTTATTATTTCTGAATGTGCCTCTGGTGCAGGCATTTTCCCATTACTATATGTATTTTCCATGGATGCTGGTTACTTAGGAGCACCGGCCATTTGTGCATATGACACACAAGGAGCCACAAAATTGTTGTAAGAACGAGTTTTCATTTTTTTCTCTTCTTCAACTTGTTTCTTTTTAGATTCGAATTTTAATTTCATTTGTTGAAATTTAGGACATCCTCTAAAATTAGCAGTGTGACCTGTATTTTTACAGAGGACACAGGACAGTGTTTTCCTATCTGGAAACTGTTCCTTGCCCAAGGGGCATTCACCAATGATATGGTCGGAGAGGCACTTTACGCACCTGAATTGCATGTGGCAGTTTGATGCCGCATGCCCGAAGCGTTGACAACGCATGCACTGCAACACGCGATCGGTTTTTCTTATTTTTTCCCAACTTATTGTTTGGTGGTTGAGGTGTTTGATGTATCGGGGAGCATCAACTTTACTGTTGGGACTCAGTGATACAATAAAGAAAGGCAATTTGCAGTTGCGTTTTCTGGAGTTGGCGGTAGAGAAGGGTTTCACACCTGTAAATTTTAATTGTCGGTTTCGACATGTTTTAATTCCTCGTATACCTCCTCAGGGGAAAAACATGGGTCAATTCCTTTTAGGAGCATGGAGATTATTTTCTCCGATTTCGGGGTGTACGTGTAGTACTCGCTTTTTGTCCTACCCAAAGCAGTCATTACTTTACGATATCCTTCAATATCATCGCACATTAATTTTATTTTAGAGTTATTAATTTTTTTCGTTTTGAAATGTTTGCAAGTTAACTCACCTAATTTTATAACGTCCTTTGTTTCCATGGACGTAAGTATTATACGCGGTGCCTTTTCCTTTTTGTTGGTTACTATGTGCTCGTTCTTTTGCTGCTTCTGCATCTCCTTTGTTTGCTGCCTTTTGTTTGCTTCCTGATATTGTTCCTGATTTTTCTGTTGTGCTGTTGTATTTTCTTGGCTTTGTTGTTGCTGCACCAGGTCTTTTAATTTGAGGATTGCTTCTCTTTGTTTATTGAGTTCCTCTTTTTTTTGTGTCAATATCCGCAAGGAGTTTTTCTAATTCCGCCGGATCTGTTGCAGTTCCTGTGATATTGTTTTCTTCCTCTGCAGGTAATTCGATTTCACTTGGGTCAAGGTCAACCAATTCGTTGAATTGGTTGCCTGCGCCTGTGTATTCGTTTTCCTTCCCCATTGCATTTATTTCGCCCTCTGAATTTGGCTGTGCCGCCTTGTTATAATACTCGGCTGTCGCTCGAGTCGGCTCCGTGTCATTGCTTTCAGGTCTGCCTGGCCCCTTTTCATGAAAGGCGACGAGCTCTTTAGCACTTTGTTTGTTTCCATAATTTTTTATTTTTTTATTTTTGTTTTTATTTTTTAAACAACCGCTCTCAGTGGCGGCCACACTGTGTAATCCACACTTGTTCACTTACACTCTCGCGACGAATTTATTTATTTATTGTTTTTTTTTTTTTTTTTTTTTTTTGCTTTCTCCTGTTGTCAGGTATACGTCTTATCTCTTTGACGTGTTGGTAATGACTGTGGCCCTTTGGTTACACCTGTGTACCCCGTCACTGTGGCTTTTGGTAAATTCTTATTTTTCAGGTGTGGTGGTTCTGCGGTGGAGGATCAATCGGTGGGGTTCGGCCCGAACGCCACAGTACTGCTCAAGTAGATAGTGCTCGTTTGGCACGTGTATTACGGCCCCAAGTTATATGACATGAAAGTATTGCTTTTCATAAAAAGAAAAATCCTCCGAAAGGCACAAAACTTAAGTATTTCTATTTTTGTAAAGTCGGTTCCACCGCAACTACACAGGATGTTGAGGGCAATCATGATATTTAACCGTAAGTGTCAAACATCATATTTTCAGACAATAGTTTTTCTTTTAAATAATTTACTTCACTCAAGCAAAGACGCAAAAGATCACAATATCTCAACAAACAAAAGAGGCGCACAGAAAGCTGCTGTAAATTATAAGCTTGAAGTTCTCACTAACTACCAAAGGGAATGGACGACATTTTGAGCCAAAGCGAATATGGGTACAAAATTCGAAATGTTTCAAAAAATTGTCTAATTTAAAATATATTATATGAGCACCCTCATTTAGAAGCTGACAACGAAAACAATTGAAGCCACAGATATGTATTTTGTGCGATGGTTTCCCTGCATCAGTTAAAATAGAAGTAAATCTAAATTGTTTTCGGTTGAAATGTTATCAAAGAAATTTGCGAAATTATTCCATGCACCTAAACACGAACGGGAGTTTCCAAATGAGTGAATTGTTTATGTACGCTAAGTGGAAGTTGATTCACGCGGGCCTCTATTCTAGGCATATTTAACCGTCGCGTTCAGGTTAAACGAATTCTTCTCACCACTCGACGGGGGGTCTTTTATGGGAATCACAAGTATTCTTCAATGAAATGCAACCTTTCGTGTGTAACTCCTTCAGATGTGTGCACATCACGTGAAGCATCCCTTTTCTATCTGTATGAGGATTCTGGTACCATGTTTGAGCCTTACATATTTTGAGGTTATGGTCTTGGAATTCATATTTGCACAACAATTTACACGTGTGGACCTTCGAACAAACGATGAAATATGTATACACGTCTGTATTGGTATGAATATCCGTGTATATCAACGTTACTGCCATTTACAAACATTTATCTAACCCTGTAGAAAAATTGGGTCAAGTGCAAACTCCGAAATTCTGCGGTGGTGGGCAAACGCCTCTCCACAAATCTAACAAAGAAACGGCAAGTTGTGAGCTATTTTGATGAAAATATACAGGAATGCTGATTAGACATAATAGGAGAAAGAAAGCAGTATGGCATGGATCGATATCCTGCAACATAACGGCCGCTTACTCTTGGTTGTCCTCTAATCGACGCCTGCTTGAGGTATGGGGTTCGTTTGTTAGCTGTGGATAATAAATGCTTCTCGTATTTCATCTAGCTCTGCTTTGATCCTGTTTCCGTTAATTGTTAATTGTTAGACGGACGTCGTTACATTCCTGTGTACATTTTCCTCTTATCTCATTTTGCAGGAGTTCCGCGACATCCTTTTCTCTAGTCCGGTGGCGTTTTTTAGCCGTGCTATTCAACAACGATGCTTGTACGGTGAATTACACTTATAGTTTGTATGCCTAGCCTTCGTTTGTGAAACGTTGTTCTTTTGAGACCCGGCCACTCCTATTTCCAATCCTTCAAAATGATAAAATCACACAGAAATATTGCCTGTGATAGGAAATGTAGGATTCGATTTGCCTCTGTGGTTGTACGAATGGTTCGTTTGTATGTCGCTCTCGATGTTCTCTGATACAGTGTATGTTGGTTTAACTCTTTAACTACAATTGTACTCCTTTCGTCGTTCAACTCCGTCGATTCGGTATAATATGATGATTTAGGGTAGTCCCTTATGACGGTGCATTCGTTGACTCATTGTTTCATGACGGACCTTTCGTGTTCAGTGCTTAACCAATTAATCGTTTCGACCATGTTGGAAAATGTGTCCCCCACCGTGCGTCGTACAAATCAAGTGAAAACAAATATATTCGTCAAACCCAGAATATGTTTGATATGAAATTAGGATGCAATGAATTGACTTTTATATTTTTTATTTCGTTATTTAATTCGTATATTTATATTAACATCAATAGGAACGGAAAACATCAGAAATAAATTTGTTATTTTATTGTCTTGTGGACAGAATGGAACTCAGAAAAACATAGTACAATGCATAAGGAAACTTCACAAGTTGAACACCAATATCGCGATTCTTTTCTAATATTGTTTTTATAACAACATGCACACCTTCGTGTAGGTGTGGCTTTATAAGTTGGTGGTATGTAGTCAGAGAAATATTGCCCGATTAGATGGGTATCATATGATTTATATGACTATTGTGTAGTTTCCTTTCGGCGACAGAACTTTGTTTGTGGTTGTATTTATGACCATTTGTATGACAAAGAAAAATTATGAAAACTTTGTGTCGATTTTTTTTTCTTTTTTTTTTGAAGAACTCGACTTAAATCTTTTACTACCCTAATACTACCCTAATTCTAGAAAATCTAAGCCTGTGTAAGCTGGCTGATGATGCAGATATTCTGTCGAGATTGGTATTCAGGTCTTTATTTGCCATTCAACCACCAGAACTGTTGGCGCTGTCCAACATTATCGTCCCAGTCTCTTTGGTAGATAGCCCTACTGAATCGCAAGAGCTCTTCTTCGGTGCGCGTGACTTCCCGGTCGAAGCACAATCACCCGTCTACGGGTGTTCTACTTACATGATAGATCAGCGGAATTCTGCATCCATCCCGTATAAGCCCTTTCATATCTAAATCAAGGAACGCCTCTGGTGGAACAAAGCCGTTGCGGCGTACGCTCTCAAATTTCGGACGAGCTTATTAATTATCCACCATATTTATGCAGGCGTCATCATATAAAGTCTCCTTTGAATATTACTTTTTATAGTTCGATTCCGGTGTTCTATATAATCTGAGACAACTTCTGAGACACTTCCTTTAGAACACCCGAATCTTTTCCATCACATTTGGACCTATGTTAAACCATACTGGACAACCATATATGAGCGTTAGCCTGATTAGCGTCATGTAGCATATGACTTGTACCCTATTGTCAAGTTGGCTACTGTGCAATAGCCTCATTGTCTTAATAAAGGTTTTCCTAGCTTTGGTCAAAGCGGCCCTACATGTCTGTTGAAATACAGATATTGATGTAGCCAGATGCCAAGTTATTTAACTACACTCTTGGTTTCCAGTTTACCTCCTTGCAGTCCCACGATAACTAACTTTCGGCAGTTTTTTCTTGTATCGTTCGTGGGTTTATATAATGGGGTTATAAATAGCATTGCATCACATTTCTTGAAGTCGATCTTAAGTTTCCAGTTGTCGCAATAGCGCTGCACTTTATTAAAGTCTCGCTGTAGTAATCTATTTATGATCCCTACTTTCGGAGGTGTTCTGTAAATTATGAGATCGTCTGCGTACGCAATAGCATGTGAATGTGCATCTAATAAGCCGCTAAAGTAAATGTTAAAAAGAATCGGAGAAAGTATCGGTCTCTGTTGTAAGCCGCTCTTGATATTATATGTTTTATTAGAGGTCACATTATCACTTATGACCACGAACCTCCTGTCCTTAAACATATCGTAAAGTATATATAGTCAAGGCTTATATATGCCTTGCCTGACCAGTTTGTAATGTAACCCTTCGATCCAGACGGTATCAAAGGTTTTTTCCAAGTCAATCAGACAGGCACATGTGCATTGATTCTTATATGTATTCCATTGTATGTCGGAGACCAGTTTAACTGCGACATGTGTGGTTTCATGGCCCGTCTTAAACCCAAACTGGTTATTCGGAATAATGTTGTTGTCGTCTAGCCATTTCAGCAGGGCTTTGTTAGTGGTCCTGTGGCGGTTCCAATAACGCCACCGCTTACCTTTTTAGGTACAACACCTGACTTCCCCCTAGGGCATACAAAAAGCATAAAAAACAAGTATTGTGGCAGTTTCATTGAGCGCCACTACTTACCTTACAACCTATGACGAGGAAACAGTGTCCCAAAACACATAAAAGCATGTACTTACCTTTACATAGTTGTACTATAAATACCTGTAATGCTGTAAATTCATAATATTCGCTGACGCAAAATCCATCAGCACCAAACAAACATCCTTATAAGCAATTTGGTTGCACCTCCAAACAACCAACATGATCCAAACCAATTCACTACACATGTCTCCGAGCGAATTCCGCTGCACACATACGGGAGATATTTCTTCCTTTCTTGTGGACCTACAAGCACATCGGTCGGTAAACCGATCGACAGGCATCAACATCCAATAAGCATTACCCCCACGGGCATGCCTGCATGTGACGCAGCATATTCCTGGGGATCCAATTCGGTTACGACATTACGTAGCCGATATGAATCCTCAAACTTGTCCATGCACACAGAAAGAAAATATTTGTTCCCACACATGTGCATGGCAGGTCATATCAGAGGACGCCAGCAACGTGCGCCCGATCGGCATGGGTCCCTTACGCGGTACCAATCGGATTAACATTTCCTTTTATGGAATTATTTTATCCACGGGCGGTTTGCTCGTGCACAGCATTAGCGTGCGAGGTAACCGCATCTGTGTGTGTGCACATCCTCTCTGTGATCATCATCTAAGATCATCTCTTATACGGTCACCGAAGCGATGGATGGAATTTGATATTCTGTCGTTTCGGTGGCAATCTTCAATCGCGATACGGATTCCGTGGAGGCAAGTCGTGCCACCACGTTAAACAACCAATAGAGAGTCGTGTTTAAACAACCACGGAGTTCAGTCAAGTCTGATCACCAGGAGTCGGTATTTTCACAGACGGTGCGCGACCCACCAGAATTGAGTATTAGTCGCGATTCACGAATGAAAGACAATTTGAATTCCCGTATGCGTGTGCTTAAGTTAAAGTTTATTAGTTCTTTACGTTGTGAATTAAAACCATCTATTGAAAGACAATACGAATTTACCGTGTGTGTGTACTAAAGTTAAAATCTATTATATGCTTACGTTGTGAACTGGCAATTTAATACATCTCCTTATGTTAACCGAATGTCAGAAAATGTATATCCGTTTGCTGTGAATTAACAATCTACTAAAGTTAAAGTCTATTTTTCCGTATGTGTGAATAAACATCGTTTATTGAATAACAATTTGAATTTACCGTTAAATTCTATTATATTCTTACGTGGTAAACTAGCAGAATCTAATCTATATCCGTATTAATGACAGAAAATGTATATCCTTATGTTGAATTAAAAATAAAAATGAATGAAGGAAGTGGTTGTTTTACTTGGTGACTGGCGAACAGGTCACACCGCATCGGCGACTTGGATTTCAGCGGTACGAGTGTTGGGGAAGGATGTGAAGCTGTGCCCGTGTAGGCACCGCAACATACTAGAACCCCACAGTGCTTTCGAATAATTTACTGAAACTTGGGAACGCATGTTCATTGGGTTTGTACGGTCTTTGTACTTTTTTGGGGTGGGCTGTATGATTGCCGTTTTCCAACGTGCGGGAAAGTATGCATTATTCAACGTGTAGTTAAACAGGACCGTGTATATATCTATTGTCATTGGGGGCAGGTTCTTGAGTACGATGTTATGTGCTCCAATCTATTCCCACTGACTATTTGCTTCTCAATGAGTCGAAGATACTCTGGATTTCTTCCCACGTAATTAAAAGGCTATTAGCCCTACCATTGGCATTAATGTCAACTGACAGATTATCGTCACTGAATTTGGTAAATCCCGGATTCTCCGATTGCCAAAGTGAAATTTTATTTCGGAGGTGCAGGTGATTCACTAGAACTTAGTCCTCCAAGTCGTGATTTCGGCGAATGCTTTCATTCACCTTGTATATTTCCTGAAATTCAGCTCCTACAGCGTTCGCCTTTTCCAAAGGATCTTCGATCACCAAGAGCTCAATATTGAGGAAAGCGTTCTCTGTATCTATGCCAACGTTGATTATCAGCTGCTTGTTTACGTCGGTACGTGGAATTTGGAGGCACTGAATCTCGTTTTGATTATTTCTCCTGAATATTTTATTTATTTGTGGGAACATATTCGGGTTATTAGTTTTTATATATCGAATTCTGTTGTTCCAATACAAATTTGTTGCTAATCTATAGTTAGCTCTAAGTAGTTGTTGGAGGTTTTTTAACTGAGATTTCAGTGATATTATCTCTATATTTTTATTTGCAGATTAAAGTCATTCGAACGAAGTTCTATTGTTAATGATCTGGTGAACCGCGGCCATCGCATTGCCTTGTAGTTGTAGAGTTGCGGGATCATGAATTCCCTCAGATCTATTATTGCCGTGAATGCACAGTGGTCACTATCGTATTCAACTGTCCGTAAACAGTTTATGTTTCGTCTGTTGGTCCTAAGTAGTCTCAGTCGTAAGCCAATAAGAAAGATATCTAAGAACGAACTACCTCTAGGAAACGATAGATATTCCGTAGCTAGTGGGTCAGTTTTATTTTCTACATGATAAAAATCTAACCAACCAGTTTCCTCTGACATTAGATATATAATTTCGCCAATTTTTATGCTTGGCGTTTATATCTCCACCTCGGATGAAATATTTTTTGTCCAAGTTCAATTGTAAGCATCGAAAGATTGTCTCCAGCTCTGCTATAAAGAGTTTATGTTGGTGCTCCTCAAGTGCATAGACCGCAATCCCATACAAACCCCTTCCTCGCTGAAGAGGTATGTGCACGATATAGGCTTCCAGCATCCGGAACCTGCACACTTCTCCTCTATATATTACTTTATGAGGGATTCCTTTTCTAATAAAGATTGCGACACCTCCCCCTTGAGAGAAGTTAGGTCGATCTCTTCGTATAATATCGTAATTTGTATGCATGTCTCATCGATCAGAGACACAATCAAACTAACAGCCCAAAAGGTATTAGGATTTAAGAAAACAATTAAGTCCAAACCTTGGTTTAACGATGAGTGCAGGGCGAAGATCTAAGAACGTAACCGCCTCAGAGTGATCCACTTAGAAAGATATGATGAAGTCAACGCAGAAAGATACGCGACAATTCGGAGAGAGACAATGAGGCTCTTCAAACGCAAAAAAACGCGAACGGTAGAAGACTCGGATCGAAAAAATCCTAGAAAACTCTAGGGCAAAGAACATCAGAGGTATGTATGTCGACATAAATTCATTTAGAAATGGCTACCGAGGAAGAGCCAAAATAATTCGAGACGCAAACGGCTGTCTGGTTACAGAAACAAACAATGTCGTGACAAGATGGAAGCAGTACTTTGAAAACCTGCTCAATGTACGCACCCATCAACCACAGATAAATGCACTAAGCATACATACAGCCGAGCCTCAGATCCCAGAGCCGTCTCTCAACGAAGTTGTAGACGCAATAAAGCGATTGAAAAACAACAAGGCTCCCGGAGTCGACTGCATACCGGCAGAGCTTGTGAAACATGGAGGAGAGGCAACCGCTCGTAAGATCCACCAGCTTATCCAAACAATATGGGATAAGGAAGTCACTCCGGAAGAATGGAAAACCTCAATAGTCATCACCATTTTCAAAAAAGGCGACAGATCTGACTGCGAAAACTACAGAGGAATATCATTGCTCCCAACCGCATACAAAATATTAACAAATGGCATTCTGGCGAGAATCACACCGTACGCATAGAGATACTGGGAGACTACCAATGAGGATTCCGTAGGAACCGGTCAACAAGCGACCAAATGTTCACATTAAGACAACTGCTGGAAAAGAAGTGGGAATACGGAGAGACGGTTCACCAACTGTTCTTTGACTTCAAGAAAGCCTACGATTCAGTCGCAAGGCAGAGACTCTACCATATGCTAGTTAAGCTGGGAGTCCCAAAAACATATGCCGCCCTCATTCAAATTTGCATGAACGAAAACAAAGGGCGAGTCAGAGTAGAAAACCACCTCTCAGAACCATTTGAAATCCGGGACGGACTAAAGCAGGGAGATGGTCTATCACCGTATCTTTTTAACTTTGTGCTCGAGTATGTCATCAGAAAGGTACAAGACGACAACATGGCCGGATCATCCCTGAACGGGGTCACACAAGTGCTCGCATAAGCGGATGACATCGCCGTTCTGGGCGATAATCTAGAGACTGTTAGTAAAAACTGGGAAATCATCATGCAAGCGGCAGAAGAGGTGGGCCTAGAAATAAATGAAGACAAAACAAAATACATGATTACGGCGAGAGCAGGTGGACCTCAGAGAATATATATAAACGTCAGAGGTAGGATATTTGAAAAAGTTAAAGAATTTAAATATGTTATCTGGGAACGACACTGACGGCCAGTAACGAAATGTCGAAGAAAATTAACAAAAGACTGCTTTCCGGCAACGCTAGTTGGCACGCAGTCAGTAAACTGCTGACATCCAGACTGCTATCACGTAACATAAAGCTCCCCGTGCCTATAGAACCATAATCATGCCAATTGTTCTATATGGATGCAAAACATGGGCTCTCACAAAACGGGAAGAAAACAAATTCCGCGTATTCGAGAATAAAGTTTTGAGGGGCATCTTTGGAGGTAAATATGACGAGGAGGCAGGACAATGGAGGAAACTCCATAACCACGAATTGGAAGAGCTATATCGCAAACCTACAATGGTGAGAGTAATCAAGTTGCGAAGATTAAGATGGGCCACACATGTGGCGCAAATGAGCAACGATAGGACCGTGCATAGAATTCTTGACGGTAGACCAACGGGAAAGAGACCGGTAGGACGCCCGCGACGGAGATGGGAGGACAATGTTAGGTTTGACCTTGAAGAGATCGGATCGAATAGTCAAGCGTGGAAGGAGAGTGCCCAGGACAGGGAACGGTGGCGAAGCCGAATCGGTGTGGTCATGAACTTCCGGGTTCCTACAGGCCAATAAATAATAATAATAATAATAACTATCTTATGTCTCTGGTGTACTTTGTTTCGCCCGCCAGAAGTATATCAGCGTTTTCATCTTGCAACAGGTTGAAGAGCGTGGCTCTTCTCTCAGTTCTTATAAGTGAGTTTACATTCACGACAAGAGCTTTGATTGATGTTTTGGTTAGAGGGTTTATATTGACTTTTTATTTAGACTGGGCAAATGCGAGTAGATCTCGTTTAGTTAACTTTGCAGCTGTGTCATCTGTCTCTGTAGATTGAGCAAGATTGTGAACCTGCCTGTGATGTGGTTTCAGTCTGTGTGGAAGTGTTTGTGGCTACCAGTGTTGTAGTCTGTTTTGTTATTCTCCCGCCTGACGCAACTTGTGCGTACGACCGCTGCGATGTTACGGGCATTGTTATTGTTCGGGTTGTCTCTGTTTTTTTTTTCTGCCGAGTCACACTTCCTGACATTTATTCTCCGAATTTAGGATATCCTCGATAGTTAGTGGGATGTCCCTCGTTTCGACACCCTGCACACTTTAGAAGGGCTTTGTCTTCTATGCTTTCTTTCCCAGAGGGCATTCTTCTGCCTTATGGTCTCGCATTCTATGCAACGATGCTGCATTTCACAGTTCGCCGCTGCGTGACCAAGCCTTTGGCAGCGGAGATATTGCAGAATGTCTCTGCCTTTTTTAACTTGTCCCATGTGACAACTTAATGATCCAGGACTTAAATTCTCCTTACACCACCCTATTCTGCAGCTCGGTGATAATTGGACCAAAAAGAAGGATAGCTGTCGGTTTTATCTTCTTACCTTGGTTGTGGTGAACGGTTTTGCCGCGGTAAATTCGAGATCTTGAGCCTTTAAAGCATTTCGAGCAGAGCCTCCGGTTCCGTTTCAGAGTCGACTACCTCTAATAGAACTGTTACGATCTTTGCTTTTTTCGGCGTAAACGAGTAAAATTGCGCTGTGGCTCTTTTAAAACCTCTTCAATTTTGTCGTGGTCTGCCACTGTATAGGGCTTTTAATTACAAAATTGTTACCTACAGCTATCTTAGAAGGACTTACCAATTCCTTACACTCAAAGTCGATGGTGTTGATTGGCGGCATCTTTATTTTTCGGTTGTTGTTGTTGTTGTTGATTTACTGCTGTTGTGCTGCTTGCTGTTCCTGTGGGTGATTGTGTTGGTAGTTGCTGTTGCTGTTGTTGTTGATGTTGATGTTGATGTTGATGTTGTTGTTGATGTTGATGTTGATGTTGAAATTGTTGAAGTTGGCCCAATTTTGCCTTCGGCTTTTGTTGTTGTTGGGTGGATTTTTGCTGTTCGGGCGCAGCTATATTTTTCTTCCGTCGTCTCGATTCTAGCCGTGCTCTTGCCACCGCAAGTTTCGCTTCCACCTCGCTTATCTCCCCTTCGTCATCCTCGGAATCAGACGATGCAAGAAAAGCGAATAAATTATATGCCCCATACGAGTTAAAGTTGGACGGTTTGTTTTCATAAAAAAAAAAAAAAAACAAAGGCGAGACCTGCTTCTCTGTACGAACCTCGACGCAACTCAATTTCTCCGTAACCTGCACTCGAACTGGACTAGCGCCGATTAAGCGCCATTCACCTTACATTCGCGCTAAATGTTAATTAAAATAAATTGTTAGTTTCGGTTTTCACGATTGCGACCGAGGTGATATATTTTATTCCTTTTAATTGAATATTATTTCACATTTGTTTTTAGGTTTATTATTTATTTATTTATTTATTATCAACTAGTAATACGAGGGTTGCCTCTTATGTTTCGGGATTTGGCAACTCTAGCGTTGCAATCCGGCAATTGACAGCTCTGTCGTAAAGTTGGACATTTTTGTGGTTATACGCACTCAGGACGTTTTGACATACGAGCGCTATTTGTGTTGTTTACAGTAACTTAAAAGATTCATCTCGGCCCAAAAATGGAATTAAATCGTCAACATTTTCGTGCGATTATTTTTTACAACTTTCGGCGTAGATTAACTCAGCAACGGTGCATGGATGAACTTAATTCAATTTTTGGCGATGAAGCTCCATCAAGGGCCAGTGTTTATCGATGGTATGGTGAATTCAATCGTGGCCGTAGTTCACTCCAAGATGAATTTCGTGAAGGTCGTCCAAAATCAGTTGTTGTTCCGAAAACCATTGATGCTGTGCGCGAACTGATATTGGAAGATCGTCATGTGACCTATCTTGAGATTGAGACAACCTTAGGCGTTAGTGGGACCAGCATACATTCAATATTGCATTAACATTTGACTGTCAAAAAAATTTGTTCGCGTTGGATCCCACACAATTTGTCAATCGCCCAAAAAAAGGCTCGTGTCAATTGGTCGAAAGAAATGCTCAAAAAATACGGTCGCGGTGCTTCGAAACACGTCTATGACATCGTGACAGGTGATGAATCGTGGATTTACCCGTATGAGCCCGAAAGTAAACAGCAGTCGACTGTCTGGGTGTTTCAAGATGAGCCAAATCCAACAAAAGTTGTTCGCGCACGAAGCACTTCCAAGCAAATGGTCGCCTGTTTTTTCGAAAAAACTGAACATGTCGCAACCGTACCACTATAACAACGCAGAACAGTCAATTCTGAGTGGTACACAACCATTTGTTTGAAGTTGTCTTCCAAGAAATCAGGAAAACCAACCGCCGAAGACGGATCACTCTTCACCACGACAATGCGAGCTCTCACACATCGGCTGCGACAACTGCATTTTTGAGCACCCAAAACATCGATTTGATGGGTCATCCGCCGTATAGTCCTGACTTGGCACCGAATGACTTCTTTTTATTCCCGTACGTAAAAAACAAACTGAGAGGTCAACGTTTTTCGACACCTGAAGAAGCGGTTGCTGCATTCAGAATGCATGTGTTGGAGATACCTCAGTCACCCGCGAACTCTCTTACAGAGAACACCAGTTTAACAGTGCGCCAGTTAAAAAGTGAAGTGACTACATATTTAAAAAGTAAAAGTATTTCAAAAGCAATTTTTGACAACAAATACAATTCCTAAGAATTCACAAACAAAAGACAACAAGGACACATCAGTAAACTAAATATTAATGTAACAAACGCGACAAACAATAAATATACTCGAGTTCACGCCAAAAGTTTAAATTCAATAGACATGTGGTGACCAAAATTAAAACAGTGAAGATAGTCAAAACAATGAAATTCAGAAACCAAACAAAACAAATAATAAACGTAAAAACTTAATTGTAAATACTGAGTGAATTAAAAACACATAAATTAAAATAAAACCTAAAAGCAAATGTGCATATTGCAGTGAAGTGCGAAAAATAAAATAATAATCAACGATAAGAAACATAATATATCACCTCGGTCGCAAGCGCAAAAAACAAAAATTAAAATAGATTGCTCGTTAAGCAATCGGTATTTACCAGGTGTACCGGTATAAATGCATTAAATAAAATCAAAATAAGTGCATATAAAAACAGTTGAGTGAGGTGCAAAAGTGTTCGCGACAATAAAAACAAAAACAATAAAAAGATAACACTGCGGTCGCAAACGCGAAAATTAAAACAAACAATATATTGCTTGTTAAGAAAGCAACTTTTAAATCATCGTTTGGCGCGAGTGCAAGCTTACTGACTCTTAGCAGGCGGTAGGCGAGTTCAACTCAGCTTGCAGGAGAAATCAAGTCGCCGTGGTTCAAAAGGTCGCCTTTGTTTTTTTTTGAATGAAAACAAACTGGAAAGAACCAGAATGAATACGGAGGACGATAAGAACACGACAACGCACAAACGAAAAGGCGCCCCGAAAAACTCCATTTTGACGCGAAGCAAAACCGCGAAATTGACGATGGATAAAGGAGATCAACAATTGGCGGACGACAGTGAGCTCCCCTTCCCCTCCAATTTTAACATATATGGGGCAAATAATTCATTCGCTTCTCTTGCATCCTCAGAGTCTGAGGATGAAGAGGAAGAGATAAGTGAATTGGAGGCGAAACTGGCGATGGCAAGAGCCCGATTACAAGAGAGACGCCGAAAGAAAAAAATAGCGGCGCTCGAACAAGAACAAAACCAGCAACAACTACAAAAGCTAAAGCCAAAAGTCGGCCAACAGCAACAATCTCACCATCAACAGCAACATCAACTTCAACATCAGCACCATCAACAGCAACAGCAACAGCAACAATCAACACAAAAGCGATCAACGAACCAGCAAGCAACACAGCAGCAGCAAAGCAACAATAACAGCGGAAAAATAAAGATGCCACCAATCAACACCATAGATGTTGACTGTAAGGAATTGGTAAGTCTTTGTAAGCTAGCCATAGGTAACAATTTTGCAGTTAAAAGACTGACGGGTAACAGGCACGCCATTCAAACATATACGGTGGCAGACCACGACAAAATTAAAGAGGTCTTAAAAAGAGCCACCGCGGAATTTTACTCGTTCACGCCGAAACAAACGAAGAGCGTAACGGTTCTATTAAAGGGTGTCGACCCTGAAATGGAACCGGAGGCTCTGCTCGAAATGCTTCAAAACCTGAAGCACGAAGATCTCGAGTTTACCGCGGTAAAACCATTCACCACACCCAAGGCAAGAAGGGAAAACCGCAAGCTACCCTTCTTTTTGGTGCAATTAACACCCAGCAGTAGGATTGGTGGTCTAAGAAAAATTACAGTCTTGGATCATCAAATGGTCACATGGGACAAATTAAAAAAAGGCAGAGACATCCTGCAATGTGTACGTTGCCAAAGGTTTGGTCACTCGGTGGCTAACTGTGAAATGCAGCGCCGTTGCGTAAAATGCGGAAAGGACCATAAGGCAGAAGAATGCCCTCTGGGAAAAGAAAGGGTAGAAGACAAAGCCCTTCTAAAGTGCGCAGTGTGCCGGAATGAGGGACACCCCGCTAATTATCGAGGATGTCCTAAATTCCGAGAAATAATGGCAAGAAGTGTGACCCGGCAAAAAAACACAGAGCCAGCTCGTACTACAACAATGCCCGTAACATCGCATCGGTCGTACGCACAAGTTGCTTCGGGTGGGAGAACACCAAATCAGGCTACATCACAGGTAGCCACAAATACTCCCACACGGACTGAAACAACACCGCAAGCAGACGTGTTCGCAATCCTGCTCAATCTGCAGAGACAGATAAAAAAGATACAAAGAGATCGACCTAACTCCTCTCAAGGGGGGGTGTCGCAATCTTTATTAGAAAAGGAATCAATCATAAAGTAATATATAGTGGAGAAGTGCGCAGGTTCCGGGTGCTGGAAGCCTGTATCGTCCGCATACCCCTTCAGCAAGGAAGGGGTTTGTATGCGATTGCGGTCTACGCACCTGAGGAGCACCAACAAAACCTATTTATAGCTGAGCTCGAGACACTCTTTCGATGCTTACAATTGCACCTGGACAAAAATTACTTTATCCTAGGGGGAGATATGAACGCCAAGCATAGAAATTGGGGAAATTATATATCTAATGCCAGAGGAAATCAGTTGGCTGGTTGGTTAGATCAGTATCATATTGAATATAGAACTGACCTGCTAGCCACGAAATATCCATCGTTCCCCAGAGGTAGATCGTTCTTAGATATCTTGCTAATCGACTCACGACTGAGATTACGTAACACCAACAGACGAAACACAAACTGTTTACGGACAATTGAATACGACAGCGACCACTGTGCATTCACGGCAGTAATAGAGCTTCCGAACGAGCTCGCAGATCTGGAGGAATTCGTGATCCCGCAACCCTATAACTACAGGGCAATGCGATGGCCGCGGTTCACCAGATCATTAACAAGAGAACTTTGTTCGAATGACTTGAATCTGCCAGTAAACAGAAACCTGACAAATGACGAAATCGACAAATACATTCAACAAATGGACGAAACCGTAAAACGAACAATGGACAAAACAATTCCCAAAACAACAGTTACAGATCACATTAACATGTACAGAAACGCAACAATAAACGCACTCCACAAGAAAAAGAGCAGACTGCTATCGAAATTAAAACAATTACACAGACAGTTTACAGACAGACAAGACCAGGAGATAATATCACTGAAATCTCAATTAAAAAACCTCCAACAATTACTTAAAGCTAATTATAGATTAGCAACAAATTTGTATTGGAACAACAGAATTCGAGCTATTAAAACTAATAACCCGAATATGTTCCCACAAATAAATAAAATATTCAGGAGAAATAATCAAAACGAGATTCAGTGTCTCCAAATTCCACGTACCGAGGTAAACAAGCAGCTGCTAACCAACATTGGCCTAGATACAGAGAACGCTATCCTCAATAGTGAGCTCTTCGTGATCGAAGATCCTTTGGAGAAGGCGAACGCTGTGGGAGCTCTCTTTCAGGAAATGTACAAGGTGAATGAAAGCATTCACCGAAACCATGACCTGGAGGACAGAATTCGACTGAATCACCTGCACCTCCGGAATGAAATTTCACATTGGCAATCGGAGAATCCTGGTTTTACGGAATTCAGTGACGATAATCTGTCAATTGACATTAATACCAATGATGGGGCTAATAGCCTTTTAATCACAAGGGAAGGAATCCAGAGTATCTTCGACTCATTAAGAAGCAAAAAGTCAGTGGGAATAGATGGAGTACCTAACATAGTACTCAAGAACCTGCCCCCAAAGGCAATAGATATATACACGGTCCTGTTTAACAACGCATTGAATAATGCATATTATCCCGCGCGTTGGAAAACGGCTATCATTCAGCCCATCCCAAAAAAGCGCAAAGACTGTACAAACCCAGTGAACATGCGTTCGATAAGTTTACTCCCAAGCATCAGTAAAGTATTTGAAAAAATCATTAACAAAGCTCTGCTAAAATGGGTAGACGACAATAGCATTATTCCAAATAACCAGTTTGGCTTTAGGGCGGGTCATGAAACCACACATGCCGCAGCTAAACTGGTCTCCGACATACAATGGAATAAATGTAGGAACCAATGCACAGGTGCCTGTCTGATCGACTTGGAAAAAGCCTTTGATACCGTCTGGATCGAAGGGTTGTATTACAAACTGGTCAGACATGGCATACATAAGCCTTTACTATATGTACTTTACGATATGTCAAAGGACAGGAGGTTCGTGGTCAAAAGTGGTAATGTGACCTCTAATAAAACGTATAATATCAAGAATGGCTTGCAACAGGGTGCGGTACTCTCTCCGATTCTTTTTAACATTTACGTTAGCGACTTATTAGATGCACTCCCGCAGGCTATTGCGTACGCAGACGATCTCATAATTTACAGAACAGCTCCGAAAGTTGAGATCATAAATAGTTTAATACAGCGAGATTTCAACAACGTGCAGCGCTATTGCGACAACTGGAAACTTAAGATCAACTTCCAGAAATGTGAAGCCATCCTATTTAGAACTCCATTATATAAAGCCACGTACGACACAAGGAAAAACTGGCGAAAGCTAGTTATCGTGGGACGGCATGCAGATAAACTGGAAACCAAGAGTTTAGTTAAATAACTTGGCATCTGGCTAGACCAATATCTGTATTTCAACAGACATGTAGAGGCTGCTTTGCTCAAAGCAAGGAAAACGTTTGCTATGATAAGGAGGCTATTTCACAGTAGCCCACTTGACAGCAGGGTAAAAGTCATATGCTACATGACGCTAGTCAGGCCAATGCTCATATATGGCTGTCCAGTATGGTTTAACATAGGTCCAAATTTGATGGAAAAGATTCGGGTGTTCGAAAGGAAGTGTCTGAGAACCTGTCTCAGATTATATCGAACACCGGAATCGGAATACAAAAAGTACTACTGAAATGAGACTTTATATAATGAAGCCTGCATAAATAGGGTGGATAATTTTATGATTAAATTAATCAGAGGACATATTGCGAGAGCGATATGCTCGTCCAATGACCTAATTTTCGGGGCTTATTATCCAAATACCCTGTACTATGAGAACGTGCGTCGCAACGGTTTTGTTCCACCAGAGGCGTTCCTTGATTTGGACATAAAAGGGCTTATACAGGATAGATCCGGAATTCCGCTGATCTATCATGTAAGTAGATCATCCGTAGACGGGCGATTGTGCTACGACCGGGAAGTAACGCGGACCGAAGAAGAGCTCCTGCGCTTCAATAGGGCTATCTCCCACAGAGACCGGGACGATAGTATTAGACAGCGTCAACAGTTCTGGTGGTTGAATGGCATATAAAGACCTGGGTACCAAAGTCGGTATAGAATCATAGTATCATCAGGTAGCTTACATAGACTTAGCTTTTCTAGAATTAGGGTAGTATAAGATTTAAGTTAAGTTAAGCTAAGTGATTTTACATTACAAAAAAAAAAAAAAAAAAAAGTAGATAAGTTTAGGTAAGTTAAGTAAGTTAAATTTTAAGAAAAAAAAAAAAAAAAAAAAATTGACAAAGTTTTTCAAATTTTTCTTTGTCTTTCAAATAATTATAAGTATTGCCACAAAGTTCTGTCGCCGAAAGGCAAATTATACAAATATTAAGTAATGTTTAGCTTAGAGCGTCTGCGAAGGACCAGTAAGTTATTATATAAGCTATTTAAGCTAGAATTTAAGCATTTTTTGTCTAGCCTTTAATTTAGAAACTAAATGGAAAAAAAATGTTGGAGATACCTCAATCAGAGTGGCAAAAGTGCTTCGACAATTGGTTCAAACGCATGCAAAAGTGTATAGATCTTCATGGGGAATATTTTGAAAAACAATAAAGTGATTTTCGATGATCAATATTTGTTTTTGTTCTCTAATCCCGAAATATAAAATGCAACCCTCGTAATACGAGTATAAAATTACATATAAATAACTTAACATAATGAGCCTAGCAGCGGGGACTATTGGCTCTGTATTTCTAATTTACAATTTAATCTTAATGCTATTTACAAATTTATTTACAATTTCTATGTTGTCGGTAGTGGGATCTGCTAGAATTGTATAAATATCTGTATTGAGTGAGGACAGTCTTTCAAAATGTGAGTGATTGTGAGTGTTGTGTTGCATTTTGGGCATATTGGGGCTGTAGCTCGGGGGAGCAGGTGGAGGTGGGTAGCAGCTGTATGGCATAATCGCAGCCTCACAAAGTTTGTGATTTTGAATTTGGTCAAGTTGATTGGGTAAAAAGGGTGAGTTTTGAATGGGTTTACCATTTTATAGGCACGGTGGTGAGTATCCCAGTTTGTTGGGTGTACTTGATTTTGTTGATTACTGATAATTGACAGTAGATCGGCTCTTGTGTAGGTTTTGAATTTATGTACTGGAGCTCTTTTGGCGGAGTTAGCTGCGGCGTCTGCATTCTCGTTACCGCTGATGGCGACGTGACTGGGAGTCCACATTAGTTTTATTTTGTTACAGTATTTAATGATATAATTCCGAATATTGGAAATGATATCATCAGTGTTGTTCGTGTTTCTTATTGAGTTGAGTACCGACAGGCTGTCGGTGCAGATGACATATTTTTCTCTGTGGTTGGTGGCGAATGTTACGGCTTGTAAAATCGCGAAGGCTTTATTTTATTTTATGCATTTTTTTCACTTAGTTTTTGGGATTACGTTTTTACGTTTATTATTTGTTTTGTTTTGTTTGTTTGATTTTGAGTTTCTTTGTTTCGACTGTCTTGTCTTTTTTTTATTTTGGTCGACTAAATCAAATAATTGTGTTTTGAATAAGCAATTACCACAAGAAGCTTTTTTCATCAGTTCAAACATTTCCGTAGCATTTTTGCTAATTTTAACAATAAAACAAAATTGAATATTGACTCTTTTGACCGAAGCACCGAAGTGTTGTATTTCAGTTTCCATTGAGCGAAAATGTTACTGTTTTTCCTTTTCGTAGCTCCGTTCTCTTTTATTTGAGTATTTACATATATATTAATTTTGTTTTGACTGTTTTTATCGGTGGAATTTATTTATAAATAGTCTTTATATTTTAAACACTCGCGACTAACGAAAGCAACATTTTAATTTAACTCAGTGCCGATTTGAAAACACATACGCACTCGGTCACTGTGTATCCAACCAGAAATATTCTTTCTTGAGCAGAGTTTTTGTGCAAGTGGTATACTAGTGTGGCAATTGTCTAAATGTAATCTACGAGGGTGGCCTGAAAAGTTTCCGACCCCAACATGAAGGTAGCAGCACTCGTCAATAAAGGCTAGTGAATGTAGTTGTGCATCTTTTGACAGTTACTCACCAAAATTTCAGCCATTTGGGACGCGTAGTTTTTATTTGACAATCGTTTGAGTGAGTCGATGTGAGTGCTTTTGTGAAAATGGATTAAATTGACTATCGAGGTGTCATTAAAGTTTTGTTTTTGAAAGGCAAGACTCCTACACAAATCAAAGTTGAGTTGGAATCTGTGTGTGAAATTTTGGGCAGCTGAATTTAAACGTGGCCGTGAGGGATTGGGAGACGATGAACGTTCAGGACGTCCAAAAAAGGCAACGACTGACGATAACATCGCTAAAGTTCACCAAATGGTGCTACACGACCGCCGAATTAAAGTGAGAGAGATAGCAGAGGCTATGAAAATGTCCAAAGAACATGTTTGTGACATATTAATTCAAGATTTAGGGATGAGAAAGCTGTCCGCGCGTTTGACCAAAAACGTGTTCGAATGAACATTTTCAACGCTTTGTTAGCGAAGTGTAGGCGCCCTGTGGGTAGGGCGTTAGAATATACTCACAACTAGGCCGACTTGTCGTAAGAAGCGAGGTGGTAGCTGGGGTCCCAACGCCCTGTCGCCCGGTGAAATACCACTCCATCAAACTTTAGGCTCTGTGAAATGGCCGGGATAAATCCCTGGCCATCTTTCAGAGCTTGGCTGATGGACCGGTTCGAGAAAAGGTTGGTTTAGGTGGTAGTCGGTCCCAAGGTGAGATACCACCTAAATGATTGATCATAAGTTTTTCCCATCAAAAAACAATGTTTGATGAATAAACGATATTCCTGTTTATTCTTTATTTTTTACAAAGGCGAGAGTAGCGTCACTCTAACGACTGTAGCTTGTAAACGGCTGGACGAAATGTCATCAAATTTCATACATAAGCTAGTGACGGATGAGTATCTCGAATTAAGACCATTTTCTAGTGGCGCAATCTATTGAAAAACCCTGGGCCTTTTCATCCCATGTAGTGTATCTGATTTTTTCTATAATAGCTATTTATACATTTTTATTGGTTCTTTTTATTTCGAGTTGGCCACAAAATAGATCAAACTTCTTGTGGGTTAGGAATATATTTCAGTTATAACTAAAATTGCAAAATTATGTGTCGATGGTCACTACTCAAGACGCATGAAAAATATACTCATCATAACACAAAATATTACACTTTTTCACGACTAATGTCCTCGTCATAAACAGTCAACTGGTTAATTGTTACGCCAATCCACGCCTCTGGGGCTGCTACCTTGCATAGATATCAACACGGAAAGTCAAGATGGAGATTGAACTATGAATGTTGCGAAACCTTCGTGATTATTATAAACGTTTGTGAATAGCAGCAAGAAGCGATTGAGTTCCTCGACGGTATCTTCTTAGCAAAAAAGGGCTCTCTTAAATATGATAGACTATATATATCGCTGCGTATTGATTCTCAAAACATTGTAAGACCGAGGGAATACAGTGGTAGAACGTTACGAGCTTACACACGCTGAACTCTAGAAGTGACTGATATAATTTATTTTCTGTAATGGTGGACACGTCGGCATTTTATCGCGTGATTGTTTTCAAAAAACAAAATATTTCAGCGACCCAGGAGCATATCTATTCGACGACAATCAGACAGTATTGACATTGAGGGGTAATATCACCTTGTGTACTACATTTGTTGACTTAGTAGTAAACTCCAAGTAAGCTGGTTTTGAGCCAAGAACTGAATAAACATGGTTAATGTTAACACTGCCGTTTCCTGAATGTTTGAGTGTTTATTCACTGGTCAATAGGTGCCTAAGTTATGAAGAACTTAAATTGTTCGTTTCCCTTTATGATTAACAAGAGGTAATATTTTACCCTTATAGCATTTTATATAAATACTGATTTCGCATAAATTACTTCATTATATAATAATATGATAATTCAACGAATGAATATTAAAAATAAAGTTAACAACTGCTCTACTGTTCGTGTGCTAATATCAGTACTCGTTTTTTCCTCATATGTCCGAGAGAGACGACGCCTTCCGAGGATGTTGGCAATTGTTGATTGCACTTGGGGTGATTTCACATTCGAATTCACGTGGTCGATGGTTTAATTTTCTGGGTTTAACTCTTTATTATATTTTGTATATTTTTCTTTTTATTAGTTTATCTTGGGAAGCAACATGCTCCACGCCGGGCACAGATTGTGTATTGTGGTCGGTGTATTTTATTATTATTTTTAAAAAATGAAAAAAAAATGAATTTTATTATTATTGTTGCATTACTGACAAGTAGTATTATGTTTTTTAATGTTCATACCGTAGGGGACTGTAAGATATTTTATGAATTCGAGGGTTCAGATACCGGCAATGGGGATAATTTTACGATCGGTCGTTTGAGTGTCGATGTTTCTGTTTTTATCGTCACGACGCGCGTTAGACCGTCCGAACTGGCATGTAATTCGATCACTCACGCAAGTGCCCACGACGAGGGCGGTAGATTATCCTCTTTAAGGATTACAATGTCTCCTACGTTCAGGATTGGCTGTTTTTGGAACCATTTCGGTGGTTGCTGGAGCAGATGGAGACATGATATGCTCCACTGCTTTCAAAATTCTTGGAGAAGTCGCTGGATGTATTTTCATTTATCCAGATTAGCGATATTTTTGTCGTTCAGGTTTCATTCTGGCATCGTGTGTATTGGTTCTCCGATATGAAAATATGCGTGTGTCAACACAGTCTAATCATCAGGATCGGAAGGCATAGTGCCCTTGAATTGAGGCATGCTTCAATTTGAGAAAGTAATGTTGCATACTCTTCAAATGTTAATTTAAAGTTGCCTATCGTCCTTTTAATGTGGTGTTTGATGGATTTTACTCCTGCCTCCCAGAGGTCTCCGAAATGTGGAGACAAAGGGGGATTGAAATGCCATGTTGTGTTTAGGGAAGCTAACTCGTTGGCAACTTCAATAGACCGCTCGGACGAGAGAAATTGGCTGTCTCTTTTGATTTCATTGTATACCCTTTTAAAATTTGTGCCGCAATCGCTAAATAAGTTTGCACATGTACCCCCTCTAGCGACAAATTTTCTGAAGGCGGCTACAAAGGCAGTGACATTTAATTATTACTCTATGCGGGTGGCTTTCGTTGATAGGGAGATGAATACTGCTATGTATCCCTTCTCAATTCTGTTGCATCGTCCTCTTCACAACTTTATTTCATTGGTTCCAGCATAATCAATGCCCGTGTTGGTGAATAGTCTCCAGCAAAGTATTCTTTCATCTGGAACGCTCCCCATGAGTTTTGTTGCTGCATCTTCACTTTATGTCGGTGCCATCTCACGCATTTATGTATTGTGGTATCCACCAGCCTCTTCATGTTGATTATCCATAAAACTCGTCCACATCTCTGCCATCATAATTTTTAATCCGCCATGGAGTGTGTGTTGGTAGATGTCGTTTACCAATATTTTTGCACGCATATGATGCGCATCCCTTAATATTAAAGGATACCGTTGACTATAGGGGGGGGGGGGGGGGGAATTCGTTAATCGACCTCCTACCCGCAACAATCCCTTGGCGTCGAGAAAAGGATTTAAGTTAATGAATTTGCATCCCTTTGAAAGTGTGTAGTTTGTTTCCAACTTTGATGTCTTCGTCGAGAAGACCTTATCGCATATTGCGACGATAGTGAAGAACGTGTGATTCCAACCGCCGCTATCACGACTAGAATCACTAAAAACAACACATCAGACAACTTATGCGTGTACGAATTCGATTTCTAAACTCAAGTACTTTCAGCTGATGTGGAATTGCTATGTTATTGCTTGGTATACGGCTGATGCATTTTCTTATTCGATTTTCTTCCGGTGTTCATAACTATTTGCTTTCATATTGTGTGTGTATCTGTTAGAAACGCCACAATCTTCTTGCACTATTTTAATAAGCTGATCCTGTGCTGACATTTTGTTTTTTGAATTTTTAATGTTAAAGAAATATCTTCTCCATATCGATATGTTGGGAACAAGTCAATGTAACGTGGAAATTTGTTCGGAGAATGCTCTATTAATTAGGGTGCAGTGACCAACTACTGAGTTGGGAATCCCGAAAAAATATGCCGCGCTCATTCAAACCTGCATGAACGAAAACAAAGGGCGAGTTAGAATAGAAAACCACCTCTCAGAACCATTTGAAATCCGGGACGGACTAAAACAAATAGATGGCCTATCACCATGTCTTTTTAACCTTGTGCTCGACTATGTCATCAGAAACGTACAAGGCGACAACATGGTCGGATCATCCCCGAACGGGGTCACACAAGTGCTCGCATAAGCGGATGACATCGCCGTTCTGGGCGATAATCTAGAAACTGTAAGTAAAAACTGTGAAATCATCATGCAAGCGGCAGGTGGGCCCAGAATTAAATGAAGACAAAACTAAATACATGATTACAGTGAGAGCAGGTGGAACTCGGGGAACATATATAAACGTCAGGGGCAATATATTTGAAAAAGTTAAAGAATTAAAAATCTGGAAAAGGTACTGACGGCCAGTAACGAAATGTCGAAAAAAATTAACAAAAGACTACACTCCGGGAACGCTAGTTGACGACCAGTCAGTAAACTGCTGAAATCCAAACTGCTATCACGTAACATAAAGCTCCGTGTCTATAGAACCATAATCATGGCGATTGCTCTGTACGGATGCAAAACATGGGCTCTCACAAAACAGGAAGAAAACAAATTCCGCGTATTCGAGAATAGAGTTTTGGGGGGTATCTTTGGAGGCAAATAAGACGAGGAGGCAGGACAATGGAGGAAACTCCACAACTACGATTTGGAAGAGCTATACTGCAAACCTACAATAGTGAGAGTAATCAAGTCACGAAGATTAAGATGGGCCGGGCACGTGGCGCGAATGGGCAACGATTGGACCGTGTGTAGAATTCTTGACGGCAGACCAACGGGAAAAGAGATAGGTAGGACGGCCGCGACGGAGATGGGAGGACAGTGTTAGGTTTGACCTCGAGGAGATCGGATCGGATGGTCAAGGGTGCGAGGAGAGTGCACAGGACAGGGAACGATAGCGGAGTCGAGTCGGTGAGGTCATGAACTTCCGGGTTCCTGCAGACCAATAAATAGAAACAGTGACCAACTACATGTGTACGGTGAGGCCTTGTGTGTATTATGTGGGCCTGATAGAGACATGGTCGAACTAACTTTTACTAGTTTGGATGTTTAGTTTCCAGCTGGGTCTCAATTGGACTTGATGCTGGTAATATTGAGGGGGAAAATGTTTGTAAAAATTTCGGACCATGCCACCACATCTGGTTGTTGATCAGCTCCTCCGAGATCTGGTGGATTTCGTTTTGATGCGACATGTTTCCACATCATCGGACTTATGAGAATTTGGATCTCAAGCACTCGATCAGCTACAGAAGTTGTCCATGTTAACGGATTTCCTTTAATCCAAGCTAAAACTATCATGGAATCACTCCATGCGAAGACTTCTAGGTTGGCGTATGGCATTGGTCAGATATGAGACGCAAGAGTTTTGCTAAAAGAAGTGCTGCACATAGTTCTAAGCGTTGTAATGAAATACACTTCACTGGTGCCACTCTTGTTTTGGTTGCTAGGATGTTTATGTGTTTTCTGCCATTTTTTATCACTCAAGCGTATACTATAGCTGCATATGCTCTCTGAGTGCCGTCACTAATGGCTTTAGTAGTTGCATCTGAGCCGAATATTCATATTATATCCATCGCAGTATTTGCATATCCTGGAGGGCACTAAAGAAAGTTGGCCAAAGATCTTCGGTCTCCTTAGGTTTTGGAGTGTCCCATGCTAACTCTTGAAGCCATAGCTGTCGTAAAATAAGTTTCACCTTGTTAATGCAAGGGGAGATCCACCCGACAGGTAATGTCTGCTAAGACAGATCTTTTGGTGTACGCCGTCACTATTGACAAATTGATTTTAAAGTGAAACACGTCTCGTGCTGGGTGCCATCGATTCCGATGATTTTGATAGTGTCGGTGGAGTCCAAGCTTAGTGGAATATTGATCTCCCTTTCGTTTTTTGGTATTTGTTCTAATACTTTTTCTGAATTACTTGCCAATTTTCTAAGAGGAAGTCCGGCTGACATCAAGCTAGTCAAGAGATTTCTGTGAAGATTAATCACTTCGGATTCATCATTTGCTCCATAAATCAGGTCATCCACGTAGATTCCTTCTGTGAGTGCCTTGGTAACGTAAGGATGTGATTATTTTCCATCGGCCGCTAGCTCTTGTAAAGTTCACACTGCCGGGTATGGCACTGATGCAGCTCTGTGGGATTAGTTCTCCACAAAATCAGCTGATAAGGAGTATCAGCAGGTACATCATACTGATGACTGCAACAAATGCCACCTTATATTTTCTCCAGCTTGTAATCAATTCGATGATATCTGCCTGTAAACGTGGCCTAACCATTAAATTATCGTTTAACGATTCGCTATTTGATGATTTACACGAAACATCAAACACTACGCGCAATTTTGTGGTGTTACTCGACATTGCATTCTTATCGAGTACTTCAGAGCGAACAGACGTTCGCTCATAGCATAGCTGAAACTCGTGTTTGTGAAACACGTGTTTGTGAAAGTCTGTAACACACGTGGGTGAAGTGCACGTGTAAAAATACTTTTCTTAATACTTTTAGTAATAAAACAGTGAAAACTAATAGTAGCGCATGCTGGGCGACGGCCCCAGTGATGACCAACAATTCATGATAGAGCGTAAAAGAAGAGCCACCGACAATTTACTGAGCGCAACAAAAAAACCAACAACCATGGAGACACAAGCTATGGACTATCAAAAAAGTATCTGGAAGCCGTGGATTATATCAATATACTTCGTCTCCAGATGAAACAACTCCACGAGGAAATTCGCTCCCTAAAAACAAACAATAAAATCAGAGATGACGTCTGCATGGAAGAAACGCCTGCTCAACACCCCGGACTAGCGCCATATCTCCAAACCAACAATTGTTGTCCCCCGAAACACCATCGCCCCAACAAAAGAAGACAACCGGGAATCAAATGCCTAACACGCACGCCAAAAATACAAGACCGCCACCCATCTATATTAAAAATATAACAAGCATCAAAGAACTAATTAGAATGCTTGAAAGTACCTTAGGCCACCGCAATTTCACCACAAACACAAGAGGAGCTTCGACTTCCATCAGAACAACAACTTTAACGGATCACAACAAGGCGGTAGAAAAATTTGCGCAACATAAACTTGAATTTTTCACTTTTCAATGTGGACAGTTGAAACCAGCAACTTTCATCTTAGGCATATCGATCCAGCATGGACTAATGAGGAACTTGCAGCAGAAATAGTCAGGATCTGTCCGAAACTGAAAATAAACAGGTTGGACTACTTCCAAACACCATACTTGCGGACTAACAAGAATCTGCATTTACGTATCATACAAATTCCTCCAACTGATATCACCCGGCTCAAACAAATAAAATATCTGTTCACGCATAAAATTGCGATTGAGGAACCACATAAACAAAACGTCCTTCATTGCAATAGATGCCAAGGTTCAGGACACTTAGCGGCCGCATGTCATCTAAGCGTACGATGCGCAAAGTGTGCAGAGCAACATCAACCTGGAGAATGTAAGGTCAGCCCGGCTGGGATGGAACCAGGAACAATCCAAACAACAAACCCCGATGGATCCATTACAACGAAGAAAATCACAGTGACCCTGCCAACTTCTCGCAATGTCCTCATAAGCTGAGGATTCTAGAAAGGCGAGCAACACCCATGGCAACGAGCAAACCTTCACCAACCAAAACAACATCACATCAATCAATAAACCCTACAAGTCCAGGAATGTCATACGCTAAGGTTGTCAAGGATTCCCTTAACATGACAAGAAATCACCAATCCAACAGTAACGATCTGAATCTGGACATCACAGGGTACATAAGTAGCTTACAGAAGATGCTGCCCACGTTGAAGCACAGCTCAGAAATAAAAAAAAAAGTCAGATTTTATCTCTTATAACTTCACATCTCCTCTCTCTTAATGGCTAATTTAACCATAATTTCCCTCAACGCAGCGTCCATATATTCCAATATTCGCAGACAACACCTCCGATTGTTCGTTGAAAAGTTTTCTCCAGATATCCTCCTCGTCTCAGAAACTTGGCTTAAACCAAACTCCCGAGTATCTATCCCGAATTATACACTTGTTTCTAATCCACGAACCACTGGACCTCGTGGAGGTACTGGAATTCTAATACACAAGAAATTCCAATTTTCCGAAATTAGGCTCACCAATATAAATAATATTGAGTACACGGCAATTAAAATCTTGTGCAAAAGCAACAAAGTGCTTGTACTATCGTCCGTATACATTCACCCTTCTCGGGACCCAAACTTCCTAGTTCCGACATCACTTAGATAATCCAACAGTGTCTACCTGCACCTTTCATAATAGGAGGAGACTGGAATGCGCGGCATACTTCATTTAATGACACTAAGTGCAATAAATACGGTTGCCAACTTCTAGCACTCCTTCAACTCCATCCATATATCTATGCGGACTGTCCATTACAGCCAACACGTATCTCCAATACTTCTAAATCAACAATAGATTTTTTCCTAAAATCCGTAGACGTCTACTCACCTAACCTCCCTACAGTATCCTTCGAATTTCCTTCCGATCATGGGTCCATCCACACCACTGTCCAAATCCCAGCCTTCAAACCATGTTACTCATTCAATCCGATCCCGAATTTCTCCAGGACAAACTGGAAAAGAGTCAATAGGGACATTGCTGCCAGTTTTGCAGACTATACTTTGCCAGAGACTTCAAATCTACTCCCTGCTGAAATTGATCAAGCAGCCCTAAGAATAGAGCAAATACTAAAAAATGCCCTCTTCAGCCACACACCTACATCCATCCCTCATAATCACCTAGGAAAACCTTTACCCAACATCCTTACAAAACGGTTACGCGTAAAAAAATAGCTTAGACGAAAACTACATAGCAGTTACTCCCCTTTTATTAAAAATCAAATCCAACTCTTGACTACCCTGATAAATGGACAATTAAAACAATTTGCCGACCAGGCTTACACGTCTATACTTAAAAATATTAAACCCAATCGTGATTTATTCAAAAATATCAACATACTAACGGGTCGAAAATACAAACCTCGAATCGATTATATTATCAACCCTATTAACAATCACCCAGTCCAATTAGATATTGACATAGCAAACTGTCTAGCTAATCAATTTTATAAAATCCATCAACAACACGACTCCCTCTCAGTCTCCAATTTTCAAGATACTGTAAACGACTACATCTCACGCACAATAATCCCATCCTTCACCCCTTTCATCGCGGAATTCAATGAAACAAACAAAGCGTCTCATCCTCTGGATAATGCGACCCTCCTAACAGCAGGCGAATTATCTGAATTTATAACATCACGCAATAACAAGAAGTCGACAGGCTTAGATGGAATTCAAAACCTTCTTTACCAAAGACTTCTCCCGTCAAATCTAGTCACTATTCTCGTTATTCTCAACCACATAATTAACGGATCACATTTCCCAGATAACTGGAAAACCACGGTTATAGTCCCTATCAGTAAGTCCAGTCCTTCCAACAACCCCAGCAACTATCGTCCGATTTCGTTATTAAACACATTAAGCAAGATATTGGAATGCAAGATATATCGAAATCTCCTTTCATTTGCTAATGACAACGCTATTATCCCAAATTCCCAGTTTGGCTTTCGCTCACAACACTCCACCTGTCATGCTCTGTTAAAACTAACGCACGATGTCACAACTAATCTTCAAAATCAAAGCCCGACAGTCTGTATCTCTCTCGACATATCTAAAGCATTCGACTGTGTTTGGATCTCAGGACTGCTTACAAGCTGCACTACATATTTGGATTAAACACCCATACTACTAAACTTCTTACTTCCTACATCTCTGGTAGAAAATTCATGGTCAAAATAAATTCTTCTATCTCCCAATCGTATAATATAACCGCAAGGGTTCCGCAGGGTTCAGTTCTTGGACCACTATTATACCTCCTTTATACTTCAGACATACCGCAGCCTCCATTACCCAATACCGTAATGTTGAATTACGCTGATGACACCATAGTCTACTCCAGCAGCAAGTTTGTAAAAGAGGCAAGAAACCGCATTAATAACTTCCTCCCAAATCTATCAACATACTTCAATAAATGGAAAATTCGCCGAAATCCTGATAAAACCCAGCTTATAGTGTTTAAGGGTAAAAATGAGCACTGCACAAACAACACAAGGCGCACCCACAACAAAATTAGACTCAAACTAAATAACACCCAGATAAAACCTTCTAAAACTTTAAAATATCTGGGAATAACCTTTTCCAATGACCTTTCATTCTCCACCCACATTAAAAATACTTTACGTAAAGCCACAATACAACTGAATCTCTGTAGAAGAGTGATGTGGAAACCCAACGGTCTCTCGCACAAAGTCAAACTGCTCATCTATAAGCAAATAATCAGACCCACACTCACATATGCGTGTCCACTGGGGTATCATATAACACCAGCCCAAATGGAGAAACTTCGCACTTTCGAAAGGAAATGCTTCAGGCTGGTCTCTGGCCTCAACCGACAACCCAACTCTTACAAGTATTACAATAACAGCTTGCTATACAATGCCACTAATATTCACCGTCTCGATAGACGCTTCCTAGAGCTGTCTATCAAATTTATTGAAAACCTCTCAATTAATCCCAACCCCATAACAACTTCACTACTACCAACTCCTCTAGATAACAGGGCTCACTATCTGAATTGTCTCCATACTAGAAGTATCTTCACCTCTGGAAGATTGGTTAATGACTCCAACGAGGTAGTGTACCATAACACCGAGCTGGCACCCAATCAGTTCAAATACTGTAACATACAACCATTCTCCAACATTCTGCGTTTTAACGATCAACCGGAAAGTGTTACCGCACCTGAGGCCACTAACTGACCATATCCCACGCCAACCTACTTCCTTAACCATCAATCCCTATATTCCCCAATTCACATTACATATTTAACTTATTATAAAATAAATTAGGTTAAGCTAGAATAAGTTAGAGTTAAGTTAAGTATTAGATTAGATTAAATTAAAAAAAAAAAAAAAAATCCTGGTTTTCTGACCTTTTCCAGGAAAACTGTTAATATTAAAACCTATAATACTCGAATAGTTATTCACACATTCAGTTATGTTTGAAAAATGTGTAATGTATGCATGTAAACAGTTGTATCACGCTGTCAACGACTTGGACACGTTGCATCAAACTGCAATATGAAATTCAGATGCGTAAAATGCCTTGCTGACCATAACATGGGCGAATGTCCGCTGGGAAAGGAACAGCTTCCGGATAGGGAAACACTGTCATGTGTACTATGTAAAAATACAGGACACACGGCAAATTTTAGAGGTTGTCCCAAATTTCAACATATGAAGTTAAAGTGGGAATCAAAACAAAAGCAAGTGGCAGAAGAGAAAAAAATTAAAACTCGTTCTTATAATAATTTCGTTGCCCCGCGTGTAACATATGCACAAATCACGGGCAATTCTATGCAACGAGCCCCCGTGGAATCCTCACATACCAATGGGCAAATACCGGCAGTAGATGCGCAACCTGAGATATTAAATATGATATCGGTCATGCAAACACAATTTGCTAATTTTCAAAAAATACTGACGGAACAAATGGCCCGAATAGATAGGCTCTCCTCCATCAAAATCTTCAACCCTCTAACTGAACTAAAACTAAAAATTATTTCGGTGAACGTAATTTCACTAATACACATAGACAGAAGAGATAATCTAGGCAACATGCTTGAAGTCGAATCCCCTGATGTACTTTTGGCTAGTGAAACTAAGCTAAACCAAAGGCACAAAATTGTCTATAAAAACTATAAGATAATCGGACGTGACAGGCCACATTCTACTCAAGGGGGTGGGGTTGCAGTTTTAATTAAAAGAGGTCTTTATCATAAGGTAATAGTACACAAATTTCAGGTGCTGGAAGCCTGCATAATAGATATTCCGTTGAGAAGTCAAAAGCACCTGTATGTGGTCTCCATTTATGCCCCTCAAGCTACCCAGTGTAAGCAATTTATCAATGAAATTGATATGCTATTTCGACACCTGAAATTAGATTCGGAAAACAACTATTTCCTAATAGCGGGTGATTTCAACGCCAAGCATAGTGCTTGGGGTAACTTAACCACGAACACAAGGGGCAATGCTTTATATGATTGGTGGCAAATGAATGCTATCGAGCGCAGATTAGAATTGTACGCCACAAGTACACCGTCTTATCCTAAAGGAAATTCATTTCTGGATTTACTTATGATAGACGATCGAATAAACTTGCCAGGCACAGATCTAACTACGCGGAACTGTCTTCGCACAACCGATTACGATAGCGATCACTACGGATTTGGAGCCATAATTGAAGTCCCAAATGAACAATATTCACTAGAGCAGTTCGACCAGATCCACTCTTTCAATTTTCGAAAAGCTCACTGGTCACGCTTTGATCGATTAATAAAAAATGAACTTCGTAATAGTGCTATAGACCCTCCGACTATTAGAAACCTCCATAACGACGAAATCGATCATTACATAACAACATTGGACGATATTATTACCAATGCAATGAATCGCTCTATACCTAAAGTTCCCCCATACCGACGGTTATACTAATAAGTACAGGACATCAGCAATTGACGCTTTGTATAAGCAAAAGCGCATTAGGCTCTCAAAGCTGAAAAGACTTTATAGACAGTTCAGCGACCCAAATAGTCAGGAAATAAGAACATTTAAGTCCCTAATCAAAAATCTCCTAAAATTGATCCGTGATAATGACCGTTCAAGTATAAATGAAGAGTGGAAGAACAAAATACAAGCCATTCAAGCTAGCGGATCGAATATGTTCTCACACATCAATAAAACTTTTCGAAAGAAAGATCACAATGACATTCCATATTTGCGAGTCCCACGAACTCCTGAGAATTGTCAAGCAATGCTGAACTCAGGACTCAATCCGGAGCATATCAACTCCAACGAAGAAGTAATATTAGTCGAAGACCCGCAAGACAAAGTGAACTCAATTGGTGTATGTTTTGAAGCAGTATACTGATTGAACGAATCCACTCACTCCAATACGATCCTCGAAAACAACGCATTTCAGACCTACAGCTCACTGAGAAATCAACTTAGTACCTGGAGGAACCAAAACCGTAGTTTTACCACATTCAGTGAAAATAACAGAGCGGACTCCCCCAGGAGTAACCAGATTATGAATATGTTTGTGAGTAAGGATGAACTTACGAACATCCTTAAGTCAATCAAAAGCAAAAAGTCTTCTGGGATAGATAGCATCCCAAATGTAGTTTTAAAACATTTGCCTCCTGAAGCAGTAAAAATCTACACTACGCTATTCAACAACGCCTTAAATAAGGCATACTATCCAACCCACTGGAAAACTGCAATAGTCCACCCCATCCCTAAAAAGGGCAAAGACAGGACCAATCCAACCAACCTTCGCGCGATTAGCTTGCTGCCAAATATCAGCAAGGTTTTCGAGAAGATCATAAACAAAGCACTGATGAACTGCTGTGATGAAAATGAAATCATCCCCAACAACCAGTTTGGCTTTAAAGCGGGACATAGTACGGTGCATGCCGCGTCAAAGCTTGTTTCCGACATACAATGGAACAAGACAAAGCGCCAATGCACAGGTGCCTGCTTAGTTGACTTTGGAAAGGCTTTCGACACCGTGTGGTTAGAAGGACTTCTTCATAAGTTAGAAAACCTGAGAATGCCTCATTATCTATTGTACAACATTTACGAAATGACAACGGACAAACAGTTTGTGGTAAAATGCGGAGATATATTCTCAAGCAAGACCTTCAAAATTACACACGGTTTACAACAAGGGGCGGTGAATTCTCCCATTCTGTTTAATATTTACACCAATGATTTAGTGGGTACGCTTAACAATGCCATTGCATACGCAGACGACATTGTGGTATACAGAACAGGAGAGAAAATAGATGTCATCAATAGACTTCTCCAGGACGACTTCAATAAAATAAAACGTTTTTGTAATGACTGGAAACTAAAAATTAATTTCCACAAAACCGAGACTATCCTTTTCAGAACACCTCTCTCCAGGGCCTCTCAGGATACAAAGTACAATTGGAAAAACTTCTCTATCGTAGGGAATAATAATCTCCCACTACAAGTGAAAACTGTAGTCAGATATCTCGGTATTTGGCTTGATCAGTATTTATACTTTGACAAGCATATAGCAGTCACTCTCTCTGCAGCAAGAAACGCATTTGCTGCCACAAAAAGTCTATTCCGAAGCAGCATTCTCAATCCAAAAGTTAAAATAATTTCATATTCGGCATTCATCCGACCAGTGTTGGTCTATGGCTGTCCAATATGGTACAATATATCCCCATTCCACATGGAAAAGATTCGCGTGTTCGAGAGACAGTGTTTGCGTTCCTGCCTCGGACTTAATAGAACACCAGGGTCACGATACCAGAAATTTTACCCTAATAAAACCCTGTATGATAAATCAGGACTAACTAGGATAGACAACTTCATTATAAAAATTATTCGTGGCCACATTGCAAGGGCAATGTGCAGTGTAAATAATCTTATCGCGGGAGCATATTATCCGAACGACATGTATCTGGAGAGTACCCTCCAGAACGGGTTCATTCCCCCAGAGGCGTTCCTCTTCTTGGACGGAAAAGGTCTAATCCAAGATGAGGGTGGAATACCTATTACATACCACGCTTTCCGTGGTGCTAGGGATAAACGAATTGTCCACAATAGCGATATCTCTAATAGGCCAGACCGACTTCGATTCAGTATGGTGATCAGTGAAAGAGATAAATCAATAAAAGACCGAACCAACCCCAACTGGTGGTGGCTCCAAAACGAAGAAAGGACTTCACGTCCTCAGATATAATATTCAACTCTGGCGCAGCTTCCTCCCTTCCTTTTCCTTTGCCCTCCTTCCCGTTAACTTCTGTTATTTTATCTTTTTTGTTTTCATTAAGCACTTATTGTTTTGTTTTTAAAATTTTTGCAAAAAAAAATAAAAAAAAAAAACCTTTATTTTTTTTTTTTTGTCATAATGCCTCGAAAAGAAGAAGAGGTGTAGACCTCTAAGATAATAGTTTATTTTTTTTATAATGTATGTGTATTATATTAAGAATAAGTAAAAGAAAATGTAAGCCGAAAGGCATAAATTAAGCATATAATATTGTATAATTTAGAGTGCTTGTGAAGACCCAGTAAATCATATTATGTAGTAAAATTATTAAGACAGGTTTAGCATTTAGACTAAAATTGTAAAATATAAAAAAGACTTTGTGAATAAATGCGTCTGCGAACAAACAAACAAACAGTTGTATCACTATAATTATAAGTTAGCTGTAGTACTTAATGCAAACATTGGTTATTGGTCAAATAAATACAGTATGTTATGTTAAAAAAAAAAACTCGACATTGCCTGATGAGGCAGGAAACAATGTGGTTTAGTTAAGATTTGACTCTCTGGGGTTACCTCTTCCATGTGACCAAGGGTATGGTATTCCTGGATGGAGTCATTATATCCCCTCTGTATTTTCTCATCACATGTGAGTCGTTTCTAATCTGGTCATCGTCGGTCTCGTGTAATTGCCGATTATTGAATGAATATCACTTTTAAATGGTAGTTGAACTTCGTACCTACCGTCATTTCTCCTTCTATAAGTCTCTTGTTCCTTTGTTAATTTTCTTTCCTCTAGATCTTCTTCCAGTTCCCAAAACCTTCTCAGTTGAGCATCCAATGAATGGAGTGGTTTTGGAGTATTGTTGTACTCGTACTACGCTGACCAGTATTGTTGGTGTTTCCAGTAAGAATCCATCCCAGCTCAGTACATTGAGAAACTGGGGCTCCTCTTTCGCTTTTCCACAGATCCTGTAGGATAATGGATGCATATACATCCGCGCCCAAAAGGATGTCAATTTTTCCACTGTTGCTGTACGACGGATCTGCAAGGGGCAGCTTTGCAATATGCGTCTGTGGTTTTTATTTGTGGCGCATTCACACTGGATGTCGAAAGTTTTCCTTCCTAAATAGCATGCTTCTCCGCGCACTGCACGACTGCGCCCGGAAATCCACTTTTTGACCCACTTACAAGTCAATCATTCTCATAATATACCTTTTTTAGCATTCTTGAATACTTTAATGCGTGTTTAAACCAATAAAAAGAAACGTGAGAAAAAAATCAATACATCACAATTTTTCAACACATCCCTACATGACAATTTTAAAAATAAATTAAATATAATTTTTGAGAAAGAGCAAAACTAATAAGCTCGACGTAGTAAGTCATAACACACAATCGCATTATTTAACATCTGGTTTGCTCTTGGACTGCGTCGGTAGATAACTCAGGGGTTATATGGTCATCGTATTGCTTCACAACTTCTCCAATCAAAAAATTCTGTTGGAGTTACCTCACTGTCGGATCTACTCGTAGCCTCTTTAGTTTCCATGTTCTCTGCAATCAACGGTAACCCCTAGTTTTCATTCCTTTTATCGAACTATTTCCAACTGTAGCTGGACAAAATGTTTGCATTTTGTTTTCTGTAGAAGCCATTTTTTCACTATTCATTTTTTTTTCATTTTTTGTAGCTTAGTAGAAGTCGAGGGTAAAGGTCTCGACAAAGGGAATTTAGATAAGAGCTAAGCAAGAAAATCCGATTACGAATTTGAATTTAACATGGAGGTATATTAATTTTGTTACTTTACTTTCACTTTTGTCTTTCGTTCTTATTAAAATTTAATGAAACTTCTTGGTAAGTAACCCGAGTGAATACCCGAACGCCCTATTTCAAAGGGTTTTGCATTTGTTCAAGAGATTTGAATCATTTGTATGCAGATAGGGCGGTTAAGTACATGGCAAAAACAAATGACATTTTCCCATTTAGTTGCCAACTGTTTGCAGAGAATGGATAGCAACATTTTTCCAGAACGCAATGTTAAAATGTCTTCTAAGAAGACGGCATATTTCCTTTTCTCTATCTCTGAGATACTCCGATTTGGATGCATTAAAAATTCGAACATTTTTTACTCATCAATATTTTTGACAGCTCTGTGACTTTTAGTTTTTACGAAATGGATTAGCGAAGTACATAATGTGTACTGGGTCAAACCTCTGTTTGATTAATCTTAGTATATCTTATGTTAGATTGATAATTGTTAAAATGGGAGAAATTTGTTTATGGTATTCCAAAAGAAGTAAATCGCAACTAACCCGGGTACCCATTTCGATTTTTTAAAATGTCAATTTGAAAGTAAAAAAAATTTTTTTTTTCTATGAAATTTCGTAATTATCATTCAGAAACGTTTGAATGGAGATGATGTAAGACATGGGACCGAAATTCGTCTACTAGGCCGAGCAATCGTGAAATTGCGACGAAATCATTACTGTCGGTAAAGTTGGTCATTGACATGAGGGCTAATGCTGTTGTAAGACACAGCATAGAAGTTAGCGCAAAAGACCATTTCTACTAACACCTTTTACAAATTTTCTCCTTTTTATTAAAATGAAATATTCTGAATTTCAAAGAAACGGGATGAACATTTTCACGTTCTCGCCTCGGAAATGGTGGTAATATGCTTCTAGACTAAAAGACTTCAAAACTTCCTAAGCAAGTTTTCAGAGATTTTGGAGCTCCATTATAGAGGTGTGTAACCTGGCATTGTTCTGATGTTACACAACAGCTGCTTCCAAGCATACTCTTGGCCTACTCGATACCATTTAGAGACGAACAATAGGCTTACGTGAAAGCGTAGTCATAACATCAACGCTACAATCACTGTCACATCAAAGGCCCATGACAAACTTCTGCCTCTTTTACAAATACGAGTTCGATGTATTTGCATTCCAGAAGGGTATTCGAGTGATTCTATTGAATTACCAATCATCTATCAAAAGTCACGCACTTTTACACCAAAACGCGTTTTGCGAAAAGCTGTGTGACTTCCTTGCAGCGCGAGTGTTTTCAGAACGCTATAAATTGCAACTAACGTTCGAACATTCGTATATGTGTATAATAAGCGTATATCCCGCTTTTTCTGTTTTTCCATACGTCTTCTTTTTGCCTACCGAGGAAGGTACAAAATAATTCGAGACGTAAACGGCTGTCTAGTCACAGAAAAAAACAATATTGTCACAAGATGGAAGCAATACTTTGAAAACCTGCTTAATGTGCGCACCCATCAACCACAAATAAACGCACCAGATGTACATACGGCCGACCCCTATATCCCAGAGCCATCTTTCAACGAAATTATAGACGCAATAAATCTATTGATAAACAACAAAGGAGGCTCCCGGCGTCGGTTGCATACCGGCAGCGCTTATGAAGCATGGCAGAGAGGCAACCGGTCGAAAGATCCACCAACACACCAAAACAATATGGGATAAGTAAGTCACTCCAGAAGAATGGAAAACCTCAACAGTCATCCCCATTTTCAAAAAAGGCGACAGATCTGACTGTGAAACTTACAGAGGAATACCATTGCTCTCAACCACATACAAAATACTAACAACTGTCATACTGGCGAGAATCGCACCGTACGCAGAAGAAATAGTCGGAGACTACCAGCGCGGACTCCATAGGAACCGGTCAACGAGCGACCACATGTTCAGAGTGTTACGTAGTAACTCCCCCACTGCCTTTGTCCTAGCGAAGAAACATTAAACAGGAACAGACATACATAACATGTAAAACGCTTAAACTTCAAACCACATTTCCAAACTAAACTTAAACACAACATATGTTGTGATTTACACATATAATAAATAAAAATAAATTACCTCTCATTCATTTACAACATAAATTACACATATTCATTTAAACAATATACATTTCACATTTTAAACACACATAAAATACTTATTACATTTGGTATAGAAAATGTAAGAAACAAAAATAGCTGGTGCATAAACCCAGCTTTATTCGGCGATGACATCTTCGATTAGCTTTGAAGCAGTCGTAGCCAAGTATCTTCGTCTGAATAACGGCGTCAGTGAACAAAGTAGTAACGGGAGGGGCTATAGCCGGAGGCATAGTTTTGCCTAAAAAAAAAATTTTGTTTTGACGATTTCTTTTGACTACTCCGGTGTGTGGTACTGTTTGCGCGTGTGAAGAGAACGAAAGAGGAAATAAGACTGCGATCTTTTTAAATTGTCCAAAAAAAAAAAAAATTATTAAAAAAAAAAGTTGAAAGCGATTTTAATCTAAGTGTTACAAACCTTCATGTGAAATAAAAATTTGTTGTTTTGAACGTAAAAAGGAGAAAAGGAGTTTCTTTCCCCGGCATGTGTTGTTTGTGTGTAAAAGAATAAGTATATATTACTGGGAAATTTTCCAGGTTCCCTGAACTGCAAAGGCAGCATCCACAGAGCCACGCTTAAATATTTGAGAACAAGCTGCCGCAACTAATTGCGGACTACCAATCTAGACGACATCGGGCAAGACCGAGGGCGCCGAGAACAACACAGTCATCAGGCCCAAAGCTTAGCGACGACCACGATAGCCGAACCACACCCCGGAGTCTTCGTCAGACCCAGGTAGGACCAACCTGAGAAACTGTGAGTACCCTCTATCTCTTCTCAATAAACCTACATTTAAATTAAAAATAGTTAATAAGAGTTGGTACAATTTGATCCTCGAAGTCGCTCTATGCTGGGCAAGACTCAAATGGCCGCCAACCAGAAAAGAGTCCGGTTCTGAGGTGAGCAACTCGACCACAGGAGAAACTTATAACAACAATAAGGCAATTGTTGGAACAGAAGTGGGTATACGGAGAGACGGTTCACCAACTTTTCGTTGACTTCAAAAAAGTCTACGACTCAGTCGCAAGGCAAAGACTTTACCATATTGTGGTTGATCTGGGAGCCCCGAAAAATATGCCGCCCTCATTCAAATCTGCATGAAAGAAAATAAAGGGCGAATTAGAATAGAAAACCACATCTCAGAACCAACTCTAATCCGCTAAGATTTAAGAATTTTTTCATGGAACGTCCGCTCACTATACAGAGCTCGAGCTGCATAGCAGCTAGCCGATGCCCTGTCCGAATATAAGGCTGACATAACAGCATTACAAAAAAATAAGATGAACGGGAAGCGGTGTTATTCAAAGAAACGAGTATGGCATTTATTACAGCTGTCATGCAAAACACCATGTGCTCGGGGTAGGTTTTCTAGTCAGCCAAAGTCTGACTCCTGCCATTATCGGCTTTAATGCATTAGACGAAAGGCTATGCACTCTTCGCGTGCGAGGCAAGTTTAAGAACATAAGCCTCATAAACGTTCACGGACCTACAGAGGAGTCCCCTGACGACGAAAAAGAAGAATACTATGAGAACGTCGAACGGGCCCTCAATGCCTGCCCAAGATACGATGTGAAAATCGTTCTTGGTGATTTGGATGCAAAAATAGGTCGGGAGCCGGTTTTCAGGCACTACACAGGTTCCCATAGTTTGCATGAGAACACTAATGACAATGGCCTACGAGTCATCGAACTGGCAAAATCGAAAAACTTGGTCGTTGCAAGTACAAGGTTTCCGCGTAAAGATATCCATAAAGCCACCTGGGTATCACCTGATGGAGCCAGTCGCAACCAAATTGGCCACGTGTTGATAGATCGCCGTCACTCCTCGAGCCTGATGACGGTACGAACGTACCGAGGTGCCAACGTTGACTCGGATCACTATCTTGCTGGTACAGTATTTCGAGCGCGGATTGTCTTACGGAGACGTATTGCATCCGCGGATCAGGTTCGAATCAATACAGCTGCCTTACGCAATGTAACACCTTTGGTCAAGACTCGCCCTCAAAGAGCTCGACGGAGGGAGAGTAAGTCCGGGGGCCAGAATGCCGGGCGTAGAAGAGAAATGGACAAGCCTTAAGAATACTGTCATTAGTACTGCCAACTCCATCTTAGGCAGTAGTCGTAGAAATCGGAACGACTGGTTTGATGATGAGTGCAAACTACCGATGTTATGTTTTTTGTAGGGGTTTGGTTTCAAGAAGCGTGTTTCTTAGTCCTTAAAAGGACTAAGCGTCCCTATTTGGTTAACAATTTCAAAACTTTAAAAAATTTATTTATTTGGGAGCCAATTACCAAAACAAAAATTACAAAACTGAATTTAATTTGAGTTCACTTTTTGTTTCAAAAAAGTTACATTAATATCAATTTGAGGAGCTCTCTTAGCCTCATTAAATTTTCCACTGTATATATAAAAAATGTAATCTTTTACCTTACTTTCCTAGTGCGTGGTTCAGCTTTCTCCTGTTGGTGTTACCGCTGCTGTCGTCGCTGCTGGATCTAGCTGCTTGGTCCTGGTGTTGTGCTCATAGTGTTATGCAGGACAAATTTTCCTGCTTCTCCACGGGACTCGTGGCCGTCATACACTTAGCACTTTGGTTTTTTCTACATCCGGTGTCTAAGCCCCAGGCAACGCTTGTAAAAGTTTTACTTACTTTCCGGTGTCAGCCCCGGAATACGCGTTTAAACAATTTAAATAATTTAAATCACTTTTCCGCGTTTATGAATATCTTCCAACAGTCTTCGGTATCCTCTTAAATCACCTCGTTACTCGACGCTTCAGCAGTTTTCCTGTGCTCTTGGTAGGGGATTGTTCGATCATCCACGACCGCTGCAACTAAAATTGTTATGGTTGGGGATTGTTGGATAATCCCACCAGTCTTCTTCTTCCGTGGTAGGGGATTTTGGGTATCCTACACCGCTGCCACCAACATTTTTGTTATGTTTTTTGTAGGGGTTTGGTTTCAGGAAGCGTGTTTCTTAGTCCTTAAAAGGACTAAGTGATCTCTTAAAATAGCTTCTGAAAACTTGGCCCACAAAAGGGGTCGTTGCCGTGCTTCCTCTGATTTCAAAGGGAAGAGCAACGTCCTTGGATTCGGCATCTGTCCTTAGTCTTCACTTGGTCTTCCGTGGGGGCCAGGAGATACTTAGCTATCCGTTGTTGGGTAAAAATGAAAGCACGTCTTGTTTCCTATGGAATGTGTTTTTATTATTTCTTCAAAGATTATCCTGGGGTACTTCCTCCAGGGACTGTAGACGAATTTAGACTGCGGCCCGTAGATCACTTAACTATTCCTTTATAAAGGATAACAAATCGAAAATTGTATCCCAAAGATACACATTTTCGTGCAACAATCTAGATATTTCGAGTGAGATGTTGTGTTTACTTTTAGATAAGAATTCAATTTCTTGAATTCTTATGAAACTATTGCGCAGATGTGGGAATGTATCTGCTTTTGAGTTTTTGTTTGTTTTCCTCAATGGAAAATTTTCAGATAGAGATAATGATCTCTGAATCTTGGATTTGGGTGATGCTGTGGGGCAAATGTGAAACGTAAACGAATATTAGATTCGTTTATTGCGAATTTGATTTTAATTCAAGATTTTGGATTGAATTATGCCATGGGGGGAAATGTTATGCGATAAACGAATGTTTGATTCGTTTATTGCGAATTTTGGTTCATGTTTGGGTTATTGTGGGTTTTGATACGATTTTGGCGTTTTAGCGTATTATAGCTAGGATTTGGATGTAGGAATGGGGGAAAAAGGTAGTAGGGTTTTTAGAGCACTACAGCGACTGAACGTAAGACCGTTCTGTACCGGGTAATGCAGCAGTCTCATAGGACGCGAGTACGCGGGAAGAAATACAAAGAGCTCAGAAAATCTGAAAAAAGGATTTACAGACAAAAGAAAAGTGCCTGGGAAAAAAACCTTGTTTGTGAAATAGAAAAGAGTAGAGAGCGAGGTCCGCACCAGTTCGCGCGGAAGTTCTACCAAATAATCCGGAGAATGACGCGGTACAGACCACGCTGCACTTACTGCAAGGACAAAGAGGGTAATCTGATCTTCGATCCTGAAGGCATTCGGGAGCGATGGGAAGTGCACTTCAATGAACTGCTAAATGGTCAGTTCACAGAAGGGTTGGAGGCTCCACGAATGCAAGATCAAGACCAAATGCTGCCGCCACAAAACATTGAGGAAACATTAAAAGCCATAAAACAGCTCAAACCAAATAAAGCCCCCGGAGCTGATGACATACCAGATGAGCTGATGAAACAAGGAGGGACAGCGTTACATCACGCAATTCATGAGATCGTGGTGCACGTGGCGTCGTGGAATAATTTGACCCATACATAAGAAGGGAGATATCGCACTGTGGAGCAACTATAGGGGTATAACATTGCTGAGTACCGTCTATAAGATACTCTACACTATCCTACAAGATCGGATAGCCCCAAACGTTAAAGCCATCATTGGTCAATATCAGTGTGGCTTCACCCCACGCAAATCAGTGATTGATTGATCAGTTATTTACCCTTAGGCAGGCGATGGAAAAATATCTGGAATTTAAGATTCCTTTATATAATTATACACTTTAAGGCCGCCTACCACAGCATAGCCAGGGTAGAACTAAATAATGCCATGGGAGAGTCCAAACAAATTGATACGACTTTGCAGGTTGACCATGACCAACGTAACTCATCATCATCACCATCGGCACTACAACCTGGATCCGGTCTTGGCCTTGCTTAGCAAGTCTCGAAGCTGGTTAAATTTCCCATAATAATTTAATTTTTACGGGCAAGGGTATAAGCCTAGACCAACGTAACTTGTCAAGTAAAAATTGCGGGATTGCTTTCCAAACCAATAAACATCGTTAATGGACTGCTAAAAAAGTGACTGTTGCGGATTCACTGGATGCAACCAGGAATTCGCAATTAAACGCAGCCATTGCAACCAAATAACAACTGTCCGCAACTAGCTGACATGGTAGTTGTTTGGTTGTCAAGGAAACGAGAAATAACAAACTCTTTTTCGTCAGCCTTTCAACCGATATAGTCGCAATATTTAATCCAAGTAAATATCCAACATCAATCAATAAAATTCACCTGGATGAAAGGAAATAAAAAGAGTTTTACTTAGAAAGCAATCTGGACGTTCTGCTGGGATTTAACAACGGTATTCAGTTCATTTTTCATTTAATAATTCAATTGGTTTCAGGCATCAGTGCTGCGGTCGCTATTGCTTTGGCAAATCCAGTTCATCGAGTACACGTCAGGGGACATCACTGTTCCTGACGCCAGGCCCACAACAATATAAGAACCATTGTTCGTGGAAGGTGTATTCAGCGTTTTGTAGTGCTCCGCAGCCCTACCGTCCTCCCAAAAGCCTTACCTCAATCCTAACATATCCATTTAACCATAAAATCCCTTAATATACATTTATACACTTAATATAATAACTAAATCCTTTGATATCTTTTTACCTCAACCACATTTGCATATCTATTCAATTTCCATAGTTCTTACATTTGCATACTAATCAATTCAATTTCCATTACATTAGAAATACAATACTTCATACATTAGAAATACATTCATCATCTCTAATTCTCAAATTTTCATAACATAACATAACATACACATACCAAATTTCCAGCCATATATTTCATAACAACAGTTAATACAATTTCCGTTATCCTAAGCAGCTGCATAGTTTGCAATAGTTTCGGTCACCGAAAAACAATGAATCACCCCCATTAAGTAACTAGGGGCAACTGAATGATTTCGTTCATACGAAATCAATAATGTCAAAAGAGAAATAATCAGACTTCCGACCAAGAAGGTTGTGTGTTGTAAATAAGAAAATATAAAAGAAAAAAAGAAAATAAACACGGACGTGTGCGGACGTCTCGTGTCATGTGAGTTTTACAGCAGCCCTACCGTCTTCCCAAAAGCCTTACCTCAATCCTAACATACCCATTTAACCATAAAGTCCCTTAATATACATTTATGCACTTAATATAATAACTAAATCCTTTGATATCTTTTTACCTCAAACACATTTCCATATCTATTCAATTTCCATAGTTCTTACATTTGCATACTAATCAATTCAATTTCCATTACATTAGAAATACAATACTTCATACATTACAAATACATTCATCATCCCTAATTCTCAAGTTTTCATAACATAACATAACATACACATACCAAATTTCCAGCCATACATTTCATAACAACAGTTAATACAATTTCCGTTATCCTAAGCAGCTGCATAGTTTGCAATAGTTTCGGTCACCGAAAAACAATGAATCACCCCCATTAAGTAACCAGGGGCAACTGAATGATTTCGTTCATACGAAATCAATAATGTCAAAAGAGAAATAATCAGACTTCCGACCAAGAAGGTTGTGTGTTGTAAATAAGAAAATATAAAAGGAAAAAATAAAATAAACACGGACGTGTGCGGACGTCTCGTGTCATGTGAGTTTAATGTAAAAGAAATGAAAGCGTTTTAATTTAAAAGATAAATATCTAGAAAAAAGACATTCCACGCTCTTCCCTCGACGCGACTGAGGAAGCACGGCGTTGGAGTTATAACAGCTTGTTGGACACATATTTTGGTCCTTCGAACCGGATCCAGTCTGTGGATCCAATCCACTACTGCCCGTTCGCAGTGGAACAAAGAGTTTTTTAAAGTGCAGAAGTTCGTGGTGCAACCACTCGCAATTATTAGCATAAATAAATCGAAGTTCACCACGGCTTTGCAGAATCATACTTTTACCAAAAGAGACGAAAGAGTTGCAGATACTTAAGTCACAGACAATGGAAAACACCATTTGTCGAGAAGTGCTGCAATCATCTCAGCATTCGATCGAACGTAGGAACTTTCGAACATTATAGTTTACGAAGCAACAGCCGTGCAGTCCGCCGCCCAGTGCGTGGCCAGTGCCAGGTATCCATCTGTGGATCAAACCGATGTCCAACAAGCGGCTCCAGCGCAGCTACATTATAACCACACCACGACCAAGTTCGCAGCGCAATTACCGGATCCAGACATACAGATCAACCGACCAGTTCGCGGCACAGCCTGCCGGAAACCACAACTACAATTACCGCTGCTCCGAATGCAGCCCCCGTCCAGTTTAAGGACTTGAATCCGCCAGATTAGTGGCGCATTCACCGCTGCTCCGAACGCAGCCCCCGACCAGCCTAAGGACCTAAAGCCGCCAAATTACTGGCGCATTAACCAGCTGCCTCAACGACAGCTACAACTACCGCTGCTCAGACCAGCAGCCCCGTCCAGCCTAAGAACCTACAGCCGCCAGCTTAGTGGCGCATTAACGAGTTGGCCAGTGCATCTACTTACAAACGCCCAGATTCTCAGGTAAGAGAATTTTCAATTTTTCAATTAAATTACCGCTACCGAATTTGTGGCAAACAGAAGCTGACTCCAACAGCTTCCTCTACATCACGCTCAGTTCACCACGCAATGACGGCCAGATCTGTGGATCAGCTACCAGCAGTTCGCGCTGCAGCCCGGGATCCAGATCTGTATCGGCTACCGCCGCCAAGTTCGCGGCATACTAAAGGGCCAAGCTCAATGGCCGACCAACGTCAAGGTCGCGGGACACCAAGTCCAGACGCAAATAACCGCTGTTGTCCACAACCAGAGAGCGCCCTAATGTCAGAGAAGTCTAGAATGACAACGTCTACATTGGCGGAACGGCTCATCAGCGCCCAGTTCGCCTCTCAGGAGCGGATGTCAACCTCGAGCAGAGAGGGCCACCAACAGTATTCACGGTGGACATACGCCAACACAACCCCCAGATGGAATGGGAGGACATCCGAAAGAACCATGAAGAGATAGAACGCCTGGCCACTCCAGAGATGACCAACGGCCACCGCTAACTGGGCCGATTCATAGATCAAGCCGAAAAGATCTATCTGTACGAGGTCACAAAGTTTGTTGAGGCAAGGAACGCCTTCACAGCCGAACGTCCGGCCGCTTACAAGACTGACACGGACACCATGTATCCACCCAACGGTCGGTTGCTGCCATTGATGTCGCAACCTTCATGGTGGCCGGGATCTCCTTCCACACCTGGTATGCGTATGCCACCTGGCCATCCATCCAGATTACCATCACGAATGATGACACCGGAACACACAACCCATACGGACAACAAAGGTGTGACGACAGACACCGACAAGCCAACCAAGGCACGTGCTGCCGAAAGCAAGACAGACAACGGAGGAACGGTCGAGAAGAAATGCGACCCAAGACCTACAACTAACGCCACGAAGGCCATCAAGAAGGCACCAGCAGCTGCCAGTGCACCAGCAAACGCGACGAAAGATGACACGAATTCTGAGGCACCTAACCCAGGAAAGGAGCCTGCTGCAGAGACACCCGCCAAGCGAAGCAATAATGCCCAACTCCCGAGACTGCTCGAGGCTCAATTCGCGCTCGACCCAGTCTCCCCCATTAAGGCAAACGACGCTGACCAAGGCAATGATGCCCAACTCCCGAGACTGCTCGAGACTCAATTCGCGCTCGACCCAGGCTCCCCCATTATGGCAAACGACGCAGACCAAGGCAATGATGCCCAACTACCTGTGACATCAGCGATCCTCAGTCCAACAGCACATAGACGAGAACCGCACACACTCCCAGTGAGGATGCATCAGCAGGCCGCCGACCAGAGTGCCGCCTGCCCACCGATCAAATCGACCCATGCCCCGATGTCCGGACCAACGCAGGAACACACGGCCGTTCCTCGTGGGTTGCGAACTTACAACTCCGACCCAAAGGAACTGGTCCACCCGGAACAATGCGCACCGTACACGAACAGCGTATACACGCATCAAGATGGCAATGCCCCGCTTGGCGGGCAGAGTCCCCCAGCATTCAGGGTACTTTACTCAACCCAGTAGGCACTGTGTCCGCACCTGTCATTATGCCAGGATCCGCGGACGGTGCCATGGAAGAAGCCACATCAAACTCAACGTTGCGGCCTCACATGCCAAAGGCCACATCCCATCGGTAAATCTCGATTCAGTACTTTCGACCACCAGCCATTACGTGGTCATTGATCGTGGGTTGCGAATTTACAACTCCAACCCAGATCAAATGGTCAGTTCTGCGGCCAAAGGTACCGAACACCGACGACGGAACTCTTGTCGTCATCAATACATCCATCACCAATTCAGGGCGGGTGGCTCTCTCCAGGTCTCTACATCAATAGAAGTCCAAGGCCCCGGGCCTCCGTTCCCTGGAACAAACGACTTCGCTAATGATTGGCGAATGCAGCTGCGAGCAGTCACCACCACCGCCGATCGGAGCGCCGCTTGCCCAGAGATCGACCCGACCCATGTCCTGAGGCATGGACCAGCGCCGGAGCCCCAACAGCGACAAACGCCATGCATGATCAGTGGGGCACACCACCAATTGACCGGCCTCGGGGGTTGCGACTTTACAACTCCGAACCAGAGGACCTGGTCGAGGATATCCCTATGGATGACAGCTCACATCAGACGACCAAGAGGAGGTACTGCCGGCCTCGACCCATCGCCGACCCCCCTCCTGGACCATTCATCAAACCAGACCCTCCCCCGCTGAACCGCCGCTTGAACATTGGGAAACAGCCGGGAACCTGGCCACCCAAAGGCTTCAAGGACAACACCCAGTCACCACCATCGACAAAGCAAAAAGCAAGTATCCTTTCACTGGAGGAGGAACCCACCAACCAAGCTCCTGACGATCATCCTCTGATGAGATAGTCGCAATATTTAATCCAAGTAAATATCCAACATCAATCAATAAAATTCACCTGGACGAAAAGAAATAAAAAGAGTTTTACTTAGAAAGCAATCTGGACGTTCTGCTGGGATTCAACAACGGTATTCAGTTCATTTTTCATTTAATAATTCAATTGGTTTCAGGCATCAGTGCTGCGGTCGCCATTGCTTTGGCAAATCCAGTTCATCGAGTACACGTCAGGGGACATCACTATTCCTGACACCAGGCCCAAACAAGATAAGAATCATTGTTCGTGGAAGGTGTGTTCAACGCTTGTTGGACACACAGTGATTCCTATTGAAATTCATCATAATTTAAAGACTGTTTATAGTGACGATTGGCGGAAGGCTAATAACCTTGCCCGGAAAAACAAATTATTGTGGACAATTTACTGTCTCGGATAAGAATACCGGTGGAGAGACTTGCTAAATAAGGCCAAGACCGGATACCGGTTGTGGTGCCGACGATGGTGATGATAGTGACGATACTATTAATAGGTCTATTGTAAGTCGATGGATAATACAATTTCGTGGTTGCGAGCCTGGAAAGCCCATAATTGTTGATGGAGCCCGCAGCGGACGAGCGATCACTATAACAGACGATAATATCGCCAGCGGTTTGATAAAAAATAACCAGCGAATCACTCAAAACCATATAGCAACCATATATTGAAATACCCAAGGAACTCGTCGGCTTTATTATTCAACTATTTGGTTACCGTAACATCTGTGCCGTCTCACGACTAGAACAAACGACATAGATTGGGATGCTACGAACAAGCTTCGCAGCGCTATCGTGACGAAGGAGTCAACTTCCTTTTGAAAACTGTGATAGGGGATGAGTCATGGGCTCATCATTACGAGCCGATTACAGAGCCCTGAATATCGACATCCGCCTTCTCAATAGCCGAAAAAAACTTCTTTTCACTGTATTTTGAGATGTTCATCGAAGTTATATGAACGAAGGGCAATGGGAAAATCTTCTTAGTACATACAGACTCTGAAATACTTCCGACGTCGAGTTTAGTGTTAGAGGCAAACTGGCATTAATAATCTTGCA